>CM024557.2:20425233-20892817 GCA_014182405.2 Eucalyptus sideroxylon | reverse complement strand
TGGAACTCTTCAGTCATATGAAATGGAACGAATTAATGAAGACGAAGATCCAAAAGGTAAGAAATCCATTACATTAAAATCAAATGATGATTCTGATGATACAGATTCTGAAGATGATCTGGACGATGAGGAGCTTGCTCTTATGATAAGAAGATTTAGAAAGCTGAATAGAAAAGAAAGAAGGTTCAACTCAAATAAACAAAGTTTCCAAAGACAGCAGACCAAGTCTGTTGATGATGAGGAATCAAACAAAGATGTAGTTTGCTTTGAATGTAAGAAAAAACGACACATCAAACCCAACTGTCCTCTTCTAAAAAAGAAGAGAGGAAAAGCTGAAAAGTTTCGAAAAGCTCTCAAAGCCGAAACCTGGAGTGATACAGAGTGTGAAGAAAGTGATGAAGAATATGTCAACCTGTGTCTGATGGCACAATCATACTCAGACTCAGATTATGGATCAGACTTAGACAGTGAATTTGAGGCAAGTAATTTTAAAATTCCTGTCAAAGTTTCTAAATACATTGATGAACTGTGTTTTAGTCTTAAGACTTCTCTCAAAAGAATTTCCGAACTTAAAAAGGAAAACTCAGCTCTAAAATAAAAGGAAAACGTTTTAGAAGAAAGAGTTAAAAGTTTAGATTTGAATGTTTCCACTCTTAAAGAAAATGAAGATAATATTTTGAAAGAAAATGCCCTTTTAAAAACTGACTTATCAAATATTTCAAAGAAATTTTCAATAGGGTCCGAAAAACTTGAAAAAAAAATTTCAGCTCAAAGACCTTATTTCAATAAGTCCGGTCTAGGTATGACGGCAGAAACAATTCCCTTGATTGATTTTCCTAAAGTAAAAGAAAGAATTAAGAAAAGACCTTCGAGAGAGGCTTACAAAAATCATTTCAAGAAAGTTTTTGTAAAGTCTGTATGTCGAAATGCCCTCAAGTGTTCAAAGTGCAACAGTCCGGATCACTTTGAAAAAGAGTGTCCTATGGTTTGGAAACCTATTAAGAAAGTATGGGCTAATAATGTTTATCTTACTAACACCAAAGGACCCAAGAAAATTTGGGTACCAAAGAAAGCTTGAGACTCTCTTTTAAATGTAGGTCTCCGTCAAGAAAAAGGTAAAGTGGTATCTTGACAATGGATGCTCAAGACACATGACAGGAGACTCAAATTGCTTCATAAAGCTTGTTCAAGTAAATGGTGGAAAAGTTTCATTCAGAGGAAACAGCAAAGGAAGTATTGTAGGATTTGGAACTGTGAAAATTGGAAATCTCATAATAAGCAATGTTTCCCTAGTGGAATGACTCAATTACAATCTTCTCAGCATTAGCCAGTTGTATGATACTGGTTTCAAGATCTTCTTTCAAGAAGGAACATGTTCTGGAATCAGTAAAGACTCTACTCAGTCTTTCATGGGTCGAAGACATGGAAATATCTACCTCTTAAACGTGAAACCAAATGAATCGCAATGCCTAATCTCTATTCAAGATGAAGCAAGCTTATGGCACAGAAAGCTTGGTCATGTTAACATGAAGCAATTAGCAAAAATCTCATCAAAGCAGCTTGTTAGAGGTCTACCTAAATTACCATACCAAAAGTCCGATCCATGCACTCCATGTATTCTGGGAAAGCAGGTAAGAAATTCATTTAAGCCAATAAATCATGTCTCTACTAATCATGTACTACAGTTGCTGCATATGGATCTCTTTGGACCAACCAGAACTTAGAGCATCGGAGGTAAGAAATATTGCCTAGTAATTGTGGATGATTACTCCCACTTTACTTGGGTATATTTCCTTGCAAGTAAGTCCGAAACCTTCTCGTATTTTGAAAAATTTGCTAAAAATGTTCAAAATAAAAAAGGATGTGTTATCTCAAGTATAAGAACAGATCATGGAGGTGAATTTGAAAATCAAGATTTTACAAAATTTTGTGATGAATCTGGCTTTAAGCATATGTTCTCTTCTCCATATACTCTAAAGCAAAATTGAGTTGTGGAAAGAAAGAATAGATCTCTTCAAGAAATGGCTAGAACTCTTTTAATTGAAAGTAAGATTTTTTCACGATTTTGGGCTGAAGCTGTTTCAACAGCGTGCTATATCATTAATAGTCTTCTTAAGACCTATTCTAGAGAAAACCCCTTATGAGTTATTCAAAGGTAAGAAGCCTATTGTTTCATACTTTCATGTGTTCGGTTGCAAATGCTTTATTTTGAAAAATGCAAAAGATCGAGTTGGTAAATTTGAAGAAAGATCAGATGAAGGCATCTTCCTTGGATATTCTACATCAAACAAAGCCTACAGAGTCTATAACAAGAAGAGCCAGTCTGTGGAGGAGTCAATGAATGTCAAATTTCAAGACTCTACGTAAGATGAATCCAGTCTGACTCATCATGAAGAGTCTGAACCTGCTTCAGACCCTCCAAAGCTTATAACTCAAGAAGCATCTCAGACTTTGGAAGATCAGCATCAAACTGTTCGTGAAGATTCAAATAAAGAAAGAGATCATCAACCAGACAAATCAACCAGTAACTTGAAGCATAAGTCCAGTCATCCCAAAGATCTCATTATCGGCGAAATCAATGAAGGAATTCGTACCAGATCTAAAAGGCATGAAGAGTCTAGTGCCGTGGCTCTCATTTCTGAAATCGAGCCAAAGAGCATAGAAGAAGCTTTATTTGATGAAAGCTGGATTGAAGCTATGCAAGAAGAGCTCAGACAATTCAACATTAATGATGTCTAGGAATTGACATCCAAATCAAAAGGTAAAACTGTTATTGGAGCTAAATGGGTGTTCAGGAACAAGATGAATGAGAAAGGAAAAGTCGTACGAAACAAAGCAAGACTCGTGGCTAAAGGATACACGCAAGAAGGAATAGACTATGATGAGACTTACGCACCAGTAGCAAGGTTAGAAGCTATTCGACTATTACTTGCGTTTGCTTGTTATAAAAATTTCAGGTTATTCCAAATGGACGTCAAAAGTGCATTCCTAAATGGATTTATCCATGAGGAAGTTTATGTGAAACAACCACCAGGGTTTGAAGACCCAAAGAAGCCAGACTCAGTCTTTAGACTGAAAAATGCCTTGTATGGCTTAAAGCAAGCACCTCGAGCTTGGTACGACAGACTAAGTAAGTTCTTAATACATAATGGTTTTGTCAAAGGTAAAGTAGATACTACTTTATTTATCAAAAAGGAAAACAAAAGCTTTTTACTTGTTCAAATATATGTGGATAATATTATTTTTGGATCCCCTAATGAAAGTCTGTGCAAGAAATTTTCAAAGTTTATATAGGATGAGTTTGAAATGAGTATGATGGGAGAGTTAACATTCTTTCTCGGGCTTCAAGTGAGACGACTGGAGGAAGGAACTTTCATTTATCAAGAAAAGTATGCAAATGATCTTGTCAAAAGGTTTGGACTGGAAAAGTGCAAAAAGACCGACATACCGATGTCATGTTCTTTGAAGATAGACAAAGATGAAGAAGGGAAGAAAGTTGATCAAAAGCTGTACAGGAGCATCATTGGTTCACTCATTTATCTTACTGCTTCTAGACTTGACATTTTGTTGAGTGTTTGCATCTGTGCTTGGTTTCAATCAGATCCTAGAGAATCCCATCTCAGTGCTGCGAAACGTATTATTAAATACGTTGCTTCATCTTCAAGCATCGGTCTTTGGTATCCTAAGAAAGGAGACTTTAATCTTCTAGGATATTCAGACGCAAATCTGGCCGGTTGCAGAGTCGATAGAAAGAGTACTTCAAGAACTTGCCGTTGCTTGGAAGCGGGATGAGTGTCTTGGTTTTCAAGGAAACAAAGCACTGTGGCTCTCTCAACAACAGAAGCAGAGTATGTAGCTCTTGGAAGCTGCTGTTCGCAAATTTTATGGATAAAACAACAGCTACAAGACTTTGGAATTGAAGACTCATGCACAGAGATCAGATGTGACAACACCAGCGCAATCAATCTCACTAAAAATCCAATCCTTCATTCAAGAGCAAAGCATATAGAGATTCGACATCACTTCATTAGAGATCATGTTCAAAATGGAGAAATCTCGATTCAATTTGTTGATTCAAAAAATCAACTAGCGGACATATTCACAAAACCTTTGGAGAAAAATCAATTCGATCATATCCGTTCCAGACTCAACATTTTGAAGCTTGAGGAAGTTAAAGTCTAGAGACTCTCCAACCCTCAGACTCAAACATTCATGGCTATAGATTGTAAGTTGTTTTTATATTCAAACTTGAAAAGGTACGATCTTTATTTCAGTTAATTTATAATTTCCGTGAAAAACGGAATCTTGTCTTTTCAAAAGGATTAACTTCTATTTGGCAATTATTGATTTTAAAAAGAAGTGTCTGTTCACTTTCCTTTGTGCCGATTGATCTTTCCTTGTTAAATTGAGTTATATATATATATATATATACAGTTTTCTTTTTCACTTAAACTTCAAAACCCTAAAAGGCATTCTCCTCCCAATCCTGTCTCTACTTCGTGTTCATCTTCGAGAAAGTTGTCATCTTTTCTTGGGAAAGCGAGTAAAGGAATCTTTCAACGACAATGAAGGATGTCTTATTCGAGGAAATCTTCAAGAATCGCGAACAGGGGACCACAAAGAATGAGGGAGGGGCCTACCCATTTTGATCTCACCGAAGAAGAAGATTTATCGAGTCAACAACAGAGCCTGATTCACTCTCCACCACGTCACTCAACACCATCTACCCCACAAGGTGCGGGTCAACAACCAGAGGAAGAAATAATCGAGGACGCACACCCTGTAAGAGTCCAAAAACCCTCTTTTATTTACAAGCTCTATTGTGCGATGAAGAGCATTGGGACTCCGCTGAACTACATAGATGATTTCCTTAAAGATAAGAATTATGGGAATGAGTATATCTTTTTGTGACGAATGGAGGATTTGGGAATTGCTCCCAAAGGAAAGGCTTAGGAAGCACTTGCAAACATTCCAAGTGACCCTCGTATATCGGGACTGAATCCGACTGACGGGAACGATGATGATAAAATGTTCAGTGAATTTCAACCTAGAATGGGTGTTGCTGCAAAGGTGAAGGGAAAAAGGATGGAGTTGTTTAAATCGAAGGAACAGGAGAATCTGTTCTTCAGACTGTTGAAACGAGGGGTGATAAACCCTAGGAGTGTTGATTTCGATTTCTTGGATGCTATTAATGTGAACTTAAGGGAGAAGTTCAATATGCTTCAACTTGAGCAATTTTGCTCCGATACCACAGACGGTTATGCGCAATTGACAGCATATTTCTATTCAAATCTTAGCTTTTTAGATGCGAATAGAATATCATTCAATGTTCGAGACCAAGACCATGTGGTAGATGTGGACATGTTGGATGACATAATTAAAGTTGAAAGAGGACGCTATCAACCGATCAAAGTTTCAATTGCTCGTGCCTCATTGGAGCTTGTCAAAGATAGGGATACAAAGGGAAAAATTACCTATTCAAGGATGCGTGCCATCAACATCTTGCTTCACAAAATTGTGATCAACTGTATCAGGCCCAAGTCTACATCCAAGACTGACGTGTCTAACTCCGAGGCGAAATTGATGTATGCGATTAACTCAGGGACGAAGTTCTCTCTCCCTCACACCATTCTCTTTCACATGTACAAAGCAATGGCAAAGGACAAAGGCCAATTGCCTTACCCAGGTCTTGTGACCAAGATCTTCAGACACTTGAATATTGAACCTCCACATACTCTTTGTGTTCGACCATGCGACAAAATGGTGGTAGGTTTGAAAATATTGACAAAAATGCGTCTGAAAGAGCTTTCTAAGACAATGGAGAAGTTCAGAGTAAAGACTCCAGTACCTTCTGCTTCAAAGAGAAAAGGCAAGGAGCCCATTGGTGCCCCATCCAAAAAGAAAAGAACTCTCATCTTGGAGGATGAAGATGAAGAGGAAGATCTCACTATCTCTGCATTGATAAGGACCAGACGTTCTGTATATGAATCGACGGAACATCAGAAGAAAGGGAAAGAAGTAGAGGAAAGAGAACAGAGAGAAGAAGAGGAGCAAGCAAAGAACAGAGAAGCAAGAGGAGCAGCAAGAGAAAGAGAAAGAAGCTGAAGAAGAAGGAGAAGCAGAGAAAGGAAAGTCTGCAAATGAAGCCGGAGAGAAGGGGAATCAAGATGCTGAAGAGCCTGACCATCACTCTTCCCCATTTGAGGTCCTAGAGACAGGGGGAGATGTCGAGCAAGGAAGGACTACACCACATGCTGTCAACAGTGAAGGTGTAAGACGCTCACCAGCAGATCCAAAAGATTTTCAGGCTTCTCAAATGCCTGAGGAAGGACATGATACGTCAACACCAAATCTGCAAGATTACACAGAAGCTCCATCGTCTGCATTCACTCCATCCGAGAGAGCACATGCAAGCACACAGACGGACAATACAGCAGATTTTCGTCGTATCCTTGATGTTCTTCTAGAAATGCGGGGTCAAATCTATGTTCCGGACTGTGAACTTCAAGTCATAAAGAATGCTGGACAAGCATCTTCTGGTACCCTGGCGAATCAAATAAAAGACCTCGCTCTACAAATTCAAGCCAATGCCAAAGGAGAAGAGGTGGCTCATCTAAGGGATGACTTGAAGAGGCTGGAAGGCATCGTACAGTCGATGGGAGATTTCCAGATTGTGCGCATTCCCAAGCAGACTTGACTCTTTTCTCACATTTTTAATGATGACAAAAAGGGGAGAATTGCAATTTGAACTTTAAACTTTGACTTTAAATTTCTTTTGTGTGTTTGAATGTTTGTTTTTGAGTATGACTTGGGTGAACTTGGGTGTGAACTTGAATTTGACTGACTTGGGTGTAGATTTTGATGCTTGACTGTTTGCATTTATATCAAGTGTTGTTGTATGGCATTACTCATGAAAGACTAACCAATTTTCTGTGGATGCAGAGTCTGGTTGTTTTATTAATCTTTATGAGATAGCCGTATTGCTTGAGTAATGTTTTTGCAGGTCAAAGTTGTTCAAATCTACAGGAAAGTTTTGTCACCATCAAAAATGGGGAGATTGTTGGAGAAATCTTTCCAGAATGTTTTGAAGCTGACAAAACGTTTCTATCAGTCTAGTCTGGATATTTGTAGACCTTCCGTTTAGAGTCCGAAGACTTTCGATCACCAGACAAGACTCAAGACTCAAGACTCAAGACTATTCTCATTGACAGTTTTTCTAATCTAGTAACGAAGGCAATCTAGAGCCGAAATATTTGGTTGAGGATTTAGTCATATTCTCTAGAGAAGATTTCTTGGCTGGATAAATATATCGGATTCTTTTACTCATAATCTAGATCATTTGAAGATCCGATGGTCGACGAAATATTCTTGGAAGGTTCTATTCTTGGAAACCAAGATCCCGATTGTATGGGCGAACAGATTGATGGGCTATCGTCGGGTTCCTTTAATAGCTCGAATGATCTTCTTAATTGATTCCGTCCAACGGGTAGATTGGAGGAATTCCTTTGGTAAGTGCCAACGGGTATGATGGCATAAAGGAGTATAAAAGGAAGACGTTCTAGTTGCTTTAGTGCATGATCGATAGAGAAATTCCAGTCCGAAGCACCTTGATTATTAGTCGATACATTTTGAGCGAAATTATATACACAAAGAGTGTCTATACTTAGTGATACCTTGAGCGAGTGTGGTAGATCATCTACACCGAGAAATCAAGGAAAAACAACACTGTAACATCTCTTTATTCATGGTGGAATCCAGCCAATAGGCTGTCAGTGCAGAAGAGTGGACGTAGGCTTGAATTAAGCCGAACCACTATAAACCGCGTGTTCAATTCTCTCTTTCCTTTTCTCAGTCTTACTTTGACTATTGTTTGTCGCAAATCTATCAACTGTTTAGTATTGTGCAATTATCAAGAAAAATCTTTTATATACCTATTCACCCCCCTCTAGGTACTTATACTAGCTATATCATTAATGAACCAAGGCCTTGCATGTCATAAATTTCCCAAAATAAATTATTTCTAAAATATTAGTCTTATTTTCTCTAATAATATTTTTAACAGACAAAGATAATTATGTCTAAAGTGGCCAAACATTAAGCATTTATAATCAAATAGAATGCCGTTTAGTCAATTGCACTTTACATACACATCACAACTAATACTAATAATACACTTACACATCATTTGAATCTTTTTAAAACACAAAGCATACACGATACATGGAGTCATAAAATGTCTTGAGGAGAAAAATAATAATAAAGGCATTACATCCAATATTTTAGGAGATAACTTCGATGGTTGCATTTAAAGATATAATTGAAAAATGTGGGGATTGTGGGGCACGCTAATCCCTCTCCAGATCCATGTTTCTCTAGTTATATTCCTAGGCAAGACTAAGATTTGCCAGGATTAGTGAATCAACTATGATTTCGTGTCTTTCGGACTGATATAATGAAGTTTCCCTTTGTATCCTACTTTTACGATAATTAAACGGGCTTAAAGCCAATCAAAGCTACATATCTAAACTCATCCATGGAGTTAAAGCACTACTTCGGTCACCTAAGATCAAAGGAAGAAAATCATGAGGAGGACAGGCTCTGATATGATAATTCGATATATTTCTACAAGAGAAATACCCAAATCAGAGGAAAGTTTTTTTTTTCTTTCCCCACTCTAGGAAATGCCCTGTTTTTTTAAGTCCCAAAGTTCAGATGTAATAGTTTAAGAGCGTACTAAGTTCCAGAAAAACAAATCAATATGATAATTTGAGAAGATTCTAGGAGAGAAATTTCTAGCTAGCCCACACATGCATTAGCTTCCTTGTATGGATGACAAATAATGATTTCCCCACACAGATGAACCGTCTTGAATATCTACACATGCAAACTCTCTAGAATTTCTCAACTTGCTACTACCATCAAAGATTTTGAGAAATTACAAACTGCAAATCAACTTCTAAAATCAACTGGTTCGCACCAAGGGAGTGTGCTAGCTCAAGAGCTAGATAGACTACCCATAGTTCAGCTTGGAATGAATTGTGATAACCGATTGAGCAAGCAAAACCACTTGACCATCTCCTTGTGTTTTATCCAATGAAGCGAATCATCACCTAGTAGGTTTTCTGTGTCTTGCTAAAATTTGGATAAATAGTTAGCTTAGCAATGTTGTGGATGCGTGTGTAAATTAATCTACTACACAGTACATATTTGACTTCTCACATAAAGAATTGCATAGTCTCTTTGTATGGGATTACTCAACAAGATTCGTCTTGTCTCTAAGCTCTAGTCCACAAGGTTAACATGTTTTTTTTTTTTTTTTTTTTTTTGTGGCTAGAGTCATATCCAATCCAATGAAATCATCATTCGAAGGATCAGAGAACCTATAGTTTTCAAAGTGTAACAACAATTGGGATCACTAAGCTATTGGACAGGCTTCTACTCCTAAATCCATAATGGATGGCCTTCAGTTATAACTGGGGTACTGATTAGATGTACCGGTTCTAGACACTATGCGAATCACGTGTTTAATTAGTATAAAGCAAGCCTTCGACAGGAGCTTCTAACGGTAGTTCGGTAATCCATTGCCTAGCCTAGATGTATTCTTTATTTTAATATACTAATGCTCTCACACCCTATCTCTTTGATTGGAGAGACTTTTTTTTTTTTCCTCATCCCTGAGAATATCCTCGAATTTTACATCCCAGAGTTCAAATGAAATAGTTTTACAATAATAAGTGGCTACTTTGAGCTGTCAAATAAGACAGGCCGTGGTGACGATGATAAACAATGGACCATACGCTTCCCTTCTTACAACCATCGAATCGTTTAAGGAATCATAACGTGGGCGGGTTTGATTTGCTGAATCCAGCCGGAAGCTTAGAAAAGAAGTGACAAGGCCTAGGGTTTGCGTAAAACAATGGCAGAATGGTAATTTTACTTGGAAAGGCTATCTCCTCACCTAAAGGCATGTCAGACGTATCTTTCATTATTGCAGTGCTTTTCTTATATTTGGGCAAAGGACAAACCATCCTTTCCCCACATTTAGGACCCACAGACTTTTTTTTTTTGACAAAACAAAGGGTGTGCATAAAAGGAAGTAATTATCTTGTCTATTCTAAAAAAAAAAAAAAAAAGCTTGTGGTCCAATGACGTCTCGCAATCAATCCGAGGACTAGCTTGACCTTTTCCAGGATTTGACAATATTTGTCGGTGAGCAAATTTAATGATCAATTTGTTGCTTTTGGCATTTTACTGCGTACTACATCGTATGAACTTGACATGTTGATAAGATTACAGTGACGAGCTCAAATATCATAAATGAATTGAGGAGTTATGATTCAAACAAAATATTTATTAAAGTGATATTGCCCCTATTAGAGGAGATTCCATGCACATCTCTATTTATTTTTGTTGAGAATATAACTTGAGTTTGAGCTCCTGAAGAAGCCCAATTCAAGTAGGTTTTCTATTTTTTCATTTTTTTTTTGGGTGAATAGTATCCAAGAATAGTTTCTAATTAGGACAATCAATTGTATGGCTTGCTCATAAATTACATCTCAAGTGTTCAAAGTCATGAAAGTCTTGTGTTAATATTTAGTGAATTCATTTGTAGGATTGAAAAATTATTTGTTAGGAATTGTGAGGGCTAAACACTATATAAGTTGTTTCGGGTAATTAAGGACTGAGAAACACTAGAAGTATTTTAAAAATTCAAGTGTGCTTGTAATCTCCATTGTATCACTTCATCTATAAGGGAATTCTATGCTACTCTTCCCATAAAGTAGGTCTCATCAAACCAATTACGTAAAATGTAGCATTCGAGTTATATCCTTGTTCTGTTTATTATATTGTTGGATCGTTTTTGCACCAATTAATATTAGAGTTAAGGTTGACTAAGTTGAAGCCAATCAATGGCGATAGAAGAAGAAAAAGTGAAAATCGACATATTTGATACAAACATTTTTGGTTTATGGAAAATGCAAATTTAGGATTATCTATAGCTAAGAAATTTTCACTTACCCTTGTCTAGGCAGAAACCATATTCAATGGAGCCAATTGATTGGAAGTAGTTTGATAGATAGGCATTGTGACAGCCTGAATTTTCAAAATTTGTTTTCGATTAAATAAATTGGGTCTTTTATGAACGAGCCTATAGTGCTAGTCTTTGAGCTAATCACTCACAAGATAATTGGACTATCTGGGGAAACAATTAAGGAATTTAAATGCAATGGACTTGAGAATTCGACTAGGAATTGACTGCTCAACCGCGTTGATCTGCAAGGGTTATTACGGCATTGTCGAAATCAATCAGAGACCGAAGATAGGTTGATTTGACTGAGATATGTGATCAAAGTGTGAGTGATTCCACCCGATTGCGAAATACTCATTGATCGGCACTAAATCGATTTTTCTATCGTTTTGGTACCCAATGCCCGTAATTGAAACCTCGAGATTTGCATAACAATCGATGGTCACCAATGTGTCGAAAATGTACATTGTGACTCAAGATAAATCGATCACGGGTCAATTGAACCAAAAATTCCTAAAAGCTAACCGGTAGACTAGGTCATGCTAAAATCGTATCAGACTGAAATTAACTGCAAATTTGAACCCGATTTCATAAATTGAAAGTTCTGTCATGTCACGATTTATTTTAAGAATGTCAATTCATCCTTTGAAGATTTTTCGGAAATTCTGAGATTTTTATGGACAATCGTTTCGGACGTTGCGGAAATTAATGGAAATTCGGATAGGCCAAATTAAATGAAATTTGGACTTCCAAGCCGAGCCTTTAAGTGTTAGGGACTTGCAGAAAATTGTACAAGATTTTTCTTCATCAAAATTACTCCTCAAATTGGAGAAATTGGAGAAGAAATCGAAGCTTATTTTAAAGAAATTCGGAGGCAAAGTTGATTTACTTATATGTTCACAAGTTGTCATGATTTCCTTCAAGAAAAAATGATAAATTTATGCCAATAATTGTGGATGACTACTCGAGGAGGACCTCATTGTTTGTGTTTGGTCAAAAGTTTGATGATGTTGTCAAGATCATGCAATTGAGAACTTTCATTGAAAGAGAAACTAGTAAGAAGATCAAGCATGTGTGGACTAACGATAGTATGGAGTTTTGGTCAGAACCGTGAAACAAATTCTACATGAAGGAAGACATATTGAGGTATATTGGGTATCACACTAGTATTGGTGAACGACAATAGGTTGCGAGTGAATCAACAAAACATTAGTGGAGATGACTCATTTTCTAGAGCTTGGATAACTAGGAAATTCCTAGTAGATATGCTTAGTACGATGATTTACCTAGTGGATAGGTTTTCATTAACCATGATAAGATGTTTGACTCTTAATGAAGTGTAGTCAGCTAACATTATTGATTATTTTATTGTTAGAGTATTTGGTCTATCGTATTATGTTCAAGCAAATGATGATAACCTCGATAGAAAGGCAAGAAAGTGCAATTCCTAGTTTATGCAAAAAGTGAGCAGGATTATCGTTTGTGATGTCCAAAATTAAATTCATATATTATTGGTAGAGAAGTTACATTCAATGAGTCTATAATGCTGCTAGGTAAAAGTGTTTATGGTAATGTTTATAAAGGACACATATGGTGTTTAATTTCAAGGTAAAATTACGACCAGAAACTCCTAAGGTAGTGGGTACTAGCAAAGTAACAACATGGATGGTGCTTATAGTGAGTTGGACCTAATAGAGCCTATAGTTGCTATTACTATTGAGTTTAATAAGGTTCGTGCTCGATCTCCTAATAGATATTGAAACAAAGATGATTTTCCTTTTTTAATCTATTTGCGGTAAAAAATCTTTGTAGAGCGGTTAATGGTGTAGGTTAAGTAAATGTTAAGATGAGGTCAGTGGTTCTAGCAAAGTTCAACATGGCTTTGATTTAGAAGTTATCTATATTGGTTGAGTCCACAAGGAGTGTGAGAGAGTAGAAGCGAAGTTCAGATTTCAATATAGTTATTGTGACTTGACTTAAACATCGAGTTAAAGTAGACATTGTTGAGAACATGTCTCGAGTTAGAAGCCAAGAAGGAAGCTTGATCCAATTAGATTTCCTAACTTGAGTAGACCTTCTATATATAAGAAGCAAATTTTCTTCAAGAATAGTATCATAGACGAGCATTTGGCTATGACAATCAATTGGACAGCATGCTCAAGAATTACATACCAAGTGTTTGAGGCAATGAAAATTTCATGCTAAGATTTTGTGAATTCATTTATGAAATTGAGAGATTATTTCGTGAGGAAATGTGATTGTTAAATACTGTATAAGTTAGGTTAATTAGAGATTGGGATAAATTGAAAGTGTTTTAGCGATTTGAACATGATTGTAATCTATGTTATATCACTTAATTTATAATGAGATCTATTGCTCAATCGGTGGAGAAGGTCCCACTAATTGACCTATGTAAATCTGGTGTTTAATATATATATTTTTTGTATTGTTTATTATATTATTCAGTTATCTATTTTTTGCAATGCTTTAATTTTAGAAAATAATAGCTTTGTAGTTGATGAATACAAGTGAATAAATCTCAACCATTTGTTGAAAAAATCTTTAGTATTTCTATTTGAAACCTCATAAAAAATCAATCTAAAAATAGATCACAAATGTTGCTATTAATGTCCGTTAATGAGTTAGCTTTTAGGGTAGACATAGTTTCCAAATAGAAAATAGAATCCGAAATTAATGCAGGTTCAGGGTTTCTATTCGTAAAGAGTCACTCCCACTTTAATAGAATCGAAGGGGTCGCATTGAGCTAAGGGTGCATTTAGTTTGACTTTTGGGAAGTCTTTGAGAAGATATAAAGGCATTTAAGTTTAAGGGGTATTTCGAAATGCAAGTAGATTTTGGTAAGTTGTAATTTGAAAATGCACGAAGAAACAACTTTGATTTAAATGGTGTTTGAAAAAAAAAATTACAGTTTATAAAGCATTTTACTGTTTTTGTTAATAAAATTCAAAACTAATGAAGGATTAGCGACCAGTAGCCTCATAGAGGTTAGGCAACCTTAAGCAAGCCAAAACCCAGGCGACTGCCACCTTGAGTCAAGCAATTGTTGATGATTGTCAGCCGGGCTCATGTAAGTCACTACAGAGCTTCACTACGTAGAGAAGATGAATAGTGCTTTGAGGGAAAAATCGAACACGAATAAAATAGTGAGGGTTTGGAAGAATATATATATATTACTTACCTTAAAGTGAGCTTTTCGAAAATGTCGATAGCCCACCTACCGTGAGCTTTCAGCTTACACAAAGGTAACATTTGGCTAAAGTGTTGGGCAAAAAATTTGCCAAATACCCCTAATTTTTCTCCTCCAAAGCTGTTTAGGAAAGTGGTCCCAAAGGGAGCCTAAGTATAGTTTCTTGCTGAGTGGCATCATGTCACTAAACATGCGGTGGAAAATGATGCCTTAGGGCCAGAACTTGACAGGTTGCATAAATGCATTGGTTGGTGAGTGCGCGTCCAAAACTATGTGTGAGATATATTCGAATGAAACCGTTCCCTATAAAATGTGGACAAAACCCCTTTGAAAATGTGAATCGATATAGAAATCGACAAAATGTGTGAAGGGTCCTTTGTTAATTCTTAGATAGGAAACACGAGCCAACGAGAAAACTAAAGATACAAAGATTAGAGATAATCATGACTGGCTATGTAAAAGAGTATTGAAATGCAAAGATAACAAGAACATAAAATTGACCAAATGGTGTTCATTGATTGATCGGTAGGGCCAGAACTTGACAGGTTGCATAAATGCATTGGTTGGTGAGTGCGTGTCCAAAACTATGTGTGAGATATATTCGAATGAAACCGTTCCCTATAAAATGTGGACAAAACCCCTTTGAAAATGTGAATCGATATAGAAATCGACAAAATGTGTGAAGCGTCCTTTGTTAATTCTTAGATAGGAAACACGAGCCGATGAGAAAACTAAAGATACAAAGATTAGAGATAATCATGACTGGCTATGTAAAAGAGTATTGAAATGCAAAGATAACAAGAACATAAAATTGACCAAATGGTGTTCATTGATTGATCGGTGGTCCCTTCCTCAAATTACAATTCCAATACTTACAGCCACTAGTAACGATTAACGACAGTTAAAAAAAAAAAAGCAAATAATATACTATGTGACTCTTATAATTTAGCAAGATGTATTTACATATGGTTACCAAAAGACCTCTAGTCAACGATCAAAGCTTTATCACTCACCCCATGTCCACAATTTCTTTTGTAACCTACAACTCCACTTCCTTACGGTTATAACAATCCGTGTTTCTCAGTCACTATAATAAGTGCCTTTGAGATTTACAACACTGCGATTTGACAATCTTGATGGCTTCATGATTGAATGGGCCATCATCATTGTAGCCGAAATTGTTTGTTTCGTCACTTGAACATTTATCTTGTTCTTAATCCATCGATCTTCATTTCAGTTGGTCCTTTTGTCAACTGAACCAAGTCTTATTTACCGCCGTTCGTGGCTCAACACCTAGTACAATCATATCTCGCTCGGTCTCTCAGGGACTTAGGGCAATTTTTTGTGTCAACAAAAGGAATCCCACCAATATTCATGAACAACAAGACTGCCATCAACAATGACGTAAATTAACTGGAGAGAGGGGGACAGAGAGAAAGAGAGACATTATTGTTGTGCGAGGTTTAGATTTTCTTCTCACTGTAATCCGACTATGCTAACTCATAACAAAAACGTGATTTCAATGTCAGTATATTTTATTGTCCAGCAAGGGCAAGAACATGATTATTAAAGCAAATCCAACTTTTCTCGGAAGAGCACTACATGTGAAATTTCGAAAGTTCAACGGCAGCACTTGCATCCACTAATTATAATTGAAGCGGCATCCTTGATTGTAGTTGCAGAAATATACAGATGACAAAGAAGACAAAATCTTTTGGCAAGATTTACTACTGTTTTCTCCCATTGATCTGTTCTTTTTCCTCTGGCCCCTTTAAATCCTACATTGTTTCTCCGACTTTCCGCACGAAATGTCTTGTTTATCAGCATTCGTTCTAACTAGGATCCCACATTACCATAGAACCGATTCATAGAACGACAAACTCAATTGAGAAATAATTTCATGAGGAATTGTGATTGATAAATACTATATAAGTTAGGTGTAATAAGAGGCTGGGATAAATTGAGAGTGTTTTACTGATATGAACGTGGTTATAATCTATATTATATCGCTTGATTTATAATGAAATTTATTGTTCAATCGGTGGAGAAGGTCCCACTAATTGACCTACATAAATCTGGTATTTAATACATTTTCTTGTATTGTTTATTATATTATTCAGTTATCTAGTTTTTGCAACACTTTTAATTTTAGAAAAGATTAACTTTGTAGTTGATGAAATACAAGTAAATAAATCTCAAACATCTGTTGAAAAAATCTTTAGTATTTCTATTTGAAACCTCATAGAAAATCAATATAAAAATAGATCACAAATGTTGCTATCAATGTCCTTTAATGATGTTAGACTTGAGGGTAGATATAGATTCCAAATAGAAAATAGGATTTGAAGTTAATGCAGGTGCATGGTTTCTATTCATAGAGTCACTCCTGCTTTAATAGAACCAAAGGGGTCGCATTGAGCTAAGGGTGCATTTAGTTTGACTTTGGAAAGTCTTTGAGAAAATATAAAGGCCTTTAAGGGGTTTTTTGAAATGCAAGTAGACTTTGGTAAGTTGTATTGATTTAAATGGTGTTTGAAAAAAAAAATTACACTTTATAAAGCACTTTACTATTTTTGTTAATAAGATTCAATAGCTGCAAAGGATTAGCGATTGGTAGCCTCATAGAGGTCAGGTGACCTTTAGCAAGCCATGACCTAGGTGACCACAACCTTGAGTCGAGCAATTGTCGGTGATGTCAGTCAGGCTCGTGCAACTCACTACAGAGCTTCACTACATAGAGAAGATGAATAACGCTTTGAGGAAAAAATCGGAAACGAAAAAAAAAAAAAAAAAAAGTGAAGGTTTGGAAGTTTTTTTTTACTAACTTTAAAGTGAGCTTTTAGAAAATGTTGAAAGCCCACCTTGGGCTTTCAACTTTCACAAAGGCAACATTTGGCTAAAGTGTTTGGCAAAAAAATATGCCAAACATCCCTAATTTTTGCCCTCCAAAGCTGTTCAGAAAAGTGGTCCCAAAGGGAGCCTAAGTATAGTTTATCGCTGAGTGGTATAAATGTCACTAAACATGCAGTGGGAAATGAAGCCTTAGGGCCAGAACTTGACAGTTGCATAGATGCATTGCTTGGTGAGTGTGTGTCCAAAACTAAGTGCGAGATTTTATCGAACGTAACCGTTTCCCTATAAAATGCGGACAAAGCCCCTTTCAAGATGTGAATCTATATAGAAATCGACAAAACGTGTGAAGGTTTTTTTGTTAATTCTTAGATAGAAAACGCAAGCCGATGAGAAAATTAAAAATACAAAGATTAGAGATAATAATGGCCGGCTATGTAAAAGAATACTGAAATGCAAAGATAACAAGAACATAAAATTGACCAAATGGTGTCATTGATTGATCGGTGGTCCCTTGCTCAAATTACAATTCCAATACTTACAACCACCAGTAACGATTAACGATAGTTTGGAAAACAAAAAAACAAATAATATTCTACCCGAGTCTTAGAATTTAGCAACATGTATTTACAAATGGTTGCCAAAAGACCTCTAGTCAATGATCAAAGCCTTATCACTCACCCCATGTCAACAATTTCTTTTGTAACTTACAACTCCACTTCCTTATGGTTATAACAATCCGTGTTTCTCAGCCACTATAATCAGTGGCTTTGAGATTTACAACACCGCGATTTGACAATCGTGATGGCTTCATGATTGAATGGGTCATCATCATTGTAGCTGAGATTGTTTGTTTCATCACTTGAACATTTATCTTGTTCTTAATCCATCGATCTTCATTTCAGTTGGTTCTTTTGTCAACTAAAACCAAGTCTCATTTACCGTCGTTCGTGGCTCAACACTTAGTATGATCATATCTCACTCGGTCTCTCAGGGACTTAGGGAAATTTTTTGTGTCAACAGAAGGAATCCCACCAATAGTCATAAATAACAAGACTGCCATCAACAATGACGTAAATTAAGTTGAGAGAGAGGGAGAGAGAGAAAGAGAGACATTATTGTTGTGCGAGGTTTGGATTTTCTTCTCACTATAATCCGACTATGCTAACTCATAACAAAAACGTAGGTTCAATGTCAGTATACTTTATTCTCTAGTAAGGGCAAGAACATGATTATTAAAGCAAATCCAACTTTTCTCGAAAGAGCAATACATGTGAAATTTAAAAAGTTCAACGGCAGCGCTTGCATCCACTAATTATAATTGAAGCGGCATCCCTGATTGTAGTTGCAGGAATATACAGATGATAAAGAAGACAAAATCGTTTGGCAAGATTTACTACTATTTTCTCCCATTGATCTGTTCTTTTTCCCCCCTCCAGCCCCTTTAAATCCTATATTGTTTCTCTGACTTTCTGCACGAAATGTCTTGTTTACCAGCATTCGTTCTAACTAGGATCCCACATTACCATAGAACCGATTCATCAGAACGACAAACTCAACTAAGAGCAGAACGGATCATCTTATTTTTTATCTCAAGCTATGAATTTAATTCAACGAGCTTATTTTTTATGTTTGTTTGCATGTTAAGTACTAGCCTTCAGATCATTTATATCCTTGAGCACCATCATGAAAATTCAAAACTAGATTCTTTACTAATATTTTCTCTTCTGTCACGGTAGGATTCTGATCGCCATAATTCTTCTTCTTTGTTCGGCCAACTTTCACGTCATGTTTCTTGACAAATTGTGTCCTTCACCGCCATTTGAGACAGACCAGAAACTTTTGATGCAGATGAAGGGTTTTAACTATTGAAAAAGGTTCTACTTACGGTACGGTGGAACATCAACCGAGTATTTCCTCGAACGTTAAAAATCACAGTTGATATTCTGAAAATCTTGTCATGTATGCATGTGGTTGTTTTATTCGAAACATATCCAAATATATAGCAAATCTCGAAAGGATTCATAGTCACCGTTGATGTTCTAGAGTCATTATTCTCCCTTGTACACAGTCATATGGACCACAAGCATACGAGGGGATCACGCGCAGAAAAGCAGTACACACACGACTTGGTTCTCCCATGTCCGTATTCATACAAACCCCAATCATATGAAGGCAACACATGCATAAGTAATATCCAAGGGCCCGGCAAGATCCTATCACACCGGCCAGTCCCAGATGCTTTCTGCATCGAAGGAGAGTCCGCTCCAACAATCCAACCATTCCTCCGTTGTCTCCGAACGGAGCTCAAAGTCATCATCGATCCAGGGGCTTCTGTTTGGAGGCACGTCGTGGACGCGCGGCTCTCGAGACTCATTCAGCTCCCTATAGGCTTCGACCCCCAAGGAAGAGAAGTTCTTGGAGATGGTCCGAGGGCGAGGCCTTATGACTTCAACTTTTACCAAATCTTGGGGTTTCTCGTTCTCCGGCTTCCCTTGGCAAGTCATCAATTTCCTTAGATGGGTATTCCAATAGTTCTTCACGTCATTCGCAGTTCGACCCGGGAGTCTCCCAGCGATTAGGGACCACCTGCATCAATAATTTTGACTGATGGTTTGCATGCCATAACTTCTTAAAAACATTCACCCAAATACCCAAAATCCAATATGACATGACACTTGTGATGAATATTTTTAGAAAATTATGACATTCAAGATGTGATTTCATTTTGTTTCCATAAGTGTTCAATCCTGACAATATAAAGGCCAACAATCGTTGCTTAATCTGGGCAAGGGCATTGCGGCCCTCATTGGTCATAGGCAAAGGCCACAACACCCTCACCCAAATCAAGGCAAGGGCCAAGACCCTTGCCTATTGGCCAGCAACGGAGTCACTGCCCTTGCTTGGATTTGGGCGAGGGTCGACACCCTCACTTGTGGCCAACAAGGATACTTAGGCCATGGGTGAGGACCACAATGCCTCGTCTCAACTAGGTGAGGGTCGTCGACAAGGATCAGTTGGTAACTGACCCAGTGTTAGGAAAATAAAGAAAAGAAGAAAAAATAATAAAATATTTTTGAAAAATTGTCCATATTAATATCAGTTGTGTCATGTAAGACGGTCGGTGTTGACTAGATTGCCATATCAATGATTTTTTATCAAAATTTGTTGCAATGACTAAATTCACAAATCGTCGAAATTTTTATGATTAAATTGGCAAAATTAAAAGATTTACGACTAATTTGACAACACATCAAAGGTTTAGTACTAGAATGACCAAATTAAAAGGTTCAAGATGGAATTGGCACAAGTATAATAGGTTTAAGATTTTTTTTTTAATTTTTCCTAAAATGAAATAACCTAATCCTTAACATAGTTTATACATGCGGTTGTCATTTGTTTCGATCAATGCAACCCTTAATCAATTTTTGGAGGAGGAAGAGGGAGAGGCCGTTATGAATAACGCAGGTGGGCTCAACACCATATGACTAACTCTATTAAAACAGGCAAATGCACTTCACATGTGACCTTTTCTTAGTATGTACTCGCCTGTTCCCAAGAAGTTTGTGAAGCCGCATGATCATATCGACCTCATCATCTTGGAATTTCCCTCTCTTAATGTTGGGCTTCAGATAGTTCAACCACCTCAATCTGCAGCTCTTCCTGCACCTATTCAAACCTACAAGCTCAAGAAATACAAACATGAACTTAGCGTTTGTACTTAGCGATCTCTCTCTCTCTCTCTCTCTCTCTCTCTCTCTCTCTCTCTCTCTCTCTCTCTCTCTCTCTCTCTCTCTCTCTCTCTCTCTCTCTCTCTCTGCATGCATGTGTATACATAGTATAGAGATGCTCTTAGTGCAAATCAATCCGTTGACATGAGTAAAATATCAATACACGTCCCCTTTTTGTCTAATTTTGAAAAATCGATGAAATCTCATTGGAAAGCACGAGAAGTTTCACTTAAAGAAGTCAAATCTAATCCAACTTGATATCACTATCTCAAAACTAATGAAAGACATGTCCACCCATTTTAACGAAAGAAAAACTTTTCACTCAAGTAAAAGTATGTCAACGGTAACACAAATATTTGAAAAAAAATAAAATATGATGACACAAGATGATTTGACACACGCAAATCCAAGTGGATTATACAGATGGGGATGCAACAAGAAAACAATGATCCTCATCACTATACAAATTTACTCGCGCCTAAGTATATGCAAATAAAAAACAAGAATAACCTTCACATACAATGATACGATACCTGCTCTCTGAGGAACTCGATGCCACTCTCCTTCTCCGTACCTCTGGACACAGCTCCTCAAGAAAACATCTTCCTCTTCCGTCCACGAACCTTTCCTCAATCCGAACGACGATCCTTTCTGCATCTCTTTTCCCTCTCCCTCTCTCTCTCTCTCTCTCTCTCTCTCTCTCTCTCTCTCTCTCTCTGAGGCTTTTCGTGAACAGTTTGCGGATTACATATCTAAGCACACTTGAAGTCCTCCGTTGCCATCGGTGCTTTTAGGAGCCACGTGCCCCTTCATTTTCCACAAAAAACGCAGATCTACATCGATTGTCAAATACCGCGGAAGATTGCAGCTATTCTATTTGTCAATTATTACTATACACAACAGTACAAATGGATCTCCCACGTTCGATATGATTCTTTCCGCGTGGTTGCGACCTTTCAGTCTGCGGGGTCGAATCTTGGAATGAGGATCTTTTCATAGAGCTAGAAAACACAAAGGGGACTCCAAACGATTTAAAAAATATCATATTTCTTTAGCAATGAGAAAGATAGCGAGTATGGAACTTACTGGCCCAGCGTCCAGGCATTGTCACGGACCACCATTTGTATGAATTGTTTCGTAACTTCCATTCTTTTAACTAACATTCTCATTAACCAACACTAAATATCAAGATTCGCTGTTTTGCATATATATATAATGGGTAAAATACGCACAAGACCGAGTTGCCTATTACGCTCATGCACGACTTGCTTTGATGTCACTTTGGCAAACCTCTTTTGCTTCTATATGAGGGCTATTGCTTTTGGCCAAAGTGTCTTATTAGTGTCCTTCCTCTTGTAAAAGCATCTTGCATGATAATGCGGTCCTTTATGCCTAGTGGTCCTAAGTATGCTTGTATTATTGTAATAGCGTGTTTATACCGTCACAGTATCACCCTCGGCTTCATCTATATAAAGGTTACTTCCGTAAGAAGTTAGAACAAGATTAGTGTTTTGAAAATCTCTTTTATATACAATTCCTTAATGGCCTTCTCAACATTTATTCTTCTTCCTCGAACTCTAATGTTAGTAAGAAGCTTAGGTTTATACTGTTAGTTCAATACGATAAGTCGGTTCCACAAATATAACCTTCATTCACCACTCTATGGATCTAGTGAATTAGAAAGTTTCTGAAACTTGAGAGCCATATAATTTATCATATATGAAGATTAAGAGGCAGTTCCATTGAAAGGCTGAGAGAAGAGCCATGTGTTGTGAGATAGCATAAGCATCTCAAGAATCATTAGCTTATGTTGTAGCCCCATCTTGGTATCAAAGACAGCTTCATTTAGATTGGGCTAAGATTATAACTCTGTGAATTAAAATGTGTCTATACTAAGAGAAAGAGCCATTTCGTCATGACTGAATCCATGGAAAATACCACCCTTATATGTGTCAATGCCCTTGTTATTTAGACTCTCCAATTAATTCCATTATGTAAATTGAATTCCTCTAAGACTGATTATTTTTTATGAGGTTTTCTACCTCAATAAAGATGAGAAGATTACCACTTCTCAACTTTCTCTTGAAATCTTTATTCCTCCTTTGACAAGCCTACTTCCTTCTCTCCCATCAAATCCATCAAAAAAATGATCCACCACACTCCAAAGGAAGTTTAAAAATTCAGTGAACCAATACCTCCTTTCTTTTATCATAAAAAACAAATACCTCATTTCAATCTGTTAAATTATGTCTCAAATTTAAGCTTGTCAATTAAACATGGCCCATAACACGCAAATAAATGAGGTCCAAGTTGGACTTTTGTGAAATCTTAGAGTTGGTTATTTTTTCCTGCCAACGTTAATTATATTTGCTTGCGTAGAAGAAAGAAGCATTTTAAGGGTTCTAACATTAATTTCTTTAACTGTGACAAACTGCTCATGGGCTTCATTTAAGTTTGGGCGTAGGAGAGAGATTTGTTCTTCAGTCACAAATCATGTGAGAGATATGTATCTATTGAAAATAAATGAGATGTTATATTTTTTATGAGGTGGTAGCAGAGACGACAACTTCCGTCAAATGCCATGTCTCCAAAGACATTTAGACCCTGACATTTATTGAAGAGGGTCCACCAGCAATGATGGAGACACCTTGCTTTGCTACTATGAAAGGAGTATAGTTTTCTGAAGACACGAAGAGGAAAGCCATTAACGATAAAAGGAAAAGTCCAAATCATTATTTTATTGGAGTGGTCTCTGGTACAGGTGAACATGGTCCGAGTTGAGTTGGTCTACCTCCTAACCTAGGACCAACCCACACAGTGTTGTTCCTCATATTTTGTGACCAAGGACCGGCCTTATTGAGCTTGGGACCGAGGACCAGACTGACCCAGTGGATTCAGTCATGTTCCAGGGTCAACCCATGACCAACTAATAATTTTTCATTTCATTTTTTATACTCCTTGAAAATGCGATTGAGGACTGGATTGACTTAATGGGTTCGGTCCGGTTCTAGGATCAACCTGGGACTAACCAATAATTTTTTTTTATTTCATTTTTTGTACTTCTTGAAAGGGCAACCGAGGACCAGACAAACCCAACAAGGTTAGCTAAGAAAGGCAAGCAATGAAGGTCAAGTGAGGTGAGCATCGAATAGAGTGAGCATTTAGTGTTGAGTAGGGAGCAACAGGCCAAGTGAGCATCAAGCGGCACCCAAAGCGAGTGAGGCGAGTGTAGAGTGGTGAGCAAAGAAGTTGTTTCTTTCAATTTTGGCAAATTGAAGACTAAGAGGACAAATAAGACAGAAGATAATAAGTACTAGAAGAGGATGCCATAATGAGCTATTTATGTCATTTTGGACGCCGTGATGACTCTTCACAAAAAGATTTTTCTCTTTCGTAAATTATGACTATTGATGCCATAAAAGACATTAAAAATCTACGTTTTTAAAGAACAATGCAAAATTACTTGAACTCCTAACTAAATAGTTGTTTAATGTTGTTGACAACGTTTATTTTAAGGTTTTATCCATATAAAAAATTATAAATAATATATTAGATATTATTTATATATATAGTTAGGGTTGGTCCGGGTTTGACCAATCGTAAACCCCAAAACTGGGGACCAACCCGCATAGTGTAGGTCTAGGAACCTAGGACCAATGACCGACCTAGTCTCCCTAGGAACCAACTAGGACCAACAAGGTTGGGCTAGTCTAGGGTCAGTCCAAGGTTAACTCTAGACCGATGCTCACCCCTAGTCTCTTGTCATTTTGTTATCTTATGCTTTCTTCTATTTATCCAACTAGAAGGGACCCTCCTCTTTAGCAGATAGGGAGATTTGTGCAGAAAACACCGTGGACATAAGGTGTAATTTTAAAATTAAAAAAAAAATACTCAAGTGTATGAGACATTATTATCATGTAATTCTTTGATTAATTAGTATATTATTTGTAGTTGGCTCTCTCTAGGATCAAATCATATAAATCTCTTGTATATGTTATTATTTTTTGATTAATTAGTGAATTAATCAGGAGATTTGTGCTGAAAACACCATGGACATAAGGTGTAATTTTAAAATTAAAAAAAAAATACTTGAGCATATGAGAGATTGTTATCATGTAATTCTTTGATTAATTAGTGAATTATTTGCAGTTTGCTCTCTTTATAGACGTAGATATTGATAATTGGATCGAATCATATAAATCTCTCGTATCTTTTCTTATTCCTCCTTTTATATCTCTCTTGATTTATGTCACTCATGCTATTAAGATTTTGGCAGCTTCCACATTAAAATATTTCAACAATTGGAATTCAAGCTGAGGTTTTGCAATTATGTTTGGAAGGAAAGTAGAAATTGAGAAATCTAATGAAATGAATAATTTTGGGTTGTGGAACACTAATATACATGCGCTATTAACAACCTTAGGTTTAGCCAAGGCATTGGATGGCAATGATAAGTTGCCGAAAGCAATGAAACATACCAATAAAAATGAGCAAATGGAGAGGGCAAAGAGTATAATCTTGTTGAACCTATAGGATGAGGTGTTAATAGAGGTGGCTAAAGAGAAGCATGCTACATATTTGTGGGTAAAACTTCAAGCCCTCTATGTAACAAAGGGTTTGAATAATCGCTAATTTTTGTTGAAGATGATTGTTCAATTCCAATATACTAAAGATACATCTATTAGAGTCCACTTAAATGAATTTAACAAACTAATGATGGATGTGAAGAACATTAGTGAGATCCCAACCTATGAAAAGAAGGCATGACATTGTTAGCGTATCCACCAAAGTTATGGGAGCATTTTACCAACTCGCTATTATAAGGGCATACTATGATTACCACAAAAGAAGTGAATTTTGCATTGTTCTCTAAAGACTGATAGAGAGAGTTGTGTGATGACAATCATGAGTACAATGTAATGCGAGAGCCAATGATATGAGGTAGCGATACACATTGGAGACCCATCAATAGAGGTAAAAGCATATCAAAGTGGTAACACAAAAAGTTCAAGGGTCACGTGAAGTATTTCAAGTATTATAAGGACTATCCAAAGTTTAGAAATAAAGGCGAAGAGCAAGATTCCTCAAGCAGTGTGACAAATGTAACCAAGGAGAGCATCAATGATGCGTGGTTGTTCTTTGTGATTGGTTCGTCAAGAGATGAGTAGGTGCTAGATTTCGTGTGTTCCTATCACATGACTCCTCATGGGAACTATCTCCCTACTTACAATACTACAAATGGTGTTAAGAGTTCTTATGGGGGACACAACTTGCTTGGTTGTTGACACAACTTGCTTGGTTGTTGACACAACTTGCTTGGTTTTTTGAAGTTCGAATTTGAATGTATGAGCATAGAGTTTACATTGATAGACATGAGGCATGTACCGAAACTTAAGAAGATGAGTAGGTACTAGATTACATGGGTTCCTATCACATGACTCCTTATAGGAACTAACTCACTACTTACAATACTACAAATGATAGTTGAGTTCTTATGGGGAACAGCATAGCTTGTTTGTTTGTGGGAATAAGAATAGTCTAAATTCAAATGTACAATGGCATAGAGCACACATTGATAAATGTGAGGCATGTAATGGAGCTCAAGAAGAACCTTATCTCTCTATGGATGCCTGATGACATTGGTGCAAGTACACCACTAAGGGTGGAGTGTTAAAGATCTCTTGAGGTACCATAAGAATGATGAACGGAAAAGTAAAAAAAAAAAAAAAAAAAAAAAGGTAATTTTCTTTCGTTTACTAGAAAAAAAAAATTGTGATAGGTTTTGGTGAAGTTTCATCAAGTGAGTCAAACAAAGTTGACTCAATTATAGCATATGCGATTGGGACACATGAATGAGACAAGTGTGACTATGCTGAGTGAGAAGGGGGTTGTTGAAAGGTCATAAGACAAGGGAGTTGGACCTATGAGAGCAATACATCTTTGAGAAGTAGCATAGGATAAAATTCAGTACAACTAATCATTCAACTAAGCAACCAATTCAAACGTCTAGGGTCGTCTCTACTGTTTTATTTTAAAGGAGGTGCCTAATATATATTGACATTCATCGACATTTTTTCAAAAAAAAGGTGTGGTTATACTTCCTAAAGCACAAATTTGAGATGTTCAATTAGTTTAAGAAATTTAAGAAATTGATTAAAAAGCAGTCAACTAGATAGATCAAGTACCTAAGCAATGGCATGGATTTCTATGGTAATGATTTTACCAAATTTTGTTAGAAAGGAGATTGTGAGACACCGCACAATTCTTGAGACATCATAGTAGAATGGCATTGTCGAACGGAAGAGCGGAACTCTGCTTTAGCATGCTTGGTGTGTGCTTTCGTATGCAGGACAAACAAGTAATTTTGGGACAAAGTGATAAACATGATCTATTACTTAGTTAATCAATTTGTATCATCTACTATCAAGTCGGAGACTCCTAAGGAAGCATGGTTGAGGGAACCTATTAACTGAATTACAAGTATTCAAATTTCCTGCATATGCTCATACAAGTGATGGTAAGATTGAACAAAGGTTGAAGAAGTGCATATTTATGGGTTATGCACAAGAGGTGAAAGGCTACTGGCCGTGGTGCACATATTCCATATCGCTTGGTTTCCAGTAATTAGAGGCATTATCTTCAGTGAAATTGCTATGCTTCAAAAGATGAATTTTACTAGCAAAGCAAACGGATCATGATGTCGGTAGTGAGGTGGAGTTTCAAGTGGAGCCTCTAGAGACCTTAGAGGTAATGGAGACTAAGATTGCAAGCCGGTGATACAAAACAACTAATAGAGCCACATCATAGTATAGCCATGAGCAGATAGAGTGTAATTTAAACCACTGGTACGTTACGATTATTCTTATATTGCTTAGGGATAAGTGCTATAGAAGTCCTAAAACTTGTCACGAAAATGCAATTGAGTCATAAAACTTGCAAAAAGTGCAATCAAGTCCTAAAACTTGTCAAATTGTTTCAATCAAGTCCTAAAGTTAACATCGTCAACTTTTTTAATGGGAAATATTAACGTGGCGCCAACATGACGTTTAAAATAAATTTTTAATTTTAGTGTGGCTTTTTAAATTTTTTTATTTAAATTAGATTTAAAAATTAGAAAAAAAACTGAAATTTATTTTAAAAACAAAATAAATTTTAAAAAATGGCTGGTGATGGTCGTCGGCCCTAGGCAGGGGTCATCAACCCTCGCCCGGCCGAGCGAGGCCGAGCCAGCCCCAAGCGAGGGCCGGCAAGCCTTGCCAAGCTTAGGCGAGGGTGCCCAGATCTGGGCACACCGGTCCTTACGAGGGGCCGGCGCCTGTTGCCCACCTTGGGCAAGTCATTGCCTGCCCTCATGGAGGCCCGGCAACCATTGCCCGCCTTGGGCGACGCCTCGCCAGCCCCGAGCACCCTTGCCCGAGCTTGGTGATGGGCGGCGGCCAAGCTAGCCATTTTTTTTTAACTATTTGGTTTTTTAAATAAATTTTAACTTTTCTTTTCTAATTTTAAATCTAATTTAAATCAAATTAATTAAAAAAATCCATGTGGACTTAAAAAATATTTTTTTAAAAAAAGCCATTTGGACTTTAAAAAATAAATTTAAAAAGCCACGTTAGCATTTTCCATCGGTAAATTTGACGGTGTTAAGTTTAGGACTTGATTGATATAATTTGACAAGTTTTATGACTTGATTGCACTTTTTGCAAGTTTTAGGACTCAATTGCATTTTCGTGACAAGTTTTAGGACTTCTATTACACTTATCCCTATTACTTATATATTGAATGTAGGTGATGAGATAGAGACAAATGAGCATTCGTTTAACTCTCAGCTGATGGTTGGTGTTGAGTCATCTTAGTGGCTAGAAGCTTTGAGCAAAGAAATTGAATCACTCCATCGGAATCAAACATGTGAATTCATCAAACTACCCAAAAGATAGAAAATTGTCGAGTGCAAAATAGTCTACAAATGAAATGAGGGAAATCCTGTTGTCAATGTAGTGAAATATAAGGCAAGACTTATTGCAAAGAGGTATACTCAGCAAGAGGGCATTAACTAAAATAATGTGTTCTCTCTTTTGTAAGACATATTTCTATTCGTGTATTACTTGGCTCATTTGCTGGATAATATCTCAAGTTGGAGCAACTAGATGTGATTCCTCATCATTTCTCCAATAGTGGCTCCAACAAGTATATATGCACCTCCACTTTGGTTCTATTAACCTTGCACTTGACTTTCATGGTCATAAAGGTCTCTCAGTAGCAGCCCTTGTAACATGACTTTACACTTGGTTTCTTGAGTACCAACATGCATGTATTAGAATAATCGAAACCACTTGCAATGGTAGGACAATATTTGTAGCACTATTTTCAAACCCTTATATGACTCTTTCAAACCTCATTTAGGCAATGCTTTGAAAGTCCAGTTACAAATCACTCCAGCCCCCTAAACTCCCGACTTTGTTATGCAACCCTTCATTATTAGATGGTGTACAGAGTCCTAAATCATGCCCTTGATTGGCTCTTTCGAGAGCAAAAGATGCTCCTTTGATCTCTGTAGATAATAATCAGACAACTTCGTGCATTCATGTTCTAAGTAGATCCCTCCATTATAGTTGATTAAGCTTCTCTTAGACACTTGAATGATTGACTTTGTATGAGAAGCTTCACCAGAATATCCTGAGAATTCAGTCTTTAGAATCTAAATTCACTAAGAAGAAAGAGTGCAACGTGGTCATTAAATTTGACTATTCAAAGGAAAAAGGATGAAACCCTTCTTCTTCCATTTCTCCTACCATTTTGATGATGCAGCTATGCATCTCAAAAGATGAAGTTGAAGGAGAAAGACTTAAAATAGAGTCTTTCAATTTTGAAGTAGATCCTCTTGTTTACTTCAAAAACCCTCATACAAGTAATTGCTATTAGGATGTAGACTAGCAATGCAAACATTATCTAGCCCTTTTAGAAGACAAAGATGTAAGGCCTTCTGAAAAAGAAGAAGAAATTCTTCTCATGCGAATAGGAATTCTTTGAAATAATTATTTAAAAGTAAGCCTAAAATTTTCTAAAAACAATAAGTTCTTACATCAAAGTTATAAAAGGAAAAAGAAAAATTTAGATGTTAATAAGACTTTCCTACATCTAAGTTGCCAAAAGAAAAGTACAAATTAAAGAGAAAAATTACATGTTTAAAAGTGTTATATGGCGCATTTTTATTATATTTTGTATAGAGATTATTGTGCATATTTTAGTGAGTCTCTAATTGATATGCATATACTATATATAAATTGTTATGGAAAATATGAAAACTAAAACGAATTTGAAATTGAGAAGAATAAAAGATTGCCTAATTTACGTAGAAACCCTTGCAGGAAAAACTATAGGGGGAGGAGAAGCAAAATCCATTGTAGAATTTCAAGGATTACAAAAGGTGACTTTGAAAAACTAGGACTTTTTCTGTCGCAACTTTTTGACCTAATAACTTGATAAAAACAATATTTATATTGTCCCCAAGCCCTAACATTGGCCCATGCCCATAAAAAACAAAAATAAAAATCAAGACATACTCAACAAATTTCCACCTTGGCTCAAATTCTACATAAGTAATAAACAATCTTCTCCTCCTATTAGAGTGAAACTTAGTTGTAGCAAACATTAACCAAAATCAAGCAATGCTTGAATTTGGCAATAGGCAAAGGCTTCTTCAACATATCAGCTGGATTGTTTTCTGTATCAATCTTCAAGACATTAATATAGCCATCAACAATAATATCTCAAATAAAATGATATCGTACATCAATGTGCTTTGTCCTCTTATGATACATCTATTCTTTAGTAAGATGTACAAACCTCTAACTATCACAATGGACAATAGTCACACCATGATTCATATTGAGCTCTTCAATAAGCCTTTTAACCATATGACTTCTTTAACTACCTCTACAAAGTAGCTTTCTGATTACACAACCTCTAATAATAAAGATGTACCTAGTCAAAGACCTCCTCTTATCAAGGTCACCAATATAATCAGAATCAACATATCTAGTCAGAATGTCACCGGTTTTTCCAAACTCTAAACTAAAATCAAAAGTACCCTTCAAATATTTCAAAATCCACTTCATAGCTTGCCAATGAATTTTGCCTAGGTATGATAAATATCTACTTATCATGCTACCATTATGTGAAATATCTAATCAAGTACAAACCATGGCATACATAATGCTGCCAACTGCACTAGTGTAAGGAACATGTGACATATATTCTAGGTCATCATTTATTTGTGGACATAAATTAGTTAATAATCTAAAATACAACAAGACGAGTACTTATTAGTTTGGTATCTTTCATGCCAAAAAAATCTAATACCTTCTCGATGTAGCTTTTTTAGGAGAGACATAATTTTTCTCTTTTTCGATCTCACTGAATTTCAATGCTTAGGATTTTCTTCACTATACCTAATTCCTTCATCTCAAATTCAATGCTCAACTATGCCTTCAAATTATGTATATCAAATTTATCTTTTGCTGCAATCAACATATCATTAACATATAATAACAAATAAATTAAATGCCACTTGAAAGTTTGCACAAATATACATACCTATCATATTTGCTCCTATAATAGCGAATTTGCACCATAAATGAACCAAACCTTTTATTCTATTGTCTAAGTGATTGCTTCAAACCATATATAGACTTTTTTAATAGACAAATATGATCTTCCTTATCTTCAAATTGAAAAGCCTCTAGTTGACCAATATAGATTTTTTTTTCAAGTTCACCACATAAGAAAGCTATTTTCATATCAAGTTGTTTCACCTCTAAATCATGCATAGCAATTAACGCAAGCAAAACCCGAATAGAGCTATGTTTAACGACAAGTGAGAACCTATGTAGCACCGACACGGGACCCAACACGAGTGTCCGACACGACACGACACGTCGACACGTCATTTCTAAAAAATAGAGAATTCCGACACGTTGCGACACGTTGTATATTAAATGAATATTTTTATTTTTAAATTCAAATTCATAAATAAATAATTAATTAAAAAAGAGCATATAATAAATACACTAATAATATTAATAAATCAATTCATTAAAAATTCGAAAAAATATATTTATAGTTAATGCAAAACATGTTTTGACCTTTAACAAAAATTATTGATGAAACTAATAATTAATAAAAAAAATTAGAATCAATTTATTTAAAAAATTCATAATTTTCTATAATAATCAAAATTTATCATTATTCAAAGTTCAATACTTTTATTTTTCGAAATTATTTGTTAATCTCATTTATTTGATTTTCCCATTAAAAAAACAAATCCCCAAAATTCACTCCTTTTTTTCCTCCGTCCATTTCCCTCCACCCCAAATTTATTTTACATTTTTCCCTCCCCCACCAATGACAGACAAGTTGTCAACCTGTCACTTCCCCTCCCCCAAAACTCAAAAGCCACGCCACTTCCTTCGTCCATTTCCCTCCATCATCCCCCTTTTTTTTTAATACTTTTTATTCCCTCATAAAAACCCTAGCAAACTTTTCCTCCTCTTTCTCGGCGAACTTTTCCTCCTCCTTCTCGCCACTCGCCGCACACCGCCCGCCGCACGACCCCCTTCTCTCGATCTTTCTCCTCCTCCTCCTCGCCGCACGACCACCTTCCTCTCCGCATGACCCCCTTCCTCTTGAGATCCTTCTCCTCCTCCTCCTCCTCCTCCTCGTCGCCGATCCATCACAACAGTGGCGGCTGCTCTCTCTCGCCGTCGCAGTGGTCCGTTACATGGCTTCGTCTCGCCGGCGGGAGTTTACTTTCTCTCTGTTCGGCTCTTTCTCTAGCCGTCTCTCACCATCGCCCGCGGCCTCTTCTCCCTCGCCCTCCCTGGCCTCCACCCTCCATTAGGCTTCCGGACACGCGTGTCGACGCGTGTCGAGAAATATTGACCGCGTGTCGAAAAGTCCGACACGTGGTCAACGCGTGTCCGACCGTGTCCGAGCGTGTCGACGTGTCCGACACGCTCCGACACGTGTCGGACACGACACGGAAGCACGGACAACGTGTCCATGTGAGAACACATCATTAAAATCAACTCCCTCAATTTGACTATAGCCTTTAGCAACTAGACAAACTTTGAACTTGATGTTTTCAACTCCAAGAGTACCTTCATTTCTTTTGAAAACCCATGTACAACCTACAATTTTTCTTTTCTTTTGGTGGCTTGACAAGTTCCCAAGTTTAATTCTTTTCAAGAGATTCCATCCTTTGTTCATAGCAACTAACCACTTTGCTGAATTTTTTAAAGAGCCGGCTTCTTTTTTAGGTTTTAGGTTCACTATATTATATTGACTCTACAACGGAAAGAGCATAAGCAACAAAATCTAAGAATCCATATTTCTATGGAGGTTTCACTATCTTTCTTGGTCTATCTCTAATAATAGAATACTATTCCTCTTCAGATTTTTCAAACTCAATATTATCTAAAGATGATTGAATTGGTTGCAAAGAAATTATTTCAAGTTCTACTTTCTTTGCAACACTTTCCGAATTTTCATCACAAGAAATATATGATTCTTTCTTAGGATGAAACATAGTAGACTCATCAAAAGTAATATCTTTGTTGATAACAATCTTAGATAAATTAGCACACCAAAATCTATAACCTTTTACACTATAAGCATAACCAAGAATGATGCATTTTTTTGCTCTAGGCTCTAATTTGCCTTCATTAACATGTGCATATGCTGAAAATCCAAATACTCAAAAAGAATAATAATCGGCATGTTTACCTAACCAAACCTCCTCAAGTGTCTTGCACTCAATAGATGTGCAAGGAGAATTATTTATCAACCAAGCAGCTATATTGACTGCTTTAGCCCAAAACTTCTTGCCTAAACCAACATTAGACAATAGACATCTAGTCTTTTCTAATAAGATTATGCTCATGTGTTTTGCAATACCATTCTATTGTAGTGTATTCACCATTGTATAATGTCTCATAATACCTTCAACTTTGCGAAACTCATTAAACTCACCTCCACAAAATTTCAACCCATTATTTGTTCTCAACCACTTAATCTTCTTACCAGTTGGTTTCTCAATTAATGTTTTCCATTATTTAAGTGTAATGAAAACATCACTTTTTTGTTTTAAAAATTAAACCTAAACCTTTCTTTAAAAATCATCAATGAAAGTGAGTAAATACCTCAAACTAAGGCCTTTCAAAGGAGCTTTCGTAGGCCCTAAAAATCAAAGTGAATAAAATCCTAAGTGCCCTTTGTTGTGTGAATTCCTGTCTTGAAACTGATCATTTTCTATTTTCCAAAGACACAATGTTCACAAAAACCCAGTTTTTTTCAATTTTCTAATCACACAAAAAAACCTCTCTTTCTTAGCTCCTCCATTCCTCTAATACTCATATGGCCTAATCTTATATACCATAATTTAATATTGTTTGATTCTGTCATAGTGGATGATATTACAGTTGAACCGATAACTGTAGTGCATTGCAGTTGATACAATGTGTCAGTTTTCAATCCTTTCATCGATAAAAATGAACCTCTCATAATCTTCATAACTCTACCTTTAGCTATAAACTTACAATCATTAGCATTAAGTGTACCCAAAGAAATGAAGTTTTTCTTCCAATCAAGAATGTGTATAACATCATCCAAAGTCCTGATGATGTCGTCATAAATCTTAATGTTGACAATCCCAATCCCAATTGCTTTGCATTTAGCATTGTTTCCCATTAGAATAATTCCACCATTAAATTCTTTGTACGTGAAGAACTAGTCACGATTAGGGAACATGTGATACAAACAACCTAAATCAAGAATCCAGCTATCTTGAATTTGTATTTTTATTTATCATCTGTAACTAATAACCAATCTTCGTTTTCTTTTTAAAGCAACACCAACTTAAGCAAGGTTTTCGTTTCCTTGATTCTATCTAATCTAGTAGTTCTTATTGTTTTGTTGATTTGCATTTCTTTGATTTTGCTTATTCATATTTTCTCTTTGTTGTTTTGCTTTTAATGTTAGACAATTTATCTTGATATGTCCTTTAGACTTACAATAGTTGCAAATCAGATCCCTATGCTTTGATTTTGATCTAAACCCGCCACCATTACTTCTCTCAACAGACTTTCCTCTTGCAACTAAACCAACCCCAGATCATTACTTCCTTCAAAAGTCAATTATGTATCTAGTTTCTGCTTATTTAGGAGACTAGTCTTGACATCTTCAACATCAATAGTTTTTTTTATTAACAGTCTCGATTTCTCTAAAATTCTTATAAGAAGAAAGTAGTGAAACTAACAATAAGAGAGCCTAATTCTCATTTTCAACCTTAATATCAATACTTCTTAATTCAGAGATGATAGCATTGAATTCAAAAATATGAGATTTCAAAGAAGCACCTTCAGCCATATGAGGAGTGAAGAGTCGTTGCTTAAGCCTCAACCAATTGGTGAGGGATGTTATGAAAAAATACTTTCTAATTTATACCATAAACCTATAACTAATTTCTGATCTAGTATCTCCTACATAACTTCATTCATGAGGCACAACTAAATAAAAGATAGGCCTCTTTCATCCAATTCTTCTCATGTTTCATATGACGTGCTTTCCAGTTTCTTCCCTTTTCCAAACAAAGTTTTCTTCAAACCTTGCTATGTAAGAACAACCAACATATGAACTTGCCATAGAATGAAATTGCCGCTCTAATCAAACTTCCCAATATCAAATTTCGTTGTTGAACTTGAAGCCATAACCAGAAGATCAAGAAAATCGTAAGGCTCTAATACCAGTTTGTTATGGTAGATGCGGAAACTAAAATAAAATTGAAATTCATAATAATAAAAAGACATCAGATTTTTGTGGAAACCCTTGTGGGAAAAACTACGGGAGGAGGAGAAGCAAAATCCATTGTAGAATTTCAAGGATTACAAAAAATGGCTATGAAAAACTAAAACTTTTTCTATCTCGACTTCTTGAACTAATAACTTTAGAAAAATGATATTTATATTGTCCTCAAGCCCTAACATTAGCCTAGCCCATTAAAAAAAAAATCAAGATATACTCAACACAAACTCTAATTTTTGTAAGATACATACATATATATGCTATACTTTGCAATATTAATATAAAGTTAGATGAAAATGTTATAGTATGTGGTCACAACTATCTTGGTAATTAATATTTAAATGTTCCTGTACTTGACTCTATTTTGTAAGATATATACGTATATATGCTATATTTTGTAATATTAATATATATATTTATATGAAAAATTTATAGTTTGTGATAATATTTAAATGTTCTCGTACTTGTCTATAGATATATACTATTTAAAAATATACATATAGGCTGAAAGTAATATTCCATGGTTGCACCTATTTAATGATATGAACATTAGCAAATTAAAGAAGAACTACTATTTTTTTTTTTTTGGTTGAAAAAGAACTAGTGATTAAGGGTTGAAAATATCACGTATTTTCCAAGAAAATGACTATATTTTCTGGTGTTCGATTGAAATCTAAAATTTGCATGAAAAATGTTTTCCATTATTTGTTATCTAATTTGATTTTTTGAGAAAATTACCAAAAAATATATTTTTTAATATTTTAATTGACCAAAAAATATATTTTTTAATATTTTAATTGACCAAAAAAATTAAATTTTAATTTGTATATATTTTTTAAAAAATCAAAATTTTAATTATTTTTATTTTAAAAATTGAGTTTTTATTATTTTAAAGTTTCTTTTTTCTTTTTTTCTTTTCCTCCCTCCTTCCTCCTCCTTCCTCCATCACGGCGTGCCTTGACGTGGCCGGCTACCTAGCGACTAACCAAGATGCAATCACCAGATCTAACAAGCTCAAGGCTTGGCTAATCTAGGCTCGAGGCTTGAGGCTAAGCAAGCCACGAGCTCACTGGCCAACGAACGTGGCTCACTTGGATCAAGCGAGCCTCGAGCTCGTCAATCAATCTTGGTATGCTCAAGCTCCCAAGGCTGGTAAGCTCGCGGCTCGCCCGATCCAGGGGAACCCGAGCTCCACTAAGACCAATGAGCTCAAGGCTCATCAGATCTAGCCTTAGGCAAGACTGGAGTTGGCCTATGGCCAGTTGCTAGCCACCATCATGGCCGGCGTCGACCAAAGAAGAAGAAAAAGAAAAAGGATTAAAAACTCAATTTAAAAAAAAAAAGAAAAAAAGAAAACATAAAAATAAAGAAGATGAGGGAAAACAAAGAAAATAAAAAAAAATAATTATAATATATATATATATAATATGAGGAAGAGGAAGTGAAGGCCTATAAGAGTGTGAGATAAGAGAGATCAAGTAAGGAAATGTTTTCCACTTTTCAAAAGTGGAAAACATTTTCCCCTAGTTTAGAAGACTCTTTTCTCTTCATGGAAAATGTTTTCCCCAAACAATTCATTTTCAGTGAAACGAACATCGGAAAATTTGGAAAATGTTTTCTCATGAGTTATTTTCCGTGAAACGAACGGAGCCTAAAATAAGCAATTTATTGAAGAAAACTCAAAAGGTTTCTTTGACATAATAGTGCATATATCATCAATATATTGTGTTAGAGGATCTTTAAAAAAGTTAATAACATGACGCCATCAGTCTAACTAATAAATAACATCAGAGGTTCAATAAAAGAAATTCATCACTAAAGAATTATAGCCCATCCCTAACAAACAAATGAATGTTACAAATTCAATGAATAACTATACTAAATAAATAAATAAGTGCACTAGAAGTTCTAAAATTTATTACTAAAAATGCAATTGAGTTTTAAAACTTTCAATAAGTGCTAATCCTAATCAAGTCTATTCATTAACTCCATTCAATTTCATTGATTGAAGAAGTTGACGTGACTTTTTATTATTTTTCGAAGTGATATGCACTAATGTCATAGTCATGTTAGCCATTTTTGAAAAAATTAAGATAAAACAAAGGGTTAATATCACGAAAATCTCAAATTGATACACATGACAAATTTACCCAAAAATAATTTTTTTGATCACAAAAAACTTGAAACTAGTGTATCTATAACAAATTTACCATACATTAGTGTCCATTAAATTAGATTAATATCACAAAAAATTACAAACTATTACACCTATGATAAAGGAAAGGTAAAACTCCAAACTGGTATGTCTATTAACTACAACACACCATCCAATTCAATAATTCAACCATAAAGTTTAATTGAAATTAACAAAGGGTAAATTTATCACATGTTTACAAATTTGATGATTTTTGTTGGTCAAAAAATTAGTTTAGAGTATATTTGTCATAAGTATACAAGTTTAAGATTTTTTGTGATATTAACCCTAAAATAAAAGGAGAACTTAAAGAAATAAACCAAAAAAAGGAAAAAAAAAATGAGTTGACATTAAATCGTGTTTGGTCTGTCGGCGAGATTGAAACCCTAGATGTTGTTAACTTGGAGGGTAGTCGATCGTGAATCCAACTACGAGACCCGATGGACGACTGTGGCAACAAGAGGTTAAGGTCATCTTGCATGGTCCAATGACTTGCTTGAACTCCATGAATCACGAAACCATGACCATCCAATTTGCAGATTCAATTTGATACTGAACTCTTTTCCTCTTGGTTGTCGGGTAAGGGAGCTACAATCCGATGCAAGCCAAGGCTAGGCTTTCTCAAACAGTAGAATCGGGAGAGTGACTCACACACGGGAAACAAGACGAACAGAAATTTCAGCACTGCACAAGCTCAAGAGAACAGTTGTATTTTTGTTGATACAGATCGGATTGACCTGATTCCAAAGCCAAATGAACAAAGACTTCTGGATCTACAATTTTCTGTTTTGGGTTTTCTGAAATAAGCACTGTAGGATGGTCGAACTTGGGTTGGAAGTGGGTGAAAAATAACGAACATAACAGGAAAAGATAGAAACTTTGTTGGTTGCTCTTCTAGGCCTCCAAGGAAGTTGAAAGGGCACCGATTCTTCTAGATCGATGACTGCAATCTTTCAAGGATGCAGATTTTGAAAAGCTCCGACTCTTTAAGGATGGAGTGAAAACTCTTATAGGTTTTCAAGGATATGAACTCTGCAAGACTCACGATACTTGCTTGAAAGCAAAGTTTTCATTCATCAAAAGTCGTCTTTCTTATACAATGAATTGGATGGCTTATATCATCAAAGAAATAAAGACAGAGAGCATAGGAACTAGAAAATAGTAAAAGCATTAAAGAACTCTAAAACTCGAAAAAATAGTAAAAATCTTAAGAACTAGAAACTAGTAAAAGCATAACGTCTTCATGGCTCCCAAGGTGTCTTCTTTCAAGCTTCCAGGATGGACTCAAGATATTGATACAACTTCTCGGTTGAATCGACAACATCATCGATAAGAGGTTTCATCGAGCTTGAATGTGGGCCGATCTTCTTGGTCAAGAGAGCTGGTCTTCAATGTGGCTGCATCACAATCATACTCAAACAATGCCAGGTTTGTTTCTAAAGAGACGCCATCAATTTGACTCAACTATAGTATTCATTTTACATGTCATAGCCGTTTGCCAAGTTAGATCGTCACATGAGCTTCTTTGGACATACAAGTCAACCGTGCTATGTTTGTCCTTGAGTAAAAGTTGGTACCTTTATTTTGGGTCCTGTTAAAAGTGTGCTTGCTTTTCTCCTGAAATGATAACTCTGTGTTTTTATTCCCTTTATAAGTTTGAAAGGCGAGGCAAATTTTTCGTGTAGCATGTTAAGTGGTCAATTCTTGGCTATTTCTGTTTTTTTGTTCTTCCAAGCAAAAAACTAAGAAATCCATTCACTAATATTAGCTTCTTTTTGTACTCTTAGGAATAGATTGGAAATAGAATCAAAAAGTATAAAAAAGTACTTCTTTATTTTCGGAAAAAAATCTAGAATTAAGCATTTCCTTTCTTTTTCTCTTTTAATTTCTTTTTTTTTCCTCCTCTAGCCAATCACCGGGCCGACAATGGCCGACGGGCGGCCAGACGTGAGATTTGATGACCTCGTCAAAGCCTTGCAATGGCTAGGTGAGGTTATTTTCGCTTTGGCTGGGCAGGGCTCAACCTCGCCCAAATCTGGCAAGGTCTAGCCTCATTGGTGGTTGGGCATGGATCGACCTCACTAAGGCCAACAAAGCTCCCCCAAGGCAGGCAAGGTTATAAGCTAGAGGAGGAAAAAGAAGAAAAGGAAAAAAGATAAATCTCACAAAATTATTAAAAATAATTAAAGGAAATGCTTAGTCACAAAAAAATTTAAATGTCGTACTAAACGCATTTCTATTCTTTTTTTATTTTGGGAATATATTTTTTGTACAGTTACAAAATGCATTCAAATGCTTAGAGACTCGTTCATGGTACATAATTAGAAAAAACTATTTATAAGTAAAAATTATTTTGAAAAATAGAATGATTACCAAACAGTATCTTTTTCATGTTGGATTCAGCCTTAAAAATCAGTTTTAGGTATCTGGGCTATGGCTTCCAAGACCTGGACCACGGCCCAAGGATAAAAGTTACAGAAACCAGATGCAACACATACTACATAGGCCGTGGTCTTGAAAGGTCCAATCCATGGAGTCGCCAACGAATTGCCCATGTGTAAGGCAGCACCGGTGTCGCTTTCTCCGGCGACCCACAGAAGTAGCACATCGGATGGTGACAAGCGTGAACCGAAAGGAAAGCGAACAAAGCCTGTCGTGAACACAATGGGAGAGGGGTTCATAGTGGTGGCAAGGAGCTGGCCAGCCACGGAGGAATAAGAGGAGGACGGCGGCAAGAGCCATGATGTGCGGAGGTCGGAGGAGGGAACACTAAGCTGTCCGTGTTTTCGGGCTAAGTTATCGTATGCAAATGTTTAGTAAAGTGCTACGTTTTGATAATTAGGCATGATTCTCACTAATGCCCGCATTAAAGGGTGCGGGCTTGTCTCAAGAAGAAGAAATGATCTCTGAACTCCTTGGGCTATATATTATCCGCACCGCACCTTACTCAGTTGACCACCTTCAGTTCATTAATGTCCTTTTAGAGCGACTCGGCCACTGAGTGGGTTAGCAAGCATTCTAACGAGTCAAGAATTACTTATTGCAGTCTTACATCTCCGTATTAACAGTTTCAAAATCTATAAAATTGTAGGTCTAAGAGAGAGGAATAATATTCTAAAATGACTAATGACATGTTTCCTTCTTCGAATTGAGAAACCTGAGTATTTCATTCAGCAAAAAAAGGAGCACGAGAAAGAAAACACTAGATCAAGAAGCTTGTCCTTTGAATGTACATATGAGAGAGAGAGAGAGAGAGAGAGAGAGAACTTTCATAATTCCCTGGAAGGATTAACAGGAACCCACTGCAAATGGAGTTGGATCTCTCCGCACTCCACGTTGCGGAGCCTGAGGAACATGTGCTGCACTACTTTGCCATTGCTCACTATGATGCAGCTCTCCTCGGCCAGGCAATTTTGCCGGTTCGGCAGGATTCTCTTGACCACAGTCCCATCTTCGAGGCCTTGCAAGTCTGCCACCATCCTCACGGCTTCCAGGAGTGGCCTGATATCAAACTCCGCGTCCCCCATTTTGTCATCGAGGCTGAATCTGTCCCTGTCATACACGGCCTGCAGTGAATGGAAACAGTCATTACGAAGAATAAAAAATCCTCGATATGCATCTCTATCGCTTCACTAATTTGATGCAGTTGCAGTGGTCACTTACGAGCTTCACGGGCAAATCTGGATCAGCAACACAGAGAGTCAAGTTTTCGTTCCACTCGGGATTGAGATTCTTCCTCACAACACGAGTCCTCAGTTTCTGCAAGACATAGACAACAGGGTCATCAGTTCAAGCGAATGAAACCGAGGGCCTCGGGCTTTGATCTTAGTTACCGCACCATGATTTCATTCATGTCGACAAGAAAAGCAGTAATAAATCAGATCGAATCGAGCATTAATTGAAGGCATGGTAGATTTCCTCTGGCTTTGATAAGAATTGGATTAGTTTCAGCTTTCTAGCCATGGACTATTGATTCTTTTTCGGGCAAGAACACAACTGCAGTCATCCTTTCATCTATGACAACAACTATCACAATTCATGCTCAAGATCGCCGTGTCAATTCAAAACAACCACAACAAGCACCACTGTACTAACCACGGGCTCGATCTGACTAATATCTGAAAATCAGCATTATCATAAGCCAAAGAACACACCCAGAAAAGAGGTTTTGCTGAAACAGCGGGCGAAAAGAACAAAGAAAAGAGCACGAAAATCCAGTACCTGCTTGCCCATCCTGACAACAACGTAAGGATCGCTGCTTCTGACGTCTCTCACGGCGAGGTTGATTCCTCTGCTGATGTGAATCCTGAGGAGGCCCAGCGCATCATCCATTAGATCCCGAAAGGCCGAATGATTCTGGGATCCAATGGGTCTTGAAATCAGTCGGGTGCTCTTGCCGGACGGCGGGAGACGGGTGCTGCTGTCGATCTGCTGTCGATGCTCCCGCTGATGCTAAGACTTTAACGCCGCTAGTCTGGCTTTGATTGATGGGCTATTTTATAACCCCCCATTAGAGGGATAAATCGTATTTTCTACAATTTTTTCCTATAAATTGTGGTTGGATGTGAAAGGGTGAAAAAGGGTCACGCGCGCTCAGCATTATTACTGGACGGACGCGTCAGGTGAGCTGGCCCTCAGAATGAATTTTGTGGCCCTATAAGTCCTAAGTTAGGAAAGTCTTCTTGGACTCTTGGAATCACATGCGTGTGAAACACATTTGCTGCAGACTACTTTTGGAATCTGATCATCTATTATTTTTCGAACAAAAAAATACTATTGAACAATAATCACAACATGAGATGGGTAGTAAATGAAGGAAAAATGATACAAATGATCCATAAACTTTAGATAAATGTGTAATGTGGTTCTTAAACTTTTAATTTTTTTTTTTTTTTTTTTTTGGTAAAGGGTAAGAATTTAAAATTTAATTTGTTCAATATAATGCTTAAATTTTTTGCACATATTCAATTTAAGCCTTAAACAATAATGACATTTTTGATATTATTCTTGCATTTGAATTAATGAAAATGTTACATTGAATATTTTTAAATAATTTCTAGACTAAATTAAACATATATTAAAAGTTTAAATATCACATTAAATAATTCAAAAGTCCAAGAAACATGATACATTTTGGGGAATAAATTAAAATTTTAAAGAACCATATTCATATTGAATCAAAATTAGGGCATAATTTATATCATTATCTCTAAATTAAACTGTCTTATAAAATGGTAGAAGATGATTTTAGGAATCATTCTGAAAAATAGATTGTTACAGCTTGCCAGTTTCCGGGGACAATTCCGGGTCTAACGTTGGAATCTCCGCGGGTTGGCTGACCAATTTTTGCTGCAAGATTGTTTGTTTCCTCGTTTTCCGCTACTTTTTGTTTTGTCTTTTATATCCTGCTCCGCTGCATCACCCGACGGATCGTCTCCACGCGGACGGCCCGTGATTTCTAGAAGCACCACTGGATGTTTCCGTTCGATACCATTAATTATTGTGCCGCCTGCAGCCAAGACACTCAATAGTCATGTTGAGATGGGTTTGTTAAACCGAATCTTGTGGAAAGAAAAGTAATTATAAATAAATTGCTTTCCTATTTAAATTAGAAATTATTTACTTATTAGGGGCCAATCATTTTCACGTGAGGGTTTGAATTTCTTAAGAAAATATTATCCAAAAAAATTTGAACCTTCTTTTTTTTATAAATTTAATTCTAAATTTTTCGATTTTCCTATCCAAAACATTTTGATAATTTGTTCATTTAGTTAATACAGCCAATTTTAAACGAAGATAGCTAACGTGAATGCCCTATAATACCACATAAAACGGTCGGTACTAACTCTGATAATAACCATTTATGTCAAAACCCAACAAGCATCTTCACACGAATGGCCCATAGGTTTCTAGAGGCACTTCGAATGTTCCATACAACACCATTGACCATTGTGCCGCCTGCAGCCAATACACTCAATAATCATGTTGAGATGGGTTTGTTAAACCAAATCTTGTAGAAAGGAAAATAAATTACAAATAAATTAATTTCCTATTTAAATTAGAAATTATTAATTTAGAGGCCAATCATATTCGGGGAGGGTTTAAATTTTTTGGAGAGAAATTGTCCAAAAAGTCCTAAACATATTATACTTTTATCAATTCGGTTCTAAACTTTTCAATTTTCCTAATTGAATCCTACATATTTTGATAATTTGTTAATTTAGTCCATTCAATCAATTTTAATAGGAGATAACTGACTTAGACTCAGTAATGTCATATAAGATGATCAGCACTAATGCCGATAGTTACCATTTGTATCAACACCCAACAAGGCATCTTCATGCAAACAGTAGAAGCGCTTTTGGAAGTTCCACACTGTTAATCAATGTGTCGCTTGAGCCAAAACCCTTGATAATCGTTTTTAGAGTTTGTTTATTTAAAAAAAAAATGTTTTCAAAAATTTATTTTTCAACTCTTCAAGATTTGGACAACGGAAACTAAATTGATTTACAAAAAAATATTTGACCAAAAAAAAACGTTTAAATTGGAGGAATATAACTTCCCTTTTTGATAAGAAAGAAAATCAATTTCCCTATATCACCATCTAAAGGAAATACAACCATTTTTCCATGAAAATGAATTTTGGAAGATAATTTTTTATCACAAAATTTTTAGTGAAACAAATCTATTCTTAGTAGTCATTCGACAAGCTTTGCAAAATGGAAATTTCATGAGCTGCGAAGGTGAATTAGTTTGTGGCATGATGCGTTCGTTGGACGTCTGGAAAAGAGGATTTGAAAGTGCTGGAGCGGTCGCGTCCACAATCAATGGGCTATTGGGTACAGAATGTTGAAAAGTCAAAAGCTCCCGTTTGGATCAAGCTGTTAAATGTGCATTCGCAGTTAATAACTCTTGTTGGCTAAGCTGTATTGCAGTTACCCTTACAATGCTACTTTTGAAGGTTCTTAATGTCTTTTGCAAAACCCTGCGTTGAGATTGATCCCCAATCAGCGCCTTCTGTTCGGTGCTTGGAATGCAACCATTTGTCTTTTGTGAAGGGAAAAGAATTTTGGTGCTTCATGACAGCTGTACTCCTCGAGCAAAAAAAGTGGCGGCTTCTATTCTAATTCTCTTTTAGAGACATTTTACAGTTTTACTACATTGTTGGGGGAACATTGTCGTCCACTTACCTGTCATGTGAGAAGTCTATGCAACCCATGGAGACTTTGTCTAAATTGGTTTTTTCTGTTTTGTACTGGCATGTAAAAATCTAGTATTTCGGTCGCCCCATCTCAGCCATTGAATTCTCAATTTCATCCCTCAATGTATCTCATCTTGCCTCCATATCCAACAGCTGATTTTCCCTTTCTTTATCAAAAGCTTCATCCGTGGGATCTCTCGTTTGCTGGAAGAGTCCCTTTTTCAGGGCCTCTATCTGTCTTATGGCTTTAGAAAGCTCTATGTTTGCTCCAATCTGCCAAAGCCTAGCAAAAAAAACTCTCCAGCTTCTTCCTTAAACCCTCTTCAGTTCTTCCTCCCAAAACCCACTTTTCTTTCACGACTTTCGAGCACTCTCATCCTCCAGTTCAAAAGAGCCTTGAATTTCAATTCGCTCTTCCTTTTGGGACGAGTAGCACTCAAAGAAAGTAAATAGGGGATATGATCAGAAGAAGTGGTACGTAGTGCATAAGCCTCCGCATCTGGATAAGATGCTTAATCATGGAATAAAAACTTTATCCAACCCTTTCTTTGTTTATCCTTTTTCTACAAAATCATCCCCTTCCCTATTATTACACTAGGTAAATGCACATCCTTACTCTCAATATCCAACAGAAAACATTTATTTAGTAGATCTCGTAAAGCAACCACTCTATAACTTCTAGCTAGTCTAGCTCCAATCTTCTCCGAATGATAAGTGGCAACTTCACTGAAATCCCCCAAATAAATCCAGGGCAAAGGGTTCACAGTACTCCATGTCCAAGATTTGATCCCATACCCTCGTTCTTTCCTGATAGGCTGCAGGAGCATGCATAGAGGTCATTCGCATGCCATCTCTAGTTTAGTCAATTCACATATCACATAAAACAAAATTACCCGTAACCATTTCAAAAACAAAGATACTAAAGCATTCCACCAGACAGCCATACCACCCCCCAAACCCACAAGATCTCTGACAAACAGGTGCTGATACTGAAGCCAACATTTCTATCCAAAACACGCCCTTGATTTTCAGTCTCTATTAAGAATATTATTGAAGGCTTTTCTTGAGTCACTTAGGCTTGAAGGGTCTAAATTCCAGTACAATAAACATTATCCAGTCCCTCGGTGGTGTACTAAGGACAACCACCAAAGCCCATTCTTTCATCTCAGTGGATAAATTCATGGGAGTTTCTATCAATTGAGATTCCTCAACCAAGCATGACTTCGGAGATTTCATTCCATAAATTTCATATCGACTTACTTCTTCCTGAACCTTAGCTTTGCTTGCAGAATGTTTTAGTTTTGGTAATACTGCCAACCACTGGTTCAGTTTCTCATCGCACAGAAGGAACTGATTTCCCTCTTACGTCACTAGAAGGGGCGGTATACTTCATCTTATCACCAAAAGCACACTCACGCATGCGTGCTTCCCAATCAGGGAGGGGTTCTGGGTTCCCATAATGTACAATTTACGTCGTATAAAGGGGGGATTCAGGTAAAACCTTTTCTTCCTCATTTACCACAGCTTCTTTGGAGTGAAAAATCTTCCAAAATGGGCTCAAATCTGCAATCTGAACTCTCAACCACTGCTGAAAGCAACATTCATTACTCTTCCCTGCCTTAGATTCATCAAAGATAATCTCTTTGCAGTATCCCACGTAATGACCTATTATCCACATGAGTAATAAAAATATGGAAGCCTTTCAGAGCTTCCTCATGGTGCTCTGAAAGGCAACTCTGGAAGGCGTTGATCATTACTTTCGTTAATTCATGGAAAGAAAATAAAAACCAGTAATTGCTACCATTGGTGAAGTGACCTGGAAATGATACGTTGAAAGTTGGAAGTGTATCATCTTACATGCCCAATAAGTTGAATAAAGAATCAAAGAAATTATTGTTTTCTTTTTCATTGATTTGGAACTCATAAAGAGCTTGCCTATCTTTTCCTATCTTTGTACATTGAGTTGAATTTGCAATTATCAAAATTGACAGACCTAGTCCTCCTACAGGCCCCTGGAACCGGGAATGTCTATCCATTCAAGTTGTAGCTCAACCTCGCCACGCTCCACATTGCGGAGCCGGAGCACCATGTCCTGCACTACTTTGCCATTGCGCCACACAATAGAGCTCTCCTCGCCAAGCAGTTGTCCCGGCCTGGCTTCACTCTGGTGATCATGGTTCCGCTCGGGACATCATCCAATCTCATTCTCAACGCGTCAAGAAAGGGTACGATGTGGATCTCAGCATCCCCCATCTTGTCGTCAAGGCTGAATTTGTCCTTGTCGTAGACCATCAATTTTATGGAAAGGCTCGGGTCGGCGATTGCGAGAGTCAGCTCGTCATTCCATTCCGGGTTCAGGTTCCTCTTGACCACCCGAGTTTTTAATTTCTGCAAGAAGCATCAAGAATTTAATTGGGTCAGTTTAGCTGAAAGCAATATATATGACTTTAAACTACTTAATTTAAGAGAAACAGAAATTGCGGAGGGGGACATTGACATACATGTTTGCCCGTTCTGATGACAACATAAGGATCACTGCTTCGGACGTCTCGGATCGCAAGATTAACTCCTCTGAGGACGTGAATTCTCAAAAGTCCCAGAAGATGTTCCATTTTTAAGAGAGAGATTTACTTTTGCCCTCAGATAAGAAAGAGTGAAATTAATTGCTGAAGTTGGACGGAGGCGGTGCTGCGGGGGCGAAAACTACGTGCTTCTGATATCTTTTTCTGGACGAGAAAGAATGCGAACTGGGAATTTGCTCGGTTGTCTGATGCCAATGCCCAATGTCCGGTCTGGTCCTTTTATACTGAAAGGTTTGAGGCACAAAGAGAATGATTGCCGCGTCATATGCATCTTGGTTTGACTTTGACAACTTGACCGGGCCATGTCATCAATTCAATAGTTAGAACGCGCACTTTGGACTGCTTCAATTTGCTCCTTCTTCTGTACAGTGAAGAGTTCGGTCAATGAGGCAAGAAGACCGAGCTCAACAAGTTGTGATGGCGATGGTTAACCTCCGCCAAAGGCAGGCGATTACGGGCTATGCATTGGCTGCTTTCGATGTTAAAATTGGTAGTGTGTGGGGTCTTGTCCAGACGCCGACGAGATGGTCAAAGGTGAGAGCGAGGGGGACGATGTGACCCTGTCCATAATCCTTGACCCCGTAGTTTTTTGTTCCGGGACGGCATTGTCCGGGTCTGCTCATCCCTGAAATGTCGAACATTCCGGCGATAGCATCTAGACCGATCTCTGGGATGCTTTAATATGTCTTTATATATATAACAATATTGTAAGATTTTAGATAAACTATATACAAACTGGCCAATTATATTCAAATTCAGAAAATAATTACCCATTCTTACCACTCTACTTTTTGTCTACCAAATACATGATATGAGTGCTACATTTACTTCGTGGTAAATTACAAGGGAGTAAGTGCGACCTTTAGAAAAGCAATTTCGAATGGGAGACAAAGCCCCGATTGAGTAATAGATAAGACAAGACTTATTCTGGTTAGCATATTGTGTGATTACTTATAATATTTCTTTTGGGGCCTTGGCCACCGCGAGAGGGGATCAGGTTGGTTTGAATGGTATCATAGTAGGACCACCTTCAATAGATTTATGATTTGTAGATGGCTAGGCTTATAAGCCCATTGGCATCCGATAAAGATAGGAATGATTGCTAAAGTGAAACGGTTTGAAGAAGGCACTGCTCCTGGCAAGATTCTAGGATAGTGTAGGGGTAGAAAGAGAATAGACCACATTTCGATTATAGAGAGTATGGTTAGATGATGCAACAACATTAATCTTTTAAGTGAGGGAGTTTGTAATAGTCCAAAAATCTCCATAATCCTACAATGATGAGAGAGACCGTGTTAAGTGATTTATTAGTGAATATCTATCCCAAATAATCATCATTTTGTGTAGTTATTCAAAACACTTCTTTTAGATTGGTTATGATCCACTGAGACCAAATCCCTAAAGAGACCTCTTATTTGTCATATTGTCCATAAAAATCTAGATATGAACAGATTTGAACAAAGCCATCCTTCGACAATTGAATCGTCAACAACGACGACCTCTATCTAGGGCAACGTGTTAGATGGCGGTGAGAGCTTCGCTGCCCAAAGAGAGACAACTCGAAGATAGTCCCCTCATTGGCCCTGGCACTGGGTAGCGAAGCAGCAAAGGGTCGCCGTTGACCACACTGGCAAATGCGGCAGTTATGCGGTTGGTCGGGCCAAATCGAAATCCATTTGAGTTGAAGCATGATAAATCTACCCTCTCACATGAGCAAAATCAAGGCAAATTTGCCATGCTCCAATCCAACGATCGACCCTGCCGAGGTTTAGATGGGGCCGCTGACAAGACATGAGATCCTATGGTCAATATTCACAAGCTTAGATCTAATGGCTAACTGTTGACGTCCAAAATATGACTTGTCTAGCGCAAGCACACGAGCATCACATGAGACTAGATGGTCATGTGAATACCATGTGGGTATTGATACAAGTGAGCTAATTTATTGATAAGTATGGGGATTGATATATTGATTGATAGTGGTACCCATTGACGCCATGAGTTCAATTATTGAAATAATGCGGTGAATTACTATCTAAAATGAATATTAGCAATATTTGTTGAAAGAATGTCAATAAATTTTATGAAATTTAAGATTGATAAGACCAAAGGCACACAGTTTTGGAGAAAACAGTTACCATTCAGAAACCAAGTCATCCAATGAATCAATTGAGACTAGAGGCACTATTTTGGAGAGAACAGTTATTGTCTGAAAACCAAATTGTCCGATGGGTTAGTTGAAGTCAGAAACACACACACACACACACACAAGGTATTTACTGCCTATAAGAAAGATCGCAAAGCATACACTGATCACAAGGGACCACGTCATGGAGCAATTTGTACACGTGAAATATAGAAACATGGAGATAACTAGCAGGATTGCAACTGCTGGGAATTGTCGAAAAGCAGTTACCACTAATCATTATAAACACTGCTTGTTGCCCACTAGGAACTCTTATGCACAAATCAAAAAAATGTTATCTTTCAATTATTACTCCTATATTGTACTTTAAATTTCCTTAGTTGTAGCTTCTTGATTCATATCATCAATTAAATTTCAACATTGTACTTTTATGTTCTAAAGCTACGTCTTTCAACTTAGTTTGTTTGCATCATGGTACATCATCAAATCTGTAATTTCTAGATCTTGCCATCAATTAAATTCCAACTCGGTTTGGAATTGTACATCGCTGTTTAAATCAAAGAAATCGATCTCCTTCATATGAGATATCCTCTACTTTGAGTTAGCAGAGGACCTTGGTTTCCTTAAGTAAAAGTTGAAGAACTATTTTCAGTGAAAGATATTTTGTGGTGGGAATAATTCTGTAAAACATCAACAAAGGTGTTGAGTTTGCATGCATAAAATCACGGGGGGCAGACTCGCCTAGCAGATCGACATCTAGATTAGATGTCAATATTTGTTTTGAAACTATTCTGTTAAGATATGCCATCACAGTTTAGACTAGAAAAGTCTTCAAGAATTTATATATAAAGTTTTTCCAGTACCGACAAAAAGTATTTCGAACTTAATACTATTATATTCTCATTATCCCTTTTTGTTCGTAAGCATCTATGTCATTCCCTACATTTTATTATGCTGCTGATAAGTTTATCCTGTTGACCAGAACACTTTTGTCCGACATTCGTACCGTTAAGGAAACATGGTTTTCTAGAACATCTCCGTCTCAATTGCAACGTGGAGAAAGAACTAATGGAGTTCCTCCCAATAGTAAGGTTGAAATCTATCCTGCATATTCCAAACGTGAACTCCATTGGAGTTTCCATCAGTTGAGATTCGTCAACCAAGCACACCTTTGGAGTCTTCGTTCCATAAGGTTCATATGGACTTTGGTTTTGCTTGCAGAATGTGTTCAGTCTTGGTGATTTTTCCAAACATTGGTTCAGATTCTCATCACGACAAAGAACTGATTTTGGTCTTGCATGACTAAAGGGGCGGATTGCTTTATCTCGTCCCCAAGAGCACACTGACCCATGTCTGTTCCCTAATCAGGGATGGGTTCTGGGTTCCCGTAAGGGACAATTTGCATTGTATGAATGGAGGATGCAGGTATGACGTCTTCTTCCTCATTTACCACGGCTTCCTTGGAGTGAAAAATCTTCCAAAATGGTCTTAAATTTGCAATCTCAACTCTCAACGACTTCCGAAAGCGACTTCCATTTCTCTTTGTTGGGAATAACGGATCCCCGAAAACTGGATTCGACACCGAATCGAACCCCTAAATCAAGCGGAAGACGAAGCCCAAGAAAACGACACGTGTCACCGATCCTAAAGCACACCACGGATTCGAGCGTACCTTGTTAGCCACAGATTAAACACCAATGCGGAAGAGGAAGAAAAACTGGCCCTGTTCGATCCGATGGCGTCTTGAAGGGGAGAAAACAGTGCCTTGAACTTACTGTTCTTTTTAGAGGAAGAGAGAACGCGCGGGAGAAGACGTACGTTGAATTGCCAAACATAATCTTTCTCTCTCTCTCTCTCCCTTTTATACCTCTCCCCTTCCACGGGCCCTTTTCCCGTGGACCGGGCCTTTTTGGGCCCAACTTGAGCGGATGGGCCTTAAGCCTATCTTATAAATCCATCATCTCCCACTCGCACATGGTGGTGCAAAACCAACATGGGCGGACAGGCCCTACTCAGTCCCATCAGAGAAAAATCCAGCATAGACTCTCACTTAACATGGTGGGCCGAACATAATCCTCTTTTCTTCTCTTTAACATTCATACCGGTGAATAATCCGTGCGACCAGCATACTTTGAGAGCTCGTTGCCATACATCTGTTAGGAATATATAGCAGCTCATAATGGGCATCACATTCCGAGTAGATTTAGTATGCAGTACCCTAGATCGATCGATCACATTTATATCTCCCTTGATCTCTTTCAAATAATATATATATATATAATATATATATATATATATATATATATATATATATTGTACTCACAATTATGATTATCACAAAAACAGTCATAATTGGTTAACCGGTGAATACAAAACTACAATGTGATTCTCCAAAATCGATCTTCCTCTTTCCTTCAAACTCTCAATTTCAGTCCAGCTTGCTTTTCTAGAAATGCCCCATTAGATCGAATCATCACATGACCATTAGCAACATCCTAAGATAGCAAACACTAAATAGAAATCTAGAGAATAAGTAAGAGTCATGAGGGGACTAAGAAATTGAGGAACTCTCTTCCTCAAGAGTCTCACACGACGTAAAAGTTGAGATCAAACTTTTGCCACTCTTATTGGTCGTCTCATGCATACGTAGTATGAAATACGTATTACGGTATTAACTCCTTTCCCATGGAGCGTATGTCTATACCCTTCAATACCGTACAGATGATAGTTCAGACATACCCAATGTCTAACTTGAGTTCACGTATCTACTCAATCACAAAATTCATCAGAACTCACATCTGGCATCATAGACAGATAAAGTAAAATGTGTGGGGTATTTTACTTTGGGACATCACAAGTATTATGTCCTCATCTTAACACTTAGTTAAGGCGACATGTGTATTTTGAGCTTGAGCTCGATTATCACCTAGATAATAAGCTTAAATACTGTCTCATCTCTATTTATCACACAAGTAAATAGAGGCGATTACCCGTGTGAGTGGGCTAATCTTATATCTGTCCGACATACTTCTCAACTTAAAGTAATGCACTAAACATTAAGATGCATAAAGATCAAACAAAGATTCATAGGCATTAATGATGAAAACACAAATTCATCAAATTGTGAACATTTAGGGAAACTACAATATTCAGTACACATCGGTCTCTACGCAATCCTAGAGATTTCATATGGTCACAAAACACATCTCTAGGTATTGGCTTTGTCATAGGATCTGCTACCATTCCATGCGTAGTATGTACTCTAAGTTCACATCTTTTCGTGCAACCATATCCTTGACAAGATTATACTTGGTATCTATAGGTTTGGTCTTGCCATAATATTTTGGATCTTTGGTGTACACTTTTGCTGCTTGGCTATCACAGTTAACCAATAATAAATCTGTAGCACTTCCAATAACACCTAAATGATCCAAAAAATCTCTTAAGCCAAACACTCTCTTATACTGCTGCTGATAATGCCACGAACTCAACTTATATCGTGGACAAGGCTATACACTTCTGTTTCTTACTGCTCCAACATATGGTGCTATTATTCGGTAAGAAAACAAACCCAGAGCTAGATTTCCTTTCATTTAAATCTCCTCTCCAATCAGTATCACAATAGCCTTTGAGTTGCAGATCCTTTTCCTTAATAACTCAAACGTATAATCAGCAGTCCCTTTTAGATACCTTAGTATTCTCTTAACGGCTTTCCAATGTGCTTGACCTGGATCGGATTGGTAACTACTCACCATTCCAACTGCAAAACATATGTCAGGTCTTGTACACATCATAGCGTACATAAAGCTTCTAACAGCACTAGCATAAGGAACATGTTTCATTTGTTCCTTCTCTTGTGGAGTCCTTGGACACAGACTATGGCTCAACCCTTCACCTTTTGTAATAGGAGTGTCTGTGGGTTTACAATCCCATATCCTTCAACTCAAAGTTGGAAGACAACCATCTCTTGATAGTATTAACCAACTCCATATTGCTTCCGGCAATTAGTATATCATCAACATATAATGATATGATCACAAATTGATCATTGGATCTATTGGTATATACACAATGATCCTCGTCAATCATTGTAAAATCATATGCCACTATGGCATTATGAAAATGTATATACCTTTGTCTCGACAACTGCTTAAGGCTATATATCGACCCACAAAGTCGACATACATTTTCTTCTTGGCCTTTCACTATGAAACCAGCAAGTAGTTCCATATATGTTCCTTCCTCTAATTCTCTATTGAGGAAAGCAGTCTTTACATCCATTTGATGTAACTCAAGATCCATACTAGTCACTATTGCCGAATAATGCGAATCAAAGTAAATCTCACTTATAGGAGAAAATGTATCTTTCATAATCAATTTCTTCCCGTTGATTATACCTCTTCACCACAAGGCGAGCCATATGCCTTTCTATTGAGCCATCAGCCTTTCGCTTTATTTAGAGAACCCATTTGTTCCCAATAGCTCTGCGTCCTTTTGGAAGATCAACCAACTCCCAGACTTGGTTTGATTTCATTGACTCAATTTCCTCTTTCATTGCATGAATCCATTTTTCTTTATTAGGGCAGTTCAGAGCCTCATTAATATTTCTTGGCTCATCCTCATCTTGTGGAGCAACCATAAAAGTTTCCCTTTCAATGTCAAAACATCGACGAGGAATACTTTGGCGACTTGTTCACCGTATGGGAGATTGTACACTTAGCACATCATTCCCCATCATGCTCCCACTTGGATTAGGTAATGATGATGTCGTCACATCAGGTGGTTGCAATTGAGAATGAGTTGAATTCAATTCATTACATCTCATATTACTCCCACTTGGATGAACCCCACTAATATCATTATCTTGATCCAAGGTTTCAAATAGGGAGTTATTATCCCTTATTTCGCCCCTCTTAGGAAATTCATCCACTAAGGATGTGACATCTCGTGATTCAAATTTAATTATACTCCCACTTTCCTGCTCACCTATGAACACATACCTTTTTTAGTGTTCGCAGTATCTCATGAAAATACTCTTATTTTCTTTGGGACCTAATTTCCCAAAATTTGTGAGAGGACTCATGAGCATAGTCAGCACAACCCCATGGCTTAAGAAAAACTTAAGTCCGGTGTTCTAATTGTCCATAACTCATATGAAGTGGAAATAACCGATTTGGAAGGCACTGGTTAAGTATATAGGTAGCGATTAACAACACATCACTCCAAAAAGTGATAGGTAAGTTAGCATGTGCCATCATGGACCTAACCATTCCAAAGTAGGGTTCTCGTTTCTTCTCTCTCGCAACACCATTTTGTTGAGGAGTATATGGAATAGACAACTATCTTTCTATTCCTTTTTCATCACATAATTTTCTGAACTTATCGATAAATATTATTAACCTCGATCGGATCTAAATACCTTTATTTTCTTGTCTAATTGATTTTTCTCGTCGATTCATAAACATTTTGAAACAACTTATGCTTCAGATTTATGAGAAATCAAATAGACATATCCGAATCAAGTAGAATCATCTATAAAAGTGATGAAACAAACAGCCCCTTGCCTTCCTCTCACATTCATTGAACCACAGATGTCCAAATGGATTAAATGCCGAGGAAATTCAGCTCTTTTACCTTTTCCAAATGGTCTCCTTGTCATTTTCCCTACTAGGCAATGCTCACATATGGACAAATCAACTTTTTCAATATTGCCCAACAAGCCCTTTTTGGCTAGTCTTTTCATATGTTGTTGGCCCATATGACCAAGTCTAGCATGCCATCATATTCACATCATTATCATATAAGATAGAAGACGTGAAACAAGGGGATAACATATTGACATCACCACAGTCAACATTTAGTACAATAAAACCATCGAGAAAGTGACCACAACCATAGTAGTTTGTACCCAAATACAAATCTACACCTTTATTATAGAAGTTCATATTAAAACCAAGCCTAACCAACGCTAAGACAGACACTAAATTTCGACGAATCTCTAGAGCATATAGAACATCAAGATGCGTCCACCATGCATGTTCAATTGGCAGGTGCCAATTCCTTTACATCAGCTCTAGAGTTGTTTCCAATATGGATCCACTTAGTTCCATTTGGTATCGTCGGAATTCCACAAAGGATCCTCTATCCTTTGCTACATGGTCTGTCGCTCATGAATCTACATTCCACAAAGGATTGGATTCAGCCTATAATGCTGAACTTGACACATAAGCAAAGTTCTTAAATGTACAAGAGGTGTATATCTTTTCGTGGCTCACGACAGTCGCGAGCATAGTGACCTCTCTTGTCACAATTGTAACATCACACCCTTGACATTTTCTTCACTTGAGGACGCTTTCCTCTCTCTTGTTGGTTAATTCTTGATTTCTTGCAATAAGGACTTAATCCTTTGTATTTCCACATATTGAACGAATCAATACATTTGCGCTTAGAGCACAAAGCCCTTTCTGAGCTAGAACCTGCATAGCAAATGTCTATTTACGGCTCAAATACCGTTAGGCGGTCCTCTACTAGCTCAAGGTGGTGCACGACACCCTCAATATCTTCCATAATGTGGTCAAGAGCTTCTAGTGCTTCTTGCTTTTCAAGCACATATTGAATCTTCATATTCAATATTTCACAATTATTACCGTTCATATCAGCAATTACATTCTTAGTTTGAACCATCGTTCGAACATATCGACATACATGCACGAATAATTAATGCCTATCATTTATGCATCCCTATTTGCATAGACCCATCATATTAATAAATAATTTCAAGTAAGGTTTTAGAATCAAAAGGTCACTATGTTTCCAATCATCCTCCAAAATCCTAACTTAAAATTATTATTAATATAATTATCTTATGCAAATAAATTCTATGAAGTCACCAAAAACTTCTATTACTACCCACTGACTAATTACCCACAGCAACCAGCAATAACAGAAAGCAACAGATAATTAACATACAATTAAAAAACAATAATGCTTTCAATTAACATAATTAGGTAGTAATCATTACATAATCAATCAAAGAAATAATTAGGGAATGTCCCTTCTAAATCAGTCAAAACATCTGAGAAAACCGAAGGCACATTTGCCAACCATGGAAAAACTTTTGAAGAGCTTTCATGTCGCCTCCAAGGCGCATTCACTCGGCGCCATGTGGCGCTCAATCTAAGGGTTGAAGTTTTGGCCAACTCAATCCTATAGTGCTCTCTCACAAAAGCTTCCACCAGCCTCCTATAACCTCGGGACCACGTTGACCTCCCATAGCCGATCCAACACTGCTTGCCATTCAGGTGGAAGAGTGTTCATCAAAGCCGGCACCTTCTCAAAATCCGGCATAAGATAACCATTCCAGATGATTTCTGTATCATCCGATTGACCCGACCACATGTGATACTAAATCACCGTCATGCCACCGATAATCAGCTAACTCTTTTATCAGCCTCTTAAGTCTTGCATTTCCCTCGTGCGTTCTCGGGATTGCAGGTATCCTTGCATAACGCATCATAGTTCCGCAACAAATGCGAGAATTAAAAATGGATCACATATAATCCATAATTAATATAAGAGAAAATACATAATTTTCTAAAATTCATGCAACAAATGCAGAATTAAAAATGGATTACTTATAACCCACATAGGCATGACTGAAAAAAAGAAAACAAATTCTTTTTTTTTTTTTTTTTCGGGTCAACGGTCAACGGTCAAAGTCCACGGTCAACCGTAAGTCAACGGTCAACGGGGTCAGTCAACGGTCAACGGGTCAGTCAACGGTCAACGGGTCGGGTCAACGGGCGCGCGGGTCGGACCGGTCGGGCCGGTCGGACCGCTCGCGCGGACCGACCGCACGTGCCTCGCGCGTGCGGGGGATGACGTCACCCAGACGTCATCCGGCACGTGCCGGGCGCGTGCCTCGTCCGCGAGTCGGGTCGGGTCGCCGGTCGTGTCGGTTCGCCCGCCGGTGACCGTCCGGCGAAACGTCGTCGGTGATGACGTCATCGGTGACGTCACGCGGGCGTCATCACGTGGCGTCATCGGTGACGTCATCCGAGCGATTCTTCGACCGTTGGATGACGTCACGCCGACGCGTCATCACGTGACGCCGGCACGTGTCGGTCCGCGGACCGGCACGTGCCGGTTTCGCCCGCCGGCGGCGTGCACGCGCCGGTTCGCCAACCGGGCGCGTGCGCCGCACGCGCCGGCGTAGCGAGCTTCCGCGCGCGTCGCGCCCACGCGCAGCGGCTTCTGGCCACGCGTGTGGGCGCGTGCAGTGTCTTACGGCGGCGTGCGACCACTCTTCGGACTCGTCTCGACGTCGCCTTTCTCCCAGTTCCTTCAGAATTTTATTTCGACTTACGAAAACTCAGAAAAATGGCCGAACAACGCTCGGGTGTCGGGATTTTCGCCCGGTTCCGTACGGCCGAAGTGATTTCGCGAAAAATCAATGAAAAACATCAAAATTGATCGGGAAAACGTGAACTAGGGCTCGATACCAATGTTGGGAATAACGGATCCCGAAAACCTGGATTCGACACCGAATCGAACCCCTAAATCAAGCGGAAGACGAAACCCAAGAAAACGACACGTATCACCGATCCTAAAGCACACCACGGATTCGAGCGTACCTTGTTAGCCACAGATTAAACACCAATGCGGAAGATGAAGAAAAACTGGCCCTGTTCGATCCGATGGCGTCTTGAAGGGGAGAAAACAGTGCCTTGAACTTACTGTTCTTTTTAGAGGAAGAGAGAACGCGCGGGAGAAGACGTACGTTGAATTGCCAAACATAATCTTCTCTCTCTCTCTCCTCCCTTTTATACCTCTCCCCTTCCACGGGCCCTTTTCCCGTGGACCGGGCCTTTTTGGGCCCAACTTGAGCGGATGGGCCTTAAGCCTATCTTATAAATCCATCACTCTTCCCTGCTTCAAATTCATCAGAGACAATCTCTTCACGGCATCCCACGTGATGACCTATTTTTCCGACATGAGCAATAGAAATGCAGAAGCCTTTCAGTCTTTCCTCACGGTGCTCTGAAAGGCATTGATATTGATACTGGGGTTTGACATCAATCTCCTAAAGATATGATGGCATTCGCGAAGTTGTGACAGCTCCAGCTATTCTTTCCATGTCCTCATTTAACCGCAGTTTCCCTAATTTGTTTACACAGGGCTGCGACTTTGTCGCTTGAAATTGGCTTCGTCACTCACTAAGATCAGCCCACAGCGAGGGTACAGAGAAAGCTCTACTAAAGAGAGAATCATTGCTTTCGTTAATTCATGGAAAGAATTTTATAAAAAAAAAAAAACAGTAATTGCTACCAAATTGGTGTAGTGACCTGGAAATGATACATTGAAACTTGAAAAAGTCTCATCTTACATCCTTTATAAGTTAAATAAAGAATCAAAGAATGATTAGGAACTCATTCAGAGCTTTCTCTGTACATTGAGTTGAACTCGCAGTGATAAATTTGACAGACCAAGTCCTCCTAAAGACCTCTGGAACCGGGAATGTCTATCCATTCAAGTTGGAGCTCAACCTTGCCGCGCTCCACATTGCAGAGCCGGAGCACCATGTCCTGCACCACTTTGCCATCGCGCCACACAATACAGCTCTCCTCTGCCAAGCAGTTGTCCCGGCCTGGCTTTACTCTGGTGATCACAGTTCCACTTGGGACATCATCCAATCTCATCCTCAATGTGTCAAGAAAGGGTGCGATGTGGATCTCAGCGTCCCCCATCTTGTCGTCGAGGCTGAATTTGTCCTTGTCATAGACCATCAATTTTATGGAAAGGCTCGGGTCAGCGATCTCGAGAGTCAGATCATCATTCCACTCCGGGTTCAGGTTCCTCTTGACCACTCGAGTTTTCAATTTCTGCAAGAAGCATTTGGGTCAGTTCAGCTGGAAGCAACATATAAGACTTCAAACTACTTAAGTTAAGAGAAGCAGTAATTGCAGAGTGGGCAGATTGACATACATGTTTGCCCATTCTGATGACAGCATAAGGATCACTGCTTCGAATGTCTCGGATCGCAAGGTTAACTCCTCTTAGGACGTGAATTCTCAAAAGTCCCAAAAGATGTTCCATATTTTATGAGACGGATTTGCTATTGCCCTTAGATAAGAGAGAATGAAATAAATCGCTGACGTTGGAAGGAGAAGGTGCTGCGGGGGCGAAAACTATGTGCTTCCGATTTCTCCTTCTGGATGAGTTGCAAACTGGGAATTTGCTCTGCTGTCTGATGCCAATGCCCAATGTCCGGTCTGGTCTTTTTATAATGAAAGGTTTAAGGCGCGAAGAGAAATGATTGCCTCGTCGAGTGATCCTGGGTTTGACTTTGAAAAGTTGACCGGCCATGTAATCTATTCAACAATGATTGCGCGCAGTTTGAACCGCTTCGGTTGGCTCCTTCTTTCGTACAGTGAAAAATTCGGTCTGTTAGGCAAGAACTCAGCAAGTTGTGATGGTAATGGTTCACTTATACACGCAAAGGCCGGCGATTCCGGGCGATCTATGCGCATTCGGGGCCTAGCTGGCTGCTTGGAATGCCAAAATTGGTGGTGTGTGGGGCCGTGTCCCGACGCTGACGAGACGGTCAAAGGTGAGAGTCAGAGGGACGATGTGACCACTTCCATGATCCTTGAGCCCGAAGATTTCTGTTCTGGGACGGCATTGTCCGAGTCTGCGCATAAAGGTCGAAAATTCCGGCAATAGCATTTGGACTAATCTCAGGGATGCTTCGAGGAAGAAAGTACTTGGCTGCTATCCGATACAATTGGCCTCCCTCGTAAGTCATAGCAGCTCATTGGAATGGATATTATCTATTTATTGGATTTAGTCCGATCGATCCAGAGGGCATACTTTGCTACATCGGCATAGTGCAATCGATATTTCACTATTAGAGCGCTATCAACAAAACTAAAACCCAAGACCACAATAGAAAAGCAAACTCGATTGTCATTTAAGCCATTACTCGTTGATGCGAAGAGTCAAGGGGGCCAAACTATTTTTGGGAATAGTAAATTTATGTAGCTTAGTGGAGATGGGTTTACGGCTACATGTATATCTAGCTTTATACAAATTGTTATGGACCTCCAGCATATTGATGTGGCTACCTAGATAGGATTGTAAAATGTAAAACCTTGGACTTTCCAGCTTCGGGCAATGCCAATCAATTGTAGTTCAATCAAACATTCTTTCCACAGAGAGAGAGAGAGAGAGAGGGAGAGAGAGAGAGAGAGAGAGAGAGAGAGAGAGAGAGTTTTAGTTAAATTGAACTAAGGATTCTAGTCTTAGAGGATCTAGGTCTCGTTTGCTTAGTCGGAACGAAATTTGAATTACATTTTGTTCATTTTAGAATAGCTAAGAGAATAAGAATAAGACCATACATCAAATAGGGAGAATTTGGTTGGGAGACACTGAAGAGGTTAGCTCTTTTAATGGGAGAGTTCATACGAATTCGTAATTCCATATCGGATAAGAGAGGTCTTATTAAATGGTTTATAAGCGATATGTATCCCATATAAATGTCATTTTGTGTGGTTAGTCAAAGTATTTTTTTAGGGCAGTTACAATCCATGGGGACCAAACCTCTAAATTATATTTCACGGTGTTCCTACAAATTTAGATCTTAGTAGATTTCAACAATGATAATGCTAGTACAAACACTTAGAGGGGGTGAATAAGTGTTTAAAAGAAACTTTGATAAATAAAACAAATTTCAAACAAAATCTAAGTATCGAATAAAATTTAATAAATAAGTCAACAGACTTCTGATAAATATTTAGAATCAGATCAAAGATGGAACTAATTTTTACAATATCAAAAAGAATGCAATAGATTTAAATAAAGAGAGTTAAGGAAAGAGAAGATTGCGCATGAAATTTATAGTGGTTTGGCTTAGCTCAAGCCTCCATCCACTCTCCTACGCTAATAGCCTTCTAGCTGAAATTCACAATAGCATCAACAAAGAAGTACAATTTTTGAGTGCAAACACTTAGTGGAAGATCCATTTTTACTCACTAAGTCTTTTTTTTTTTTTGTGATTTTCTCTTTTGAATACAATTTATAAGTACCGCCGATGAAGAACAAGTAATTGGAAAGATTTCAGACTTTGGAATTCAATTTTTACATCTCTACTTCAAATAGACTAAATGACCTCCTTAAATATCCTCCACGCCTCACTAGCTGTTGGCATTTTCCAAATGAATTTTTTTCATTTAATCCATTGAACATAATCGACTAAAGGGATCTTATAGCAATTTGAAGATTGAGATGAAAATCCATTAATTATGATTGCTCATACAATCAAAATCTAGGTTTTCATAAGTGGATGCTTCCTAAAAAGGAACATGTCTTCAAAATTGATTTCATCAATTTGTGATTAATTCCATCAACGTATTTATAAAAGGTAAGTGAGATTTTTCACCAAAGAGCTAGATGTTGTAAAATAAATTACTAATGCTCCGTTCTTAATCTTTATCACAATATCAATAAATTTAAATCTGATTTCATCTTCATTATGGACATAGTTTCAGTCTGGATTGTGTCATTGTGGGAAATACTTCTGGAATAAATAGATTTGGGCAAGAGTCTGCAATATAACTTTAGAAGTATTATGTTCTTCAAAATAAGAATAAGAACTAGAAATTTTTGTCAACTTTAAAACTTGGTAGGAGTTTTCTCAACAATCTCTCCAGTTTTTTTATGGTGACAAAACTTTCATACAAATTTAAGCATAATATAAATGTTATCTTGCAAAATAATACTTTAGCAACACAAGATAATAGATAGAGATTAGACAGTAAGCATTATAAGAATAACATTGTTTAAAGTCTAGTCTACACAATAAAATTTGCATAAAAACACACCACACCAATAAAGCATAGAAAACACAAACTACAAACACAACCAGCATGTCAAAGCTTCAAATATGCAAAAGTCTCCCCCTTTTTGTCAACAACAAAAAAAAAGGAGAAAAACAAACAAACAAACACAAAGAAAATAGAAAAGAGATTAGGGGTTCCTAAGAACACGAACAAGTCAAAAATCCTCCAAAGTCTACACTATCTCCTCAAGCTTGGTCAAACACTGATGAAAGATAGTCTCAACCTTAGCCAAATTCTAAGTGGCCTACCGATTCATGTTTTGAACTTTGTTATCGAGAGACTATACATTTCCAGACAAAGTTCATGTTTTGAACTTTTTTAACACTTTTTTCCTGATAAAAAGGCATCGCATATGCTTGAATCACAGACATAACATCTAATCTAATAAATCTTCAAGCTTTTCATATAATAGATGTATCTATTTTTTGAAAAGCAAAACTTAAATCATTTAAACGATTTTAAATTGATATCATCATATAGCATTCGATGTTTTTCTTGATCTTGATTTGCAAGATCAATCTTCGTGAAGTGCATTCTTCTTTGTCTCTTCTTTTTAGGTTTTAACATACATAAATATTAATAGTGGCAAACGCAAAAATTTATATTCAAATTGCCAAACGGAGAATCGTGTTTGGTTTTATGAAATGTGTTCACATTAAGCCACTCCTAAGAGAAAAAAAAAAGAAAAAAAGAAGAAGGACAAATTGCATGACAATTTGATTTATACTAGTCAAGTAACCATTTCCTTCTTGGAAACAATATCAATACAAGACTCCATTTGTTTTCCTAACCGCATATCAAATTGAATACATAAAATGATTAAACCATTGTTATTTATATATCTTATTTGATCGGTTACATTATTTTATTGATAAATAATTCATATTGCAAGTTTTCTTCCTTGCTTGACCCGGCAATAAGCCTAGTTAAGGATGAATACAAAACCTCATGGAGTCCTTTCAATACAACAGGCAACAAATCCGTATAATCATTTACACATCATCTTTCGATGATTTTAATTGAAAGAATCAACCTAATCCCAGAACATCGTACCACAAAAACCCCATAAGAGAATAAGCAATTTGTTGTTAAATGGAGCGTCCCGGTGACATCTACAGAGTTTCCTACCATCAAACTGGACATTCATTGTTCAGCATCTCATCCCATTTCAGAATTCAAGGGAAAAGTGTTAAAAAAGTCCTCAACCTTTTTTTTTGGTGACCCGAGAAACACCGTACAGCCAGCAGCCGGCGGCATAAACCCGAGACAACCCACAGGGACCCACCTCCTGCGTGCCGCGGGTAAGTCGCGCAAATGACGAGGTGGGGAGTTTGAACTCTAGCCTTATGGGTGGCCAACGTGCAACTCCACCATCTTTGCTACCAACGAGGTGGGTCCTAAACATTTTTTTGGTGCCAGTTAAATCCTAAACATTTTTATGTTGTACCAATTCAGTCATTTCCGGCCAATTTTAGCGGGATTTTGCTTACTGGACATCGGCCAGCTAATATGGCCTGATCGGCGCTAACGTGGACAACTTTTAATAATATTTTAATATTTTTAAATTTTTTATTTATTTTTTATTTTTATTTATTTTTCTTTTTCTTTTTCTTTTTTCCTTCTCCTCCTTCTTCCTCCGGCCAATTGCCGAACCTCAAGAATCGGCTAGAGGCAACGGCCGATGAGGTCAAGGTTGACCTCGCCGTGACCTCACCAACCACCTCACTAGTAGCCACAAGGGTGGCCTCACCCATGGCCGACGAGGCCAAACCCCGCTAGCCCGTGGCAAGGCCAGCTCGAGGCTGCCTAGGCCACGAGGGTGGCCTTGCGCCAGGCCAGTGGGGCTTGCCCTCGCCACCCGGGCCTCGAGGGCGACCTCACGCTGGGTGGGCGAGGCTTGCCCTCCCCAAATCTGGCAAGGTCGAACCTCGCCGCCTAGTGTGAGGCCGCCCTCATGGCCACTGGCAAGGTGGCCGGCGAGGTCGAGCCTCTGGCCGATCGTCGAGGTCCAATGACTGGCTGGAGAAAGAAGGAGGAGAAGGAAAAAATAAAAATTCAAAAATATTAAAATATTATTAAAGTTATCTATGTCAACGCCGATCAAGCCATGTCAATTAGCCGGCGTCCAGTCAGCAAAATCCGGCCAAAATTGACCAAGAATGATTGAATTGGCACAACGTAAAAAGGTTTAGGAATTAATTGGCACAAAAGAAAAATTATGACTAAATTGACACAAATGCAAAAAATTTAGGGCTTTTTTAACACTTTTACCGGTCACTGACAACACACAAAATCCACCGGTCAACACTAACATCCTTGGATCTAAAGGTTGACAAAGGTGTCGGTAACTCTTCCATGCGTAAAGTCACAGGATGGTAGATGGTCCCAGCAGATCGACATCCGGATTAGATGTCGAGATGTGTTGTGAATAATATTTGCGGTTACAGTTTGAGACCAGGAAAGTCTTGAGGCCTGTAGAATTGGCATAAGAAAGTCCTTCCAGCACCAAGAAAAAGTATTATTCAACCATAACACTATTATATTCTATCGTCATCATTCCTTTTCTTGGTAAGCGACAATGCCATTCCCGACATATTATCATTGCTGTGATAAGTTGATCTTGTTGAGCAAAACAATTTGATCTACATTCATGCCGTTAAGGAAACAACGTTTTCTAGAACGTCTCCCCCTCAATTGCACCAAGAAGAAAGAACTTATGGAGTTCCTTCCACTTGTAGGGTTAAAATGTATTTTTCACACTTCATTCTTGTTATTCATGTACGACGTCAACTACATAGATATATTGGGAAAATTATTAGAAAAATTCTAAATCTAATATACTTATTTTAGTCCAGTAATAAATCTTTCAATTTGGGCCTAAACCTTTAAATAATTTTACCAATTTAATTTGAACCTTTCAATTATGCCTATTCAATCATAAACTCAATTATCATTTAAGCACCTACTTGTTGGGCACTAAGAGTCAAGGGGACCAAACCGTTGTTGGAAATAGTAAATTTATCTAGCTTTGTGGACATTGGTTTATGATGACATGAATATTTTCTTCTTTTTTGTCTAGTCCCTATCTTATATCTATTTTATATGTCACTAAGTGTGAATGCGCTGTGTGTTATGTGCAGGTTGTAAGACCTTGCTCCCTCACTCATGCATCTCCCGACCTCTTCTTTCCTAGATGAGAAGGGTGGCCACTGAGGCAAATATCCAATAGTTGATTACATATATATCTAGCTTTATACAAATTGTTATCAATCTCTAGTATCTTCAGGAGCTACATAAACAAGATTGTAAAACCTCGGATTTCTTGGCCAGGGACAATGCCAATAATCATGATTCAAATTGAACATTCATTGCGGACCTAGAGCCCTTATTATTAGTAATCTACACATCTTTCACAGCCCTTTCAAATGAGAGAGTTTTAGTTAAATCGAACTATGGATCTAGTCTTAGAGGATCTAGGTCACGTTTGGTTGGTTGGAATGAAATTTGAATTATGTCTATTCATTCTAGAATAGCTACAGGAATAGGAATATGTTAAACCACACATCAAATAGGGAGAATATGATTGGGAGACATAAGGACGTTACGTCTTTAAGTGGGATAGTTTATACGAATTTGTAATTTCTATATCAAATGAGAGAGGTCTAATTCAATGGTTTATAAGTGATATCTATCTCAAATAGATCTCACTTTGTGTGGTTAGTCGAAGTATTCTTTTACGGTAGTTACAATCCACAAGGACCAAACCTCTAAAAAAAACCTCACATTTGACATATGTTCTATACAAATTTAGATCTGAGCAAATCTCAACAGCGCCATCTATCAATAATTGAGTCGTCAACTGCGACAAGTTCCGTCAACCTCGACGAGTTGGAGAGTCGCGAAAGCTTCGCTGCTCGAAGAGAGATAACTCCAAGATAGACCTCTCATTGGATAGTGGAGCGGCAAATGTCGCCTTTGAGTCGTTGATGACGGTGGCAAACCCGCGGCAGTGATGCAGTTGGTAGGGAGGGATGGAAATATACTTGAGTAAACGCAAGGTGAATCTACCCTCGCGTTAGCAAAATCAAGGCAATTTTGTTGTGCTCCACTTTAACGATCGATTGATGCCGACAAGCTTTCGATCAGATTATTGACAAGACACGAGATCCAACGATTGGCATTGACAAGCTTGGATCTGAAGGCTCACAAAGGTATCAGTAACTTTCCCATGCGTAAAGTCAAGGTAGTGTGGCCAAGCCCAGCGAATCAACATCCGGATTAGATGTCAAGATGTGTTGTGAGTAATGTTTGCTTTTACAATTTCAGACTAGGAAAGTCTTAAGCCTTCTAGAATTGGCAAATTGGCATAAGAAAATCCTTCCAGCCCCAAGAAAAACTATATTCAACCATAACACTATTATATTCCATCGTCATCATCCCTTTTCTTGGCAAGCAACTATGTCATTCCTGACATATAATCATGCTATGATAAGTTCATGAACCATTTGTGTCATAAACCCTTTTTGTCATTCATGTATGACGTGGACTACGTGGTTACACTGGGAAAATTATCAAAAAAGGTCATAAATTTATTACACTTATATCAATTTAGTTATAAACCTTTTAATTATGTCAATTTTGACAATTTATCAATTTAGTCATTCAAGATTTGGCCAGAAATCGCCAACATGTGATCTAACTAGTGCCGGCCATTCTAAGCAACTTGACTGGTGTGTTAACGTTGACAATTTTTAAACTTTTTTATTTGTCTAAATTTTTCTTTTTTCTTCTTTTCCTTTTTTTTCCGACCTTGGGCCAGCAAGGGCTAGTAAGCCTCACCAGGTTTGGGCAAGAGTGTCACGGACCTTGCCTATTGGTTAGTCAGGGTCAACGCCCTCGCTTGTTGCCAGTGACCTCATTGGCCTAGAGTTTGAAAAAAAAATAATAAGAAATTCATTAAAATTAAAAAATGAATAATTAAAAATTAAAAATTATCGTTGTCATCACCAACCGTGTGATGTAGTATGACCAATGCTGATTAGACCACCACATTGGCAATTTCCAATTAAAATTGGCTGAATGGACTAAGTTAGCAAATCATCAAAAGGTTTAGAACTGAATTGATAAATTGTCAAAAAGATTAAAGACTAAATTGGACTAAATTGTCACCGGTGCAATGGGCTTAGTATTTTTTTGGTAATTTTCCCTAGATATATTAGACATAATGATCTGTCTATATAGGATTTCTTTATTCGTCTCTAGATAAAGCGGACACCTTATTCACCGCGTTTACTCCCGTCCCTAATACTATTCTCCTTAGAGGCGAATTTGCGACGAATTTGCACTTGTGTCTGACTCTACTTCAAAGCTTCTCCCACGTGATTCCTGTTTGTGGATTTCGTTCCAGAATTATCACGCGTCTAAAGCAAAGAATGACTCTAAATGGTTGATCGATCCCTCGAAAGAAACATACAGAGAACTCGTGGTCGCATCTCTGCGATTTTCTCTTTGTTTTCAGCACTCACCTTTCCTTTTCAAGATGTGATATGCTTCAGATTAACAAGCAAGAAGAGCCTAAACCGTTCAGTTAATCGCTGAAACGACTCGCTGGTGTCGCTGCACGACCGAGGCAGGAGCACAAGAACGATGCATACATCGGCTGTGCAAAAGCGAGAAAAGAAATCCGCAGATATAATAGTGAATTGGGTACGAAGAAAGAAAAACGAAAATTCATTCGATAATCAGAGTACAGTGAAGATCCATCCTCCGCTTATTTAGCAAGAGCATATGAACATAGAGGAGGTCCAGGCGACTACTACAAGCCCCTGGAACCAGGAACATCAATCCACTGAAGCTGCAGCTCGACTTCGCCTCGCTCCACGTTGCGGAGCCGGAGGACCATATCCTGGACCACTTTGCTGTCGCTCCACACGATACAGCTCTCCTCAGCCAAGCAGTTCTCCCGGCTGGGCGGCACTCTGGCGATCACGGTCCCGTTTGGGACTCCGTCCGTTGGCGCTCTCAGGGCTTCCAAGAACGGCCCGATGTGGAACTCTGCATCCCCCATCTTGTCGTCTAGGCTGAACGTGTCTTTGTCGTACACCAACACTTTCACGGGGAGGCCTGGGTCGGTGATCGAGAGAGTTAGATCGTCATCCCACTCCGGATTCGTGTTCTGCTTGATTACCCTACTCTTCAGTTTCTGTGAGCCACATCGAAACTTTGAATCAGACGAGCCAAAAGCAAGACCAAATCCTACTATATGTTTCCAGATAATCCGGATCAGCGCAAAGCCCTGAAGCCTATTTTGGTCCCCGGTGTTGATTCAATTGACCAAAACTAAAAGATACTCGCAGAACCAGCAACTATATAAAATCAACCAAAAGGGCAGGGTATGCTATACATGCCATGTCCCGAGATGCTCAAGTCTTGATCAGAGTCAAAAAAAAAACCACGAAACGAGGAGACGGCTGCTCCAAGAAACGCACCATGGACCAAAACAAGAAGCAGGACATGGCGGGACAAGCTCACCTGTTTGCCCATTCTGATGACGACGTAAGGATCGCTGCTCCGGACATCTCGGATCGCAAGGTTCACCCCTCTGTGGACATGGATTCTCAAGAGCCCCAGGAAATGCTCCATTCACGAAACTCGATGCAGTCTTAGGGAACTGATCACCGGAACTGATCACCAGGCCTTGGTCGAGAGAGGAGATCGAAATCGAATGGTTTGGGAGCGAAGCTGATGGTGGGTCAGGCTCACTCTTCTGGTCCTGAGAAAGCAACTGATGTTTATGAAGAAGCCGGAAAGTCAAATTTATACACAGAGGCTCTTAGGCGGCCCATAAATTAAAGTATGCATCGTTCTTTGACTTAGAAGTCTGTAGCCCCCCCGTGATCAGGTTTAATAACGATCACGCCTTCTTCTTCTTTTCGTCGGGGACCGCTTCTACGAACCAATGAGGACTTGCACAACTGGGCTGGCTTTTCGATTCCTTCGTTGGTTAGGTGTTTCCGTCGCCATTTCTGACGAGAAAGTCGCAAAGATGAGAGAGAGAGAGAGAGAGAGAGAGAGGACTCACTGGAAATGAGACTGAATCACGAGGAGCAATTCCGCCTTGGGGAGGCTTTACATGCCGTTGACCTTGACCGCAATTCTTAGGTATGATGTGACTCATCGGGTGGGATGATCGTTATACTTTTTACATGTATGTCGCTGACACACTTTCGCCAGACATGGGAGAAACAACTCAGCTGTTATGACACAGTCATGTGTTCGAGAAGGCGAATCATTTGCGGTTTCCATTCTCCTTTTCCTCCAAACATGGCAAATTGACATTTGGTAAGGAAATGACATTTTCAATTTTTTTTTATTTTTCCTTTTGATAACTTAATCTGCTTAAAGACACTAGTGGTTCAGGGATTTGTTAGCATAACAGTTTTTGTGCTACTATGAAAATAACAACTTATTGTGAATCACAAATTTTTGAAATAATGAGACCATAAATTTTTGAAAAAATGGACTCTACAATAATTTATTTATGGTCCAGAATAAAATATTATTTTCATAATAGATTAAAAACCGTTACCCAACTTTTTCTTGATCAAGAACCGTATGTGTCAATGCCTTAAATCCCTCCACCCTTCCTTTTCTTCTTTAATCAGTGCCCCTTCTTGTGAATGAACTCTTTTTTGTGCTGTCAATATATCAAATTAAAGTGTCAAGTTTATGGCTCAAAGTTCTAGTCAAATCAATGTTGGATCAAAACTACAAGACCGAGATTTGTTGGACACATGTTAGGAGACATCATGGGGAGCTAGGGTGACGGGCTGCCGGCCAATTGACCTGATAGCTAATTTGCTACTAGGCATTGGCCAAACAGTTGTCACAGCAATGCATTAATCGGACGTGTGAGAATTAACTGCTATGCCGTGCTATATTGAAGTCGTTGGGGAGAAAACTTGTGAACTAGATTCATAAGTAAACCCATCATCTGCGTACCTTTTCTTGGGCGGCTTAGATTATAAATTGCAGAGTACTCATTGGAGAATGCAAATTGTGAGCCTGCCCCGTTGCGCTAATACAGCCACCGCTCAGGCCTCCCGGAGCTAAATCTAACTTCGCAACAACGGCATGGAAGGGTAAAGCAAGCAATCGACGTCGTCGTACCGTAGCAATCATCATGATTATGCCGTGTCAAATTTTGATCTAATCCGAACAAGTCATTTCTTTTTTGAGACTTTTTATGATGTGATAGCATGAGAGAATTCGACATTTCCTATATGTGCGACATCGGCTGTACCGCAGAGCAAAAACAAAAAATTAAAAAAAGATTCCGATTATTTTGGATATGTGCGTGAAAATTAAAAATCGAGCAATATGGAAACGAATGGAAATAAGTTGTTAATTCCTCACGGGCATTGGCTTGTTCAGGTTTCTAGCTGGCACTCGAAACGCGCGATTTTCCTGGGCGGCCTCCGAGGTCAAGTAAATATCTAGACGGCGGACACAGTCATCAAGAACATAAAAAATGAAAATTTCCGCTATCCAATCAAAGTGATCCACGTGGAATTGTCACGACATAATTTGGGCTCATACGATGGATAGTCACTGTTGGTGATTAACTCGACAATCGAAAGTGGCAGAAATTGCATTTTAGTGGATGTCAGATCTCAGAAAAGACACAAGTCAAATTGATGATGACATCGATCCACTTTTTCTTACCACTGGCAAGATCCAATTTAGGTCAGCTTGCTTTCCTTATTTTTGATATTTATAAATTTTGGCTTAATTCCCAAAAAAATCTCTAATTTTAGATCCGATACTAGTTTGATCCTAAATTTTTCTTTATCATAATAAAAAATCACAAATTTTCAGTATAATCTTGAATCTATTTCACATCAAAAAATTACCACTAGTTTCTTTAAAATTATTAATATCGGAACCAATTATAAAATCATTATCAAATCGTGTGTCTTCATCAACATTTTACATTTGTATAAAATAACAACAATCTTATGATCGTAATAATTTTGAATAAAAGATTTAATGATTTTGGCCACAAGGACACGCACATCGATCCTCTGTCAATTGCTCTTTCCTTAGAGATGCAAAAGTTGTGTAATTGAATGAGTTCAATTTATAGTTGGCCAAATAAATACAATAAAAGCTTTGGGATTGGTGCATTTGGTTCTAGTTACAAAGGTTTCACACTCAGGAATTGAAGATCACCCATATCAGAATCTATCTATTGCATACAACCCGCTTTGGGTCTCGTTCACTTGCAAAGGTCAAATACTTGGAATTAACCGATTTGTGGAGTTTGCATGGTATTCCATAAATCTTCAAGTCATGTCCCTGGATTGTGAAATGAAAAAGCTAAGGTTTCAATTTGTATGGGCTCTGTCTTTTTTCTTCTTTTTTTTTTTTTCCTTTTTCTTTTTTCCAACGATATTTAGGTAGATGAGGACAACGAGGTGAAAAGAACAACGAAAGTGAAGAAAGAAAATGTGAAGAGGAGAAGTTGGGTGTTGTTTAGAATGAGTGGAAAATGAACATAAAAAAGGAATCTGGATTTGAATACATTATTTTGTTTAGAAAGAAAGGAAGAATTAGAAGGAAAGAAAAATATTTCAAGTGACATAATTCCGGTAATTATGCTAAATTTTAGGGTTGTAATTTGGGTAAGAGACGAGGCCAAACTTGTCTTTCACCAACATGCATCCTCTTCCTCACTCCAGTGTGGGGCATATCATAATTGAATCGGTCCAGGAGAAATCAAATCATCACCATCTCTTCGCGTCAACTCTCTTGGAAGACAGATTTTTTTTTTCCTAAATCAATCTAAGTATCGAATTATTACAACATGAGGAAGTTAAGGCAAGTGGATGGAAACAGAAAAGAGGAAAGGCCATACATTCTGGAAGCCGCCCCCTCCAAGTGGGAGCTCAAAAGAAGTCCTTTTTCCCTTTCGCACCTGTCGAGTTATTTATTATGCATGTTCTCTTCCCCCACATTTCTTCTTCTTCAGTCAACTTGGGGCTGCTTGACCATGGTTTACTCCGCCTTAGCCCCCACAAATGCAGTGGCTGCTATTATACCAGCTGTTGCCATTTGACTAGGAACCATTCAAGACCAGATACTACTTGTGGTTAGACGGGGGATACATGGAAGCTTCTCTCTTTCCAGTCTTGCCGAACGCAATTATCGCTATGTCTTGTCGTTTTCTCATTGTATTTGGATTACGCAGTTATCGGGTAATGCTATATGTGACTATTGCCATGCGATTGTGGCGTGAAATATGAAATTTGCCATGTCCTTGTCATGCCCTTTTCTCAGTAGGTGTGGATCTTGATTTTGCCATATTATTGCTCGGTCATTTCATTTTCTTAAATCATGATTTAATCTAAATTGACATGAACTTTTACAGATGAATGTAATCACACCACTACACATTAGAAAATGGTTCAGTTGATCAATAACAACGTAGAATAAATGTTCTGGCGATATTTTGTAATCCTAAAACAACACATAATGCATGCATAGGAAATTAAATGATAAGTGATTTAGGACTTTAGGTTATGGTACAAAAAGGGTGTTGTGGGATGCTAATCCATCATATGCGTAACTGGTCCCCAGAAGATCTCTAAATTTCATTTGACCAGTTTTTCCACATATGCACTTAGATATTTGACTTTCTTATCTTTGCTTGAGCCCTTATGTGTCCAATTGACCTAGGCTACTAATTAGTGAGGACTCTAGTCCGGAATTTAAGTTATCGATCATTTTTACATCTCGTGGATTACCTATAGTTAAGATTTGGGAAGATCCTAATAAACCTGGTGCTATTAGTTGGCGAGTCCTAATTTGCAAAATTCGAGATGTTATAGTCGAGGAGCTCCAGAAGGGAGGTTAAGGAAAACAACAAAGAGGGTTCAAACTGCATTAAGGCTCTTTTAATTTAGTCATTGTGTTTGTCGCTTAATTTCCAAAGTACTCATTTCGCGTGACTAAGCATCGGATGCATCTATTTATTATTATTGCTTTGGATTATGTTTTTGACGATTATCGTGGGTTTGACATGTCTATTTGACGTGTTTCCATTTATGATGCTAATTTGAAGTGCTTTCCTTGATAATTGCATGCTCCAGTCCAAGGTCATCAAATGGGTAGGTCGGGTCAAGTCGAAAATAATCCGACTCAAAATGGCATATTTAATCCATTTTGACTCATTTACATTCAAAACAAATTCAATGACCCAACCCAATCTGACTTGTCCCGCATTGTTAAAAAATACACACACACACACATATATATATTTATTTATTTAAAGATAATAACTTTTATGTTATGTGTATAGCGTGGAAACAATAAAAATTTCAGTAGTTTTATGAGGTTCCCAATAAATTTTTTTGACTTGTTTACAACTTTTTCTTTATTGCATTTTTCAAGCTTCACACTGAAGTATCCAACATCTCTTAAACTCAATAAGTCAATAAATATCAACATATAAAATTATATACTAATTTTCATGATTTTCTAAATTTTGGAAGATCATAATTTTTTTTTTTTTTACTATTTATCAATTTTGAAAAAAAGAAAAAAGAAGAACATCATAAGTAGAAGATAAAACTAGAAAATAAGTTGCCCCACCCAAAAACCCCCAACCTGAACCTAAGGACAAGTGAAGAGGACTACAAGTGAGTTGAGCTTCAGACCCATTAACAATGCACATTTCATTTCACTTTATTATTCAAAATTTAGTAAATTTTAGCTAATCCATAGATGACCCAACCCATCATATATGGTTAACAAAAGGGTCTTCGACCCATTTTGACATTTCTACTCTGGTAATTGTACATCAGACTTACATTACATAAGCTCGCTATTATATACTTTGGGTAACACATAGATCATATCGTAGCCCACCGAATATGCCAATGCGGGTTGGTATGGTCGATGTATACTGATCAGTCATTTATCTAAAACAAGAGGCCATCGTCCTATAATATGCCTATCCATGCCTTTAATGTGGTAAATCAATTTACCATCGATCCTGGTTGAATAACGTACAGACGGAAGTCCCAATTCAACTCCCCTCGTTGGGGTCGTAGCTCAAGGAGCGGAATAGGTCATGGCTGGCTCCTTGTAACAATGTACATGGCATAGATTACGTGCATTCATAGATATTCAATCAGTCTAATGCACGCTAATTTAGCTAATTCCATTTTAATTACGTTGGATACATAACAATATAGTTCATTATATTGATCTAATTCTTGTCTAACTATCAAATTCATTTCAGGGATCAATTCGACATGATTAGTAACCACTATTCCATGACAAATATAAATGATAGTGTAGGTTTGAGGAATAATGATGTTTATCCGCCTATCAAAAGACTATATTTTTTGAGAAAAAAATGGAGAAATTAGAAATAAGTGTTAAACCAATTGCACTCATACCAATTTAGTTCTAAACCTTTCAATATAACCAATTTAGTCATAAATCTTTTAACAAGTTACCAATGTAGTCTATCTAGCCAATTTTGATTGTAAATTGATGACATAGATACCAATCTCTTATGTGATATGGCCACACTAACATGAACAATTTTTGAAAATTTTCCATTTTTTTATTTTTTTATTTTTTAATTATGTTTTTTTCTTTTCTTTCTCTTTTTTTATTGTTTAAGGGTTAGCATGAGGCCGTCCGTCAAACTTGACGACCCCTTCTGATCATTGGGCAAGGGCTATGACTCTCACTTAATGGTTGACGAGGGCTGCAAGCCCTCCCTAATGGCCATTGAGAGCTTGCAACCCTCACTCAGAACTAGGAGAGTGCCGTCACCATTGCTAGTGGTCGACAAGGGTTGTTGGGGCTTAGCCAATGGTTGGCAGCCCTCTGCCAACTCTAAACAATAAGAAAAAGAAAAAAATCAAAAAGAAATTATCATATCATCATCATTCATGTCACGTAAAACAACCGGCATTCAAATAATCAATTTCCTCCTAAGATTGGCTAGATGAACTACATTAGCAAATTGTTATTATATTTAATATCTAAATCAATCGAATTGAAAATTTTAGAATTGAATGGCACAAGTGCAATTGGTTTATGATTTCTTTTGAGTAATTTTCATCTAAAAAAAAGTATCAAACCGTCCATATAAATTCCGGCCCTTTAAATTTCAACTTATCTATATTTGTTACCAGATTTGTTCAACCCATTGCATATAACCCAAAAATGCTCATTTAAAAATTTCTTTTTCGTTTGTTATGTCACAAAATTGTTTAGTGATTTTAGGGCCACATATTCAATTATTTGGTCAAATCCACTATCAGTCTATTCCAACATGTTATTTTTTACAATCAACATTGTTGAGATTGTGCTAGAACACCATGCAAATTTATTCGAGAGTGAGTTACAAAAAAGGCATTAATTTTTCTCTATCACAGTTTTAAAGAAGGATAGGCTACATCCCTAGATCTCGTTAAATTAACACGATATATTACTAAAATGAGGCCGATAATATTTTGATTGCCAAATTTTCATCAATTGAGCTTGATTTGCACGAGATTTTACAAGTTTATACACGCCTATTGCATCTATAGGGGGATAGATGGAGAGAGTATGGCGGATTGAATTACATGCTGTTTTGAACCTCAAACTTTGTGTCCCAAACCTGCCAAACGTTCTTACATAGTCATTTCGTCCACGGTTGATTGCCGTGTCTAGGCGTATGCTGCATTGCTATCGTCATGTTCCTTAAATAGCTCAAAATCTTCCTAATTGATTCTGTCCAACGGGTAGATTGGAAGAATCCATTTGGTAAGTGCCAACGAGTGTGATGGCATGAAGGAGTATATAAGGAAGACGTTCCAATTGTTCAAGTGAAATGACTCAAGAAGAGATAACCAAAAGACAAGCTCTTGATGCAAAAGCAATTTATTCTTTATATTGTGCATTATCTCCTACTGAATATAACAGAATATCTTCTTGTGAAACAGCTAAAAAGTTTGGGGATAGATTACACATCATCTATGAAGGAACTAATCGAGTGAAAGAAACCAGAATTAACATTTTGCTCGGTCAATACGAAGCATTCAAAATGAAATCAGGAGAATCTATCACTGACATGTTTAGTTGTTTTACAGAAATCATGAATGGTCTTGAATATTAAGATCAACCAATTTCTGGACCCATGAAAGTAAACAAGCTACTGCGTGGACTATCCAAGGATTGGAATCACATAAAGACCTCAATAAGGAAGACACAAAGAATCATGCCACTCTCTGTTGACGAATTAGTTGGAACTCTTCAGTCTTATGAAGTAGAGCAAATCAACGAAGATGAAGATCCTAAAGGTAAGAAATCCATTGCATTAAAATCTAATGACGATTATGATGTCATAAATTTTGAAAACGATATGGATGATGAAGAGCTTACTCTCATGATAAGAAGATTTAGAAAACTAAACATAAATGGGAGAAGATTCAATCCAAAGAAACAAAGTTTTCAAAAGCAACAAACTAAGTCAGTTGAGGATGATGAATCCAATAAAGATGTAGTCTGCTTTGAATGTAAGAAAAAGGGACATATCAGATCCAACTGTCCCCTTCTGAGGAAAAAGAAAGGAAAAGCTGAGAAATATCGAAAGGCACTTAAAGTAGAAACTTGGAGTGATACCGAATGTGAGGAAAGTGATGATGATTATGCCAATATTTGTCTTATGGCACAATCAGACTCAGATTCAAACTCCGAGACAGACTCAGATTCAGACAGTGAAATTGAGGTAAGTAATTTGAAAATCCCTACTAAAGTCTCTAGATACATTGATGAATTGTGTCTTAGTTTCAAAACTTCTCTCAAAATGATTTCTGAACTTAAAAGAGAAAATTCTGCACTGAAACAAAAGGAAAATGTTTGGAAAGATTTTCTAAAAGATTTTCTAAAATATTTTCTTAAAGATTTTCAAAAGAAAATGTATTTTTGAAAAATGATACCTCAAGTATTTCTAAAAGATTTTCTATAGGATCGAGAAACTTGAAAAAATTCTTTCAAAGACAAAGACCTTACTTCAACAAATCAGGTTTAGGAATGATTGCTGAAACCATTCCTCTAATTGATTTTCCTAAAGTAAATGAAAGAATTAAGCAAAGACCTAGAAGAGGTTCTTACAAAAATCATTTCCAAAAAGTTTTTGTAAAACCAGTAGGTCGCAGTACTCTTAAATGTTCTAAGTGCAATAGCTCAGATCATTTTGAGAAAGAATCTCCTATGATTTGGAAACCTGTTAAGAAGGTGTGGGCAAAGACTGTATATTACACTAACACCAATGGACCCAAGAAAATATGGGTACCAAAGAAAGCTTGAGTCTCTTTTCTAAATGCAGGTCACTATCAAGAAAAATGTTAAATGGTACCTAGATAGTAGATGCTCAAGACATATGACAAGAGATTCAAATTGCTTCATAAAACTTGTACAAGTTAATGGTAGAAAAGTTTCTTTTGGAGGAAACAGCAAAGGAATAATTGTGGGATACGAAACTGTAAAGATTGGAAGCCTCATGATCAGTAATGTTTCCTTAGTAGAAAGACTCAACTACAATTTGCTGAGCATCAGTCAACTGTGTGACACTGGTTTCAAAATCAACTTTCAAGAAGGAATATGTTCAGGAACCAGTAAAGATTCCTCTCAGTCTTTCACGGGGCGAAGACATGGAAATATTTACCTCTTGGATATAAAACCAGATGAAACCCAATGTCTAATCTCAATTCAAGAGGAAGCAAACTTATGGCACAGAAAACGTTGGCACATCAACATGAAGCAAATAGCCAAAATCTCAGCAAAGAAGCTTGTTCGTGAACTACCCAAACTGACTTATCAAAAGTCTGATCTATGCACACCATGTGTGTTGAGAAAACAAGTAAGAAACTCATTCGAACCAATAAATCAAGTATCCACTAATCATGTATTGCATCTCCTGCATATGGACCTTTTTGGGCCAACCAGAACTCAGAGCATTGGAGGTAAGAAATACTGCTTAGTAATTGTTGATGACTACTCTCGATTCACTTTGGTATATTTCCTGGCAAGTAAGTCTGAAACCTTTTCCTATTATATAAAGTTTGCTAAAAGGGTCCAAAATAAGAAATGATATGTTATTTCAAGTATACGGACAAACCATGGAGGTGAATTTGAAAACCAAGACTTTACAAAATTTTGTGATGAATCTGATTTTCGGCATGTGTTCTCTTCACCATATACTCCAGAGCAAAATGGAATCGTGAAAAGAAAGAATAAGCGCTTCAGGAAATGGCTAGAACTCTTTTAATTGAAAGTAACATCTCTTCTCGTTTTTGGGCTGAAGCAGTTTCTACAGTGTATTATATTATTAATAGAGTCTTTTTAAGGCATATTCTGATGAAAACTCCCTATGAGTTATTCAAAGGAAAGAAGCCTATTGTTTCATATTTTCATGTGCTTGGATGTAAATGTTTTATATTGAAAAATGCAAATGATCAAATTGGTAAGTTTGAAGAAAAATCATATGAAAGTATTTTCCTTAAATATTCTATCACAAGCAAAGCTTACAGAGTTTACAACAAAAAGACTCAATCTGTGGAAAAATCGATGAATGTCAAATTTCAAGAATTTATGCAAAATCAATTGATTCACACTCATCTTAAAGAATCTGAACCTACTCCAGACTCTACAAAGTCTAAATTTCTAGAAACAGCTCAAAATTCAAAAGACAATCAACAAATGATCAACGAAGATTCAAATGAGGAAAAAGATCAACAGTCTGACAAATCAACTAGCAATTGGAAGCATAAGTCCAGTCATCCCAAAGATTTCATTATTTGTGATATTAATGAAGGAATTCGCACAAGATCCAAAAGGCATGAAGAGTCTAGTGCTGTGGCTCTTATTTCTGAAATAGAACTCAAAAGCATAGAAAAAGCTTTATCTTATGAAAGCTGGATTGAAGCTATGTAAGAAGAACTCAGGCAATTCAGTATCAATGATGTATGGAAATTGACTCCTAAACCAAAGGGAAAATCCGTCATTGGAGCTAAATGGGTTTTCAAGAACAAGATGAACGAGAAATGAAAAGTCATAAGAAATAAAGCAAAACTCGTGGCCAAAAGATATACACAAGAAGAAATAATAGACTATGATGAGACTTATGTGCCAGTAGCAAGGTTAGAAGCAATTAAATTATTACTTGCTTTTGCTTGTCATAAGAATTCCAGGTTATTCCAAATGGACGTCAAAAGTGCTTTCCTAAATGGATTTATCCAAGAGGAAGTCTATGTGGAACAACCACCCGGTTTTGAAGACCCAAGGAAACCAAACTATGTATTCAAACTGAAAAAAGCTCTATATGGTCTAAAGCAAGCACCTCGAGTTTGGTACGACAAACAAAGTAAGTTTTTAATTCAAAATGGTTTTGTCAAAGGTAAAGTAGATACTACATTATTTATCAAAAAGAAAGCAAAAGTTTTCTACTTGTTCAAATTTATGATGATGATATTATTTTTGGATCTTCTAATGAAAATTTGTGCAAGAAATTCTCTAAGTCTATGCAAGATGAATTTGAAATGAGCATGATAGGTGAACTAACCTTCTTTCTCGGGCTTCAAGTGAAACAACTGAAGGAATGAATCTTTATTCATCAAGAAAAATATGCTAAAGAACTTGTCAAAAAGTTTGGATTAGAAAATTGCAAAAAGACTGACATACCAATGTCAAATTCTTTGAAGCTGGACAAAGATGAAGAAGGAAAGAAAGTTGACTAGAAGCTATACAGGAGTATCATTGGTTCACTTCTTTATCTAACTGCTTCTAAAACCGACATTTTGTTTAGTGTTTGTATTTGTGCCAGATTTCAATCAGACCCTAAAGAATCTCATTTAAGTGCTGCAAAGCATGTTATCAAATACATTGCCTCAACTTCAAATTTAGGTCTCTGGTATCCTAAAGAGGGAGACTTCACTCTTCTTGGATACTCAAACGCAGACCTAGCCAAATGCAGAGTTGATAGAAAAAGTATCTCGGACACCTGTCAACTACTTAGAAACAGGACAGTATCTTGGTTTTCAATAAAGCAAGGTACAATAACTCTTTCTACAGTAGAAGCGGAACATGTAGCTCTTAGAAGTAGTTGTTCACAATTTCTATGGATAAAACAACAGCTAAGAGACTTTGGAATTGAAGATTCATGTACTGAGATCAAATGTAACAACACCAATGCAATCAATCTCACCAAGAATCTGATTCTTCACTCAAGAGCAAAACACATAGAGATTCGACATCATTTCATTAGAGATCATGTTCAAAATGGTGAAATTTCGATTCAGTTTATTGATTCAAAGAATCAACTGGCGGATATATTTACAAAACCTTTGAAGAAAAATCAATTTGAAGTTATTCATTTCAAACTTAATATCTTAAAGTCTGAGGAAGTTCAGACTCAGGACTGAAAGTCTAAAGACACTCAAACTCAGACAATCAAGATTTACGACTGTAAGTTACTTTTTTTTTTAGAGAATTATCTCTCGGATCAAATCCCGAAAAGGTACGATCATCCATCCGAAATTGATTGGTGTTATTTTCAATTTCCGTGATTATTGCAATATTTCCTTTTCGAAAAAGAAGTTATTTTTTAAATGACAGTTATTTAATTTTTGAAAAGGCAGTTATTTTTAAAAGGCATTTTTACATTTCCTTTTTACGACGTTCCATATGCCTCACTTCGACTGCTTTATATATTGTTGGTTCTTCTTCGTTTCACACACAAAAACCCTAAGAGAGTACAGATCTTCCACTTCTGTCTTCTTCTCTTGTTTAATCATTGAAAAGTTTTCATCTTTCTTGGGAAACAAGCTTGGAATCTCAAAGATTATGAAAGATGTCGTCTCAAAGAAAGTCTTTGAGGATCGCGAACAGGGAACCACAGCAAATGCGTGAGGGGCCTACGCACTTTGATCTACCAAGAAATAAGAATCTCCTAGACAGCAACAGAGCCCACAACATTCTCAGCAGCGTCCATCTCCTCCATCTAGACCTCAGCGTGTTGCACATTGAGAAGAGGAAGAAATCATCGAAGATGCAGAACTCATGAGAACTCATAAGCCCGCTTTTACTTATAAGCTTTATTGTGCTTTGAAGAGGAGTGGTACTCCGTTGAACTATATTGATGAATTTCTGAAATATAAAGGGTATAGAAATTAAACTTTCCTTTTACGCACAATAGAACGATTGGGAATTGCCCCTGCTTGGTCGGCGGAAGAAGCATTGGCAAATATCCCAAGCGATCCACGTGTTGGAGGGCTAAGTCAACCTGATCGGAATGACGATGATAGGATGTACAGTCAGTTTAAACCTAGAATAGGTGTTACAACAAAAATCCGAAGCAAAAGGACAGATTTGTTTCGCTCGGAGGAACACAAGCAACTTTACTCTAAGTTGCTGAAGCGTGGTGTGATAAACCCTAGAAATGTGGAGTTTGATTTTCTTAACTCTTTGAATGTCAATCTACAAGAAAAATTCAATCTTTTTCAACTCGAACAGTTTTGTTCTGAAACGACAGAGGCTCATGCTGAACTTACTACTTACTTCTATTCGAATCTCAGTTTCTTAGATACGAATAGATTCTCTTTTAGTGTTCGAGATTAAAACTATGTGGTTGACATGAATACATTGGCTGATGTGATTGGGGTTGAAAGAGGGAGATATCAACCTATCAGTGTGTCTGTTGCTCATGCAACGATAGAGCTTGTTTAGAATAGAACAACGGAATGAAAGATTTCCTATTCGAGGATGAATGCATCCAATATTTTGCTTCACAAGATAGTGATTAACTACCTCAAACCAAAATCAACTTCGAAGACCAATGTTTCAAACTCGGAGGCAAAGCTAATGTATGCCATTAACGCTGGCAAGAAGTTCTCTCTTCTATACGCCATTATGTTCCATATGTACAGAACGATGATGAAGGACAAGGGTCAACTTCCTTACTCAGCATTTGTGACCAAGTTATTCAAACAGTTGAACGTTCAGCCTCCCCGGATTCTCTGTGTTCGAATATGTGATCAAATGGTGGTGGGACTGAGAATGGTCTCTAAAATGCGTCTGAAGGAACTTAACAAGACTTTGGAGCAATTCAAGGTGAAAACCCCTGTAAAGACTCATCCAGTCTCTTCAGCTACAAAGCGAAAAGGGAAAGAGCCCATGGTTGCTCCATCGACGAAAAGAAGAGCACTCATCTTAGAAGATGAAGAGGATGATGATGATATCACTATTTTTGCGCTTGCATTGAAGAACTTGAGTCGTTCTATTCCAGAGACAACAGAGAGACAGGAACAGGACAAGGATGAGACAGAACAGAGGACTGGAGAGAGAGAAGAATTGGAGAAAGAAGCAAAGGAGGAAAGGATTGAGGAAGAAGAAGAAGAGGGCAAAGGAGGACAAGCAGAAGCAGAGCATGAGGAATATTTTTCTCCACCTGAAGGTATTGAAATAGGGGGAGATCCTGAGAAAAGGGGTACGTCCTCATTTCCTACCACTAGTGAAGGAGTAAATCATTCTCCAGCAGATCCAGATGACATCTATGCCTCTCAATTTCCTGAGGAGGGACATGATGTTTCATTGCCCAATCTGCGTGATCATGTTGATTTGCCATCATCTGCTAATACACCATCTGATCGAGCAGAAGCCAGTACTCGGACTGATAATTCAGCAGACTTTCGCAGAGTGCTTGATGTTTTCTTGGAGATGCGAGGCCAAATTTATGCTCTAGGATGCGAAGTACAGAACTTGCAAAATGCAGGTCAAACCTCTTCAGTTTCTTTGCATGATCAAATCCATGTCCTTGCTCTTCAAGTTCAAGCAAATGCTAAGGGTGAAGATGTGGCGCGACTGAAGGTGGATATGAAAAAGCTAGAAAGGATTGTCCAATCAATGGGAGATTTTCAGCTTGTTCGTGTTCCCAAGCAATCTTAATTCCATTCTCTTTTCATCTCTACCTTTTTAATGATGACAAAAAGGGGGAGAAATGTGGTGCAGATTTGACTTTGAACTTTGAACTCTTGCCTTTTGTGACGATTATATTTGATTGACTTGACTTTTGTGTTTGGCTGTTTGGATTTGGACTGGATTTGGATTTGACTGTTTAAATATTTGTTTATCTTAAGCACTATTGATATCTCATGGCTTTACTCATTTACAGAACTAACCTACTTTTGGTGGATGCAGATTCTAATATTATATTTACTAAGCCATTTATCTTTTGTGAGATATCCTTATTTGCTTGAGTAATGTTTTGCAGGTCAAAGTTATCCAAATCTGTAAAAAAGTTTTGTCACCATCAAAAAATGGGAAATTGTTGGAGAAAACTTCTTTGAGTATTTTGAAGTTGACAAAACGTTTCCATCAATCTAGTCTGAAGACTTGCAGACTCTTCCATCAAAGTCGGAAGACCTCCGGACTGCTAGACTAAAGACTCAAAGTCTATCCTCATTGACAGTTTATAGACCGTCGAAGAAGGCTTATCCGAAACGGAGGATTTCGTTAAGGATTTGATTTTGTCGACTAAAGAATATCTCTTGGCTAGATATAGCATGTCGGAATCCATTATTCAAATTAAGATTGATTCAGGAATTTTGGATCCGTTGATTGGCGAAGTATACTTGGAAGGTTCTACTTATAGAAACCTAGATCCCGATTGTATGGGCGAACATGATTGGTGAGCTATCGTCATGTTCCTTAAATAACTCAAAATCTTCCTAATTGATTATGTCCAACGGGTAGATTGGAAGAATTCATTTGATAAGTGCCAACGAGTGTGATGACATGAAGGAGTATATAAGGAAGACGTTCCAATTGTTCAAGTGGGTGCACGATAGAAAAATTCCAAAGTCTGAAGCTTCTTGTTCTTTGTCAATTAAATTGATTGAGCGAAATCTTATACTCAAAAGAGAATCTATATTATTGTGAGACCTTGAGGAAGTGTAGCAAAATCTCTACACTGTGGAATCAAGGAAGAGCTTTACTATAACAACTATTTTGTTTCATAGTGAAATCCAACCGATGGGTTATCAGTGCGGAAGAGTGGACGTAGACTTATATTAAGCCGAACCACTATAAACCCTGTGTTTTTATTCTCTTCCCTACACTCTTTTACTTTGATAGTAACTCGATTTGTTTACAAGAGTCTAATTTCCCTTTCATAATCTATTACTAATTTAAGTTGCACACTTCACTTGGGGAAATCTATTTTTACACATATTCACCCCTCTCTATGTGCTCGTACTAACTTTCACACTACGTATTTGTTTGAACATCCAATACGTACAAAAATGCAATAGAAGAACCAAACCTTCCACAAAGCACTTGGTTTAGTACCCCAACTTTTGAATTCCATGGTTTTCAAAAGCCAATCATTTAAGTTGTTCCCATAGCCTAGACCTATCAAAAAATCTTATGTGCCTTTTTTTATAAGTTATTGATGTGCTTTTATTTTTAATTAAACAAAAAAATCACATGGTAAAAAAGAGGGCAAACAATAGTCTCATGAATCATCGTCCTCTCAAACTTCAATCTATCGTAACTAACCTTATTTTTTTCTTTCAACTAGCTAAATCTGCCAACTAAAATAATTTGGCTCCATCCAAGATTAGATTCAAAAGAGCATTATCTCTCTATATATAAATTATATATATATATATATATATAAATATATATATATATATGTATGTATAGATATATTTCAATAACATGAATTGAACAGAATTACAAGTAAAGAATTTAGAAAGTTCTGATCCTTTTCATTTTACCATTGGAACTACTTTGCTCCATCACAAAAACAATTTCCGTCACGTGCGGAATCGAGCTCGGTCCCGCAAAGTCCTGCTCGCCACGTGGACGGACATCCGCCAAACAGGTGGAATTCGCTCGCAGTCCACCATATCTCCGCCTCACACAGCGATTGTCCACTGAAAAGCTTCGGTTCGACAGACAAGCTCTTCTGCGATTGCCGAGAGTCGAAGCTCTCGAAGGCGAGTTCTCAGTAAGTGTCTCAAGACTTGAAGCTCGATATCATCTTAATGTTAAGTGCATTCGATTTACTTTGAGGCGTGCGCCGTTTGTGGGTAGCTTCGCTCTACACCCGCAAGGGCCAAACATTTCTTGATTTTCGAGCAGGTGGCATGCTATGTTTGACAAAATGCCTGACTGGTGCATAAAGGATTTAGATTTTTAGATTGATGCTTGCTTCTTAGGTAATGGGTAGCTCCAAATGGAGAAGGAAAGCTGATGGATGATGTGCATGTGATCATTTGTTTTCCACGGTAGTGTGTTGCTTCAGAAAAAGAGAATTGCTGGGTTTTTTTCTCTCTGTGGAAAATGATTGTCTTCAGTGAGTAATTGTGGTAGTATTGTAGTCAAGCTTTGCAAAATATTATTGTATAGACTCTCGATGTGGTCAAGTAAATGAATCGGAGTGCAAGAGACCCACGGCCTGGCGTTACTGGGAGTGAGATCCAATATTTCTTGCAGTGTTATTGACTTGCTCCAACACGAATCTTCTAGGTTCATGGGTAATTTAAGTGAAAGTGAACTAAATGGGAAAACGGAGGTTTAAAGTTCAATATCCTCTCTCATTTTCTTCTTCAGGTACAATAGTGCATTCAAATTTTTGGAAAAAGAGTTAATTTTCAACCTACGCAAAATGACAACTTACACTGCTTGTGGGCCAACTTTATTTGGATTTGCACTAGATTATTATTAAGGTAATAGAGTCATTAACTCTCAAGGTGTAAAAGCTCTCTGGTCTCCTTTGTTTGGTAAGTCTGATAGATTTGATATCGCATTCTCAAATCTGATAGTGTTTTTTTAATTTGACCCAGGAGTAATGTTATTGCTCACACATGAGTTAGCTTCAAGTGACAAACCACCTCTATCCTTTATGATTCTTTTATATTTGGTGTCCTCGAAAGAAAAATTTTGTTGCAAATGCAGCCAGTCACAAATATCTTCAGAGATTGGTATACATGTATGACTGTTGTTTTGAGAATAATATAAGGTAGTCCTGCATTCTTGTTGCCTGATTATAAATAGTTACAAGTCAGTGGAAATGAGGCTCCTAACTCTAATTTGTGCGGCAGGGGTAGCTGTGCAATGGAGATGAGCATTGCAAGGTATACATGCTGCACATGCATCAGAAGAAGTCAAGGAGTATATTTTATTTGATATTATGTTGGTTCTTCCTGTACTTAAAAGATGTCCATGATGGGACTAAACTCTCAATAAGGTCCTAATTGTTTAGAAATTATGGTGCGTTCTTTGTGGTTTCAAAGTGCAACTAGAAATTGATTGTACTACATTGGGACGGAATGGTATTAGATAATCTGTGTGGACAGTTCACTAAAAAACAATGCAGCTAGGGTTAATTTCCTTTAGGTGACGCCATATTGTCTGGTTAATCAAAAAAGTGAAAAAAGAAAACTTAGTAACAAGGTTTGGTTGTCGTTGCTCAGTATGACACAGATAATATGTTCCTGTTAATAAGGTGATGTGAATACTGGTTTTTTCGGTTAATTCATAGCAAAATCTTTACTATTTTCTGCTGTTTGGGAAAAAAAAAACAGATGTTGTCTTGACAAGCAAGTGTTCCAGCTTTCATCAAAAGCAAGAACATCTGATTGGGAGTCTACTAAGATAATTCCACATACTGTGATCTCTATTTCTCAAATGGCCAATCAGAGTACATCATATAGTCCTGAATGTTCTCTTAAGATGTGCCATAAGCACCTTAAGCAGTGGAGGACCTTTTCAACTCCTGTCAGCATAGAGGAATCATTTCCATTTCAGTCAGGTCATGATTTTACTGATGAAGAGGATTCTCCTGAAGACTCCCCAGAGAAAGTTCTTTCCAAACCACTGAGTAGTGAAGAGGTAAGCTTCCACTCTTTTGATTTGTGATCCTAGTTGACGTTGTTTTCTCTTTACTACCGTATCATTCTCAAGCAAAGTACGGTTGTGAATATGGAGTACTGATTTAAGGAATGTCTGGAGAGGCTATTACTTTTTTCTTTTTGCTTAATCCAAATCTTTTGACAAACGTACTTTGACTTTTTTGAGCTTGTGACACCTGAAACTTTCACAACATACAAATTTCCACACATAGATTCACATATGACTATGTTTATTTGTTGGTAGGAAGCAGAAAGAAGTATTGCCTTTTGCTTTTGCTGAAAAGCATAACCAAACATGCCTTTAACTTTTGTAGTTCACTTGGTGCTTATCTGTTGTTTTTGGAGGGGAAGAGGGGATTGTGCAAGGGGGAACACACCCATGTACTTCTAATTGGAGTTTTGGGGTTTTGTCATTTCATGTTCATGTTTAACTAATCAAATACAATTGATTTCTTCCTATTTAACTTAGCTGTTGCCCTTGAAAGTTTCCTGTTAATAAAGCTTAAAATTATGTCTCATTTGTTTTAACATTGTTGAACAGTTAAAAGCACTGCTTGCTGACACAGAAAGAGATAGACTTATCAGAAAACTTAGTGAGGCCAATCAACAAAACCGCTTCCTCAAACGGCAGGTTTACATCTTATGCTCTATCACGTCTCTTCGAGCATAATAAATCATGATTGAATTCTCTCACATGTGTTCATATGAATCCATCAGCTAATGATTATGCATTATGTTAGAGATATTTAGGAAATCTGGTGTCATGGAAGAGTAAGAAACAAAGTATTGTTACTTGCTCCGGTACTGAGTCAGAATATAGAGCCATGGCACAAGTGACCTGTGAATTAATGTGGATTCAGCAGCTATTGACTGAGCTGGATTTAAACCTTTGGTTCCTATGTATCTATGGTGTGATGATAAGGCGGTAGTACATATAGCTTTCAACCTTATGTTTCATGAGAGAACAAAACACATTGAAGTTGACTGTCATTTTAGACAGGAGAAGCTACAGAGTGGAGTGATTCTTTCCAGTCACATTACTAAACCTCTGGGTAATGGGAGGATAGAATAAATTTGTAACAATCTGGGCGTGATTAATATCTATGCTGCACCTTGAGGGGGCGTGTTAGAGCTATTTAGATATTTTCTAGAGATATTTAGGCTATTCCTTTGATTCTCCCTGTCTATTCTGTTTATGCATATCTAATCTAATTTCCTTAGATTGTCATCTATTCAAGCCAATAGATAGACTTCATGTACTCTTTTCTATTGTCATTGCAATGTACAGAATTTCTCTTCCGCTTTATTATTATTCCCACATTACACATTTTTTTTAATTCCTCTCATCGTGTGGGATTGTTGTACTATTTAAAGGTATTGTTGGTCTCTTTATTGCTTGATTGTCATCTAATATGCTAGATACATTCATCCAGATTTAATAAGCACAAAAAAAAATCCAGCTACAGTCCAAGGACACTTGAGCTTCTTAATGTTGCAATATTCTACATTTGGATTTGTCATTTCTCTCACAAACCTCTATCAATTCAGGGACTATGTTAAGAAAAATCCTTTCAATGTAATGTGGTGAATTCCTGCCGTGTTTTATGCATACACATGCAATATATGACTGAGATTTCTTGTAAAAGCACTTCTACTTACTCATACCATGGTATACAGACAGCGGGAAACAGTTATGCTTCCAGTAAATGTTTACTGCAGAAGCACTGAAAATTATACTGAATCATCTATAGTGGAGTTGCTATGTTCTGGTAATTCACTATACCCCTGTTCTAGAGACTTCTTGGGAAGATAAAAGCATGGGGTGGAGTATATTAAAAAGTGAGGAATGAAATGTGACTTTTTCTTTATAAGTATTGCCAGCTTCTTCTGCAAGGAAAGGAAATGTGATGAACTTGGCTGATAGACCCATCCAAAGATCTTGGCATGTTGATTCTCTTTGCCTTCTCGACGTTTGGGTTGAACAAAAATTTGACAACTTAGAAAGCAAACTTATGGAGAAAGGCTAAAGAAACCAGCTGATTGATACTGAGACATTTCTGGATGGCCATAAACCCTACCTCGGAGACATACTTGTAATTTTCTAACAGTTTTTTGCTAGTCAACTATTTTGTGGAACGTGAGACCACTGGGTAGCCAAAAACTTGAATGACGATCGTGTGTTTCTGCCTCAAATAGAGATATACATATAGCGAGATGCATAAAAACCATAAAAAAAAATGCTCTGTGACTGATGACTCTGAATCTACACTATGGAAGTAGTGATGCTTTAATGTTTGCTTTGTACTTCTGAAATAGTCACTGGATAAGTTTATGATATGTCATCAAAAAGTCACCTTACAAATGGAACTTCCGTGACGGGTTCAACTTTTGCTTTTACTGGCCTATTGCTCTTATGCATGTCTTGTAATTATGACTGTTTGTATTACTAGCCTTTAAGGTGACCTTATGTTTTAGTATCTCTTTCCTAATTATTCAAAGATAATTCCTATGGAACTTCCAACTCATAATGATTTTCATTTGCAGGGAAAACTTCTATTTAGTAACCGTTAAGTGTGGTTTCCAAGGAATCTGATTTCTGATGAGCATTTTCAGTAGGATGGCATTATTACTTACATTTTCTTGTCTTCAATGTGTCAGCTGCATGTGAAGGAAGATGCATTGGTTACCTTCAAAAGTGAACTAGCAGTTATGGAACTTGAAGTGCAGGTTTGTCTTAAAAAATAACTGTGTCCCGAAATTTATTATCTGATCCTTCATGAGAGAGATATTTATGGGCATGGGAAGCAGATTGCCTACAGGTAGGCAAGTTAAAATCTTGGGGTTGGATGGTAAGGCGAGTTAATATATGGGGGTTGGATACAATGGCATCCCCCTAGTTTTAGGTAAATTGTGTTTACAAGCCATACATTTTGTAAGATGACTATTAACTGCATTATCTTAAAAATAACCAAGGGTTTGAGACTTCATATTAGAAGTAGTAGGATCCAGAAAAGATTACAAATGTTGACATTGTGTTAATTAAGATGTTTCTAAACTAAATAAACTCGAACTGATGTTATGGTTCAAATTTTTCTCATTTCAGTTCCAATATAATGCATTCCACAATGTTGACCAATGACTTTGATTTACTTGGAGTGTCAGCAATCACTTGAAGACGCATTTATGGTCAATTTTAGAATGGAGGGTACTTAGAATTACCTAAAATATATTGGCGCCAGCTATCCTATGTTGTGCAAGGACTTATCAAAAGAGAATGCTTTCAGTTAACTTGAAAATGAGTTGGGCGGGTTATTCTGCGAGTTTTTTTCTTTTTTTCTTTTTTTCTTCCCTCAGTGATGTGCTAAATAGTTTCATTAATTTAGCATGTGTTTGTAAGATCTGCTACGGTTGACTGATTTCTCTATATTCAAGAACAACTAGGTTGACACAACTGAGACATCATTTCGGTGTTCAACAAACAAGGTCACTCTAGAAAACAATCTGCATAAAGAGAAACAATCTAGATTGATGTTTAAATTTTGCATAACCTTTGGTCTTGGAAGAGAGAGAGGTTGTTCAAGAGCTCATAATCAAGTTTTTATGAATGTCGTGTACTGGGTTTGTCCTACTCAGTATATTGTGTCAGTAAAACCATGAATTCGACCTTAAATCTAGTTAGTTGATTCCACAAAAGTAGTTTTAGCATATCTTTTTATCCTAAATCCAGCACCTGTAAAAATGCTAGTTTGATCGAGCAAACTAATGTCAGTTTTAAAGAACTTAGTTTTGGCCAATAACAGCCCAATCACATTTTTTATCTAGGACATTATGTCAAAAATGCTAGAAAATAAAATTTAATGTGGAAACAATTCTGTTTAAATTCAGTGGTAAGGCCGCACACATCAATTCCTCTGCTGATCCCCATAATGCAGGGAGCCTTGTGCATTGGGATTCTCTTTTCTGTTCGTATTTTCTAGAGTCAGTCAGTGTTGTGTGGTATAATTTTTTTGAACTGATACAGTTGTCGCCCATCAACAGGCTTTGGTTGCACTAGCAGAAGAAATTGCTAAATCAGAAATCCCTGTGGGGACAAGGAAGATTAATGGGAAGTACATCCAGTCTCACCTTCTTTCACGGTTAGAAGGTACTGGTAGTATATGATTTTTGGACTAAGCTGGATAGAGTGCATCCAGGTCATTGATTTTTGCATTAAGTTGATGGGATACATCAATATCATATTCCTCTCTCCCCCTTGGTCTTGTATGATGATCTCCAGCTATCAGGTTGACAAATTTCTGTATGTTGTTACCATTCAGCTACGGTTATAGATTCAGTCATGTTATATGTTTTATGTCCTGAGAGTTAAAGTACATATGATTATTTCAAAGATATTCAGGGTTAAAATTAAAGTTGAGAGTCTAATTTTATTAGGTTCTTCAAGGGAGAGCAGATCCTTAACTCGGTCAAAATATCCTTGTGGCTTCTTTGATCTGATTGCCTGATTTGTAGGAAGCTATTTTGCTGAATTTGTGTGCTACCTGGGTGTTTTCTGTTCAGCACCTTTATGATTTTCCCTCTCGTTTTTCTCCCTTGAAGCAATTCATAAAAAGTTGAAAGAAAAGATGAAGGATGTTGATGCTGCACGGTCCAAGGAAGTCCCTTTGTTTTGGTATGACATGGCTGAGGTATGGCCACTTATTATCTAGCGATCCCTCAATAATTACATCTTTTAGGATCTCTTTGTTGAAGTAAAGATAAGGATCCAATGCATATGCTGAGTGGTTTTTACTACCCTACCCAGCAAAACTAGAATTTCAGACTAGCGAGACTGGATCAAAAGTTTAACTCATGCATAATGGAGAAGGAAATATATGTGGTCTGTGTACAACTGATAAGCATGGCAACAGGAACAAGCCTACAATTTTCAGAAGCTGTTGATCATGTTTGATTAATTCTTATTGTGAATGAGGTAGGTATGTGGTTACAGTTCAAGTGGGGTCATTTCAATTTACCAATATAAGTACAAATAACCCAACTCCGCCAACCATACATAAGTAAATGAATAAAAACATCAAAATGACAAAAAAAAAAAAAAAAAAAAGGGGTTTCACAAAGACTTTTATCATGTGCCAGAGTGTGCAAGTGATGGGCACATTTGATGGTTGGAGTCAAGGAGAGCATTTGTCTCCAGAATACACGGGTTCCTTCACAAAGTTCTCGACAACCTTGATGCTTCGACCTGGAAGGTATCCCATATCCCCTGTTTTGCTTTATCTTTATGGTATCGGTTACTCTTCCTAACAGTTCATCTCAAATTCCGTGATGGAGGTATGAGATCAAGTTCTTGGTAGATGGGGAATGGCACGTATCTCCAGAATTGCCAACCGTCGGCGAGGGGCTAACCAAAAATAACTTGTTAATAGTTGAATAGCATGGGGAATGCATCTTCAGGCATTTTGAAACATGGCACAGAGCTGCAGGTCCTGACAAATGGAAAGGGAAAAAAAGAGAGAGGAACTATACTATCTCTATAACCAGTTTCGATGCACGTTGTTTTCTAGAGTATCGTGCCTTTCATTTGTCTATAATGGACACCACATTTTCTGACTTCTTGTGGACGTTGATGTGTCTAAGTCTCTCTTTTCTGCTGTAAACAGGGGCCGGGCCCGTGTTTACACCTTCAATATTAACCTTTTGATCTTGAATATAATCTGGGGGATAAAAAGCTCGAGAGAGAGAGAGAGAGAGAGAGAGACTGTCTCTGCAATGAAATAGAAAAATCCTTCTGCATACTGCCCCTATTTCTGTGAAAATTGTTGCTTTATGCGTGTAACATGGGCCACATTGATCTAAGCTTATGCGTCATCGTCAAGTAGTTTGGTTTGTACACATGTTCTCTGCATTTCGATAGTTGAGTGACTCGGTACCAGTTGTGCCTGGTAGCAATTTTCACTTAAAAAAAAAGCTCCATTTCCAGGCGATGCTCGCTCGGACCCGAAAGGTGTGATTGGACCGTCTTTTTTTTATCTTAATCCTTGAGGGCGATAAAATTAGTTCCTTGACTCTGGAACATGAGTTGACAAGCAAGAATTGCACGTTTCATGCTCCGAATCTTATACTGGGGAAGAGAGTTCAAAGGTGCTGGCCGTGGCGTGGGGAGGGAGAATGCAAAAGTCATGGGGCTGCCGTCTTTCTCTCTGCTTGATCTGAGACTATTGTATATTTCGATGCATTCTGATGAACCAACTCTCCATTGTTAATGAAACCAACTAATTAAAAATCCCTACTAGAAAGGTGGTGACGAAAGGTCAACCCTCCCAAATTAATCCAGATCATAGGTTAAGCAACAACTCCACATTAGGTATTAGGTTAATCGGTTTCAGGATGAGTGGTTCCCACATTGGAACCGATCAAAATGTCACTTCAGAAGAGGCGTGGGACTTGAGAACAAGTGACAAGATCAGAGGCTGGAGGCAACCAAGAGCAAAAGTGACAGAGAGCAGCAAGGCCAAAGGCAATCCAAAGCAAGAGTGAGAGGGATTGATGAGGCCAGAGGCCACAAGAGCGAGAGTGAGAAAGGGAGGCAAGGCCACAAGATAAGTGAGGCGAGAGATGGAGGCAGTGAAGAGGAAATTACGGTTTTGATGTCAAAAATCAAAAATGTGTATGTGTGTGTACCGATGTGATTCGGGTGTTCTACACCTAGAACTATGAACCAAACCAATACTCACTAATTTCAATAAATTTGACCAGTCCTAATGAGAACCACTAGTTCTGACTTGATCCGGTCGATTCCAGGTGCTCCGGGCCTTGGTTCTTTTGTAAGCCCCTACTCCACACCATTTCTCAATGGCATTGGAAGCAGGTATTCGCCGAGAATATTCTTTCCACATCCAGGAAGACAATATTAAATGGGAGGTGTCAGACAAGGTCCAAATTTGGTTGCGAGAACGTTCTTTTTCCTTCATTTGAGAAAAGAGGAGGTTATGGAAGACAACGTCATATAGTGGATGACTTGTTGGCTCTGCATTGCAAATCCAATTCACATGTCCTGGGGAGTACAAATGAAGCCTCCTCATCATCGACCCACACCAACAACTCATCCTCCCTCTATGCATGCAAAAGAAAAGAAGTTTTTGTTGAGCCTTTAAAATATGAAATAAGGGAGAGATGACAGGCAGATCGTTAACTAGACAGGCTGCAACCAACCGCCGGGATCAGAAACATGTGGCCCATTCCTATGTGAGAAGTAAACTTCCACCGCGATATTATATGTCAAATGCAGCTTTTTAGTCAATCTCTCCTCTCTCCTTCAATCTAATATATAAATTTGGGCGCATTGGGTATCGTTGTGCGTGCGAATACTTCTCTTTAAGAGAGGCCCTAGAGCATAACATTCATTTAACCTTTTTTTCCTGTGAAAGAAGAGACTTGGCCATACGCATTTGCAAGGTCTTGAATGGTGGGAACCATCGATACCTTCATGCCCTTTTCCTGTTCTATTCCATTCCTCCCGCACATACCCTCCTCCTCCTCTCCTTCCACCTTTGGATCCTGCAAACAAGCCTGGTACTATCGCTGCCTTGGCCTCGACCCATCCATGTGAACTTCCTGAATTTTCTCCCCCCACCGGCGGAGGAAGTCTGAGTTGTTTTCTTCGGTTATTGCATAATCTTGTGAGACATCCATGGATAAAAGGCAGGAAAAGATGAAGAGGAATTTGTCTGAGAAGTCACTGCTGATGCAAAAGCATAAGAAGAAGAATAGCAGTGATGATCAGAGCTCGAAGAAGAACAGGTTTCTGGTCACTGTCAATGTCCTTGGAAGTGCAGGACCAATAAGGTTTGTGGTGAAGGAGGATGATCTGGTCTCAGCGGTGATTCAGACTGCCTTGAAGACTTATGCCCGTGAAGGCCGTCTTCCGGTTCTTGGTACTGACGTCAACAACTTTGTTCTCCATGCTGCTGCAAATTCAGATGGTAATGTATTCATTTATCTATCAGATTCAGATGGTAGATTTTGCAGTCCTGATCAAGGCCACCGTTTACAATTTTATCCAGAATATTATGTGTATTTTTTTATTTTTTTTTATCTTCATTGTTTAGAAATATAGGAGAATACGTGTGAAGGTTTGATTCGGTTCTTTCGATCTCACTGCCTCTGATCTCAAGAACAGAAACCCTCGACTAGCCTCCATCTTAGATGCAATCTGATTTATCTGTGTATCGGTCTCTGTTTTTTTTTTAATCAGCATGTTGTTCTTCATTTGGTATGTATTTGCGTTCATGGTTGTGTCCTCGGCCGATAAGGCATCCAGATCCAGCATCGAAACAAAGATATGATGAGTCTTTCTGTTTCTTTGGACATAATTGTGAATCTTGACTGACTCATCCGATTTTTCAATTGTCAGCCTTGAACCCATCGGAAGCCATAGGATCTCAGGGAGGAAGGAACTTCGTGCTGTGCAAGAAGCAGATCCAGCCACAGATGACGGAAGCCAGATCCGAGATGATATCGCACAAGAGAAGCGGGAGTTGGAAAGCATGGCTCAACAAGAGCTTTAGCTTCAAAATACCATCTTATTGAGATGTCTCTATCTTGTATGTCCAATTTCCCTTACATACATTGTCTTAAACTTAAATCATTATGTTCCTGCGTTCATCCGCAAATAAATCGCTAAGGCACATGAACTGTTAGGAAAGCGCATCCTAGTTTCGAGCTTGTAACTGATATGGACACCATATATGGCATATGTGTTTGCTTTTTTATCATTCTGTTGTTGACTTGCGTGATTACTTTTCCAAGTGCAAGTTCACTTTCAAGAGAGGAATGATTGAATACATTGGAGTTGGACAAGAACATGATGAACACAGAAATATGTTACCTGGGGAAGGTGGGGAAACTAAAGAAGTATCCTTTTCTTTGCTTGAAGAATCGGAATATTCAACTTTGTGGAAATCATGGCGGCCTACGCGCAATGACTATGCAAATTAGGGAGGCCCTAGTGTGTGAGAATCTGCTGCATAAAGCGCTCGGGATTCCTTCTAACAGGCGATTACGGTCTAAATAGTGAGAGATGTGGATTGATTGGTTGGGCACTTGTATCGCAGATGGGTCGTGTGTGAAATGTGGAAGTTGCTTGCCCTTGGCATTCGGAGAGCGAGAAACCAAAGAAATGTGATTAAAGAGCCCCTCTTTCATCCTCTTCCTCTGCTTTCCTTGGTTTTCAGGCCTTGAGCTTAGTGATACATTTCGTAATCCAAGGAATTTAGTGCAGAGGTATCAAAATCTGGGTTTGGAAGGAGGTGAGATGAGAGTACTTAAAATCTGGGTGAATTGTTCAAACGCCCCCTCGTACTTTGGTCCGATTAGTGTTTAGATTCGTGGTATCATTTATTAGACTGGAGTTTCATTTGATTTGAGGCCGATAGTAGATTTTGGTTTAAATATCGAAGTTAAGCAATTGAATGGTTATCTCATCTTGTTTTCTAAATTTCGCCCTTGCCATCTCAATGCACCAGTTCACAACCATGCACCCTGCTCCTGAAAGATCTCCCTCCCGCTTCAATTTTCTTCAAGGGCCAGTACAGGGTCGGCCATAAAGAACCTGACAGCGTATCGTACTAGCCTTGTCGCATTGGCTGCAACACAATCAATCGTGGGTCCTTATAAAGCTCCCGTGGTCACAAGGTGCCCTTCACTGCCTGCTTTTCAAACAATGTTTCATAATGTCAAACCATCTATTCCAAGGCTAATCCGAACACTCGTTTTCAAACGATGAAGTTGTCGTTTAGCATATAGCCTACTTGAAAGCAAAATTCGACGGGGCCAATTTTTAAACGGTGTTAGTCATCACATATTTGGATGATGCGTGAAAATTCATTCGGACAATGCTTCCTTTTCAAATGAAGTCATTAAATACTAGGATCTCATCGTCTTCATCCATCAGAAAAGCTAAAGTTGACAGGACTGCTTTGGAAGGGGATATGGAATGTCAAATCTGAATTTGATGGAGCTGTAGAATCTGATAGAAGAAAATCCTGTTCAAGCATAGAAACAGTTTATTATGGCCAAACACTTCAAAGCAAGTTACTCATCTCGTCAAGTTAAAGCAATAATAAGACTTTTACTGCTACTAATGACATACATGTAATTCATGTCATAATTATATATGCCCTAGACTTCTGCTATATATAGGGTCAATATTTATTTTCTATGTTTGGGCTAATAATACAACCTATAAAACATTTGCGGCAAATAACAAATTCAACTTCAAACATTAGCAAAAACAGATTATAAAAATCAAGTGTGCGTGCTACTATTTGACAAATTGTGGTGATAAATATGAAGTAATGCTAATAGTGAAGAAATAAAATATTCAAAAGCAGATATATAGTAGTTCGGCTTTATCCTCAAGCCTACATTCACTCTCCAAACTAATAGTTACAAGTTAAGCTAGATTGCACTAGTAATATGCTCAATAAGTTACAATTTGTTTGGTTTCGGTTAATAGGCAAAGGATCGGTACACCAATGTCAGGACTAGGTCATAAGCTGACTTGAGCGTCGGTTATGAACCGATTAGCCCATTCAAGAATGGATGACCAAAGGATTGATTATACTGGGATAGAATGTTCAACCATGAACAGGTTGGTCAACCATAAGGATCCATCATGCGATGATCACACACCGTCAAGATCGATCGGTGGATAGTTATGGATCGATTCCACTCAGTCATTGTAACGATCGTGGATAATTACACATGATCATTGTACCAGTTGTGGATGACCATGAATCAATTCAATGTGACCATGAGTCAAGGCAAATTGATCGATCCCACACAATTATATGACAATCGAGAATCGACCGTGAATTGAATAAACTTGACATGGTTCACTTTTGGACTAACCATGATTTGTGACGTAGAACCCCAGATTTGCCACAGGACCAGTCAAAGGACCAATCAACTAGCCCAAGGACCGGCCATTGGACCCATCCGAGAGCCCCTTTACACTGTAAAGGAGAAATCTGAATTTGGTTATGCCGATTAAGCTCGATTGCATCTGGTTTCGTCTGATCATAACTTAGGCATGAACCTCGGATCAAATAATATAATTGATCGCAATTAAACTTGATTAATTCCCACCCAATGAGATGGCCTTCAAACTTAGATTTTTTCTCTTAATGCATTTAGTGCTTTTGGAAGATAGCCATTTGATGCTTGGTTGACTAAATTAGACACTTGGCACCGTATGCTCTTGCCTTAGAACATAATCATGAATTTTGGATTTGTGCTCATAAATAAAAGGTTAGTCACAAGCCTACTTAAGTGACTTTATGATCAAGTTTAGACTAGTTTATCTTCTTGAAAATCAAGAACCAACGCATTGAATGAGGGTAATGATTATTGAGGCATTTGTGTCCTTAATGACCTAGAATCACCATAGCCTTAAACTAAGTATGAAAGTTGAGACTTTGGAGACCAAGAAGAAAGGCTACACGTCCATTTAAGGAAGAGCAAACCAAGTCAAGTTCTCTTGGATCAATATAAGAATGCATTAAATGTGGGCAAAGTATAGCCCAAGTGCCAAAACTTGGCACGAAAGAACACTTAAGTACCAAAAATTAGGAAAATGGCACTTAAGTGCCACTCTTTTTGAAAAGTGGGACACTTAAGTGCTATATCTAGCAAACCTCACCGGAAATTCTACGTTGCAATTTTTATTATTTTTTTCGTTCATGTGGCTCGCTGGAATGCCGACTCAATAAAAAAAAAAGGCAAAAATGACATCATTTTTGAGCTAATTCGAATGTTAAATTAAAAATTAATTAAATTAAATTATAAAAATAAATAATTATTATTATTTTAATTTATTTATTAAAAAAGGAGGCTAGGGCCGAGCCCTCGCCGCCGCCACCTCCCCGCCATTGCCGAGAAGGGCTGGCAATGGTGGGGGGCCAGGCCCGACGACCCCGGCCAACCGGTGGCGGGGCCCACGAGCCCTCACCCAAATCTAGAGCGAGGGGGTCACAGCCCTCACCCAAATCTGGTGAGGGCTCGCGGGCCCTCACCGCCGATCGGTCGAGGGCCGGCGACGATCAACCCTCCCCCTCCGTCGCCGCCCCTTCCTAGCGACGGCGAGGAGGCGACAAGGGCCCACGAGCCCTTGCCCAGATCTGGTGAGGGCTCACGAGCCCTCGCCGCTAGTCAACCGGGGATCGGCAACCTTGGCCGATCCTCCCCCCTCCTTCGCCACCTCTTCCCGGCGGCGACAGGGAAGCAACGACAACAAGGGCTCAACCGTCTCTCTCCCAATACCATTTTGGTCGGATTGACACTTAAGTGATCCATTTTGCTCCGATTTTGGCATTTAAGGCTGCGTTCATTTCACGGAAAATGGGCCATCTCCGGAAAACATTTTCCCAAAAGGAAAATGACTATATTTTCGGTATTCGGCTGAAACTTAAATTTTGAGTGGAAAATATTTTCACCGTTCGTTAACTACTTTAATTGTTTAGAAAAAATTATCAAAAAATTGAATTTTAATATTTTTAATTGACCAAAAATATTTGTAGTTTTAAAAATACAATTTTTTATTATCTTCCACTTGTTCATTTATTTTTCTTTTTTTTCTTTTTATTTTTCATTTTCTTTTCCTTCTCCTTCCTCCTTCCTCCTCCTTCTTCCTCCTCTTCCTCCTTCCTCCGCCGCCGCACGCTTGACGATGGCGATCGCCCGGCGGCCGACCAAGATATGGTCGCCAGATCCGGCAAGCTCGAGGCTCGGCTGATCTCGCTCGAGCTCACCGGAGGCTCGTCGAGCTCGGCAAGCCGCGAGCTCACTGGATCTAGCGGTGGAGCTCGAGCTCCCGATCTAGGTGAGCCCGAGCTCCGCCGCCAAATCCGGCGAGCTCGAGCGAGGCCCGAGCCCCGCCCAGCTCGCCGGATCTGGCGAGGCCAGAGCTCCGCCCCAAGCCGGCGAGGCCCGAGCTCGCCGAGCTCGAGCGAGCTGGGCTTCCATAGATCGGGCTAGGCGGAGCCTCGCCGGCCCGGGGCGGAGCTCGAGCTGGCTCGCGATCACGGCCGGTTGCCGGTCGCCGGTCGTCGGCCGATGTCGGGGCCGGCCACCAGCCAAGATAAGGAAGAAAGATGAAAAGGAAAGAAAGAAAGAAAAAAAAAAAAGATATAAGGCAGAAGAAGTTAGGAAAAATGTTTTCCACTTTTCAGAAGTGGAAAACATTTTCCTTATCTTTGAAAGTAATTTTTACTGTTGATGGAAAACATTTTCCTTAAGTAGTTGATTTTCCATGAAACGAACACCAGAAAATCCGGAAAACATTTTCCTGGGAGTTATTTTCCGTGAAACGAACGCAACATAAGTGTCACTGACTTTCCTAACTTTTGGCATTAAGTATCCCTCCGTGCCAAATTTTAGCACTCCAGGTGTCCCGCACTCCATTAAATGCATTTAGATTCTAGTTTTCAATGCCAAGTTGAGATGTCCTTATTTACTTAGAGGTGATCATTCCCTAGGACAAGACTTGAAGACCAAGTCATCCTTCATTTAAAGCTCTCCTTAAATGCTTCTTGACTTAGGATAATTAAAAACAAGCCATAGATACCCTTCAAGAAACCTTAGGCATCATTTATGGGGGAAGATAGGACAATCACTTCATTTATTATGAGTCATCATCATAAGGCTAGATGGACCAACTAGAACCATGCCACTTGGATCTTAGAATCCCTTGGAAGATCTTATAGCCTTGCCACCTTGTTTTTTAGGCTTGCCACCTAAGTTCTTGTTATTAAAACCCTTAGCAACAATTATTGAATGAGACTCTATAAATAGAGGAAGGAGCTCATTCTTGCACCAAGGTTTGCTCACTCAAACCCCTCTTCCTCTCTTCTTTTCCCCTTGGCTGACCACACCACTCTCTCTCTCTCTCTCTCTCTCTCTCTCTCTCTCTCTCTCTCTATAGACATCCTCCTTGTCACCCTCCTTGCCACCAATCGCCGCCATCGTTTGAGCCACCGGTCTAGGAAGTTATAAGTAGACTTACTGATATTTAGTTAGGGTATTGTGTTACACTAGTCCAAGCATGTAGCGAGTCCTTGTTTGAATTGTTTGGAACTTTGTTCTTGCTTGATTAAGGTTTGGCTTGTGTTTTGTCGGGATTGGTCTTCACTGTGTTTCTCTTTGGTTGAATTTGGTTTTTGCTTAGGAGCTTTGGCTCATTCTTTGGCTTAAGTTGTTTTGGAAGAAGCCCGATTCGTGTGTTATTTGATATACTTCAATTTTGCATTGATTCAAACCAATTTAAAAAGTGTTTTTAGTGAAAGCTTTCTATTTCTTTACAAAACTATTTCCATCCATTTTCACAAGTGTATATTCTAGTTCACGCATCGAGCTTTGAAAAAGGGTTTCATCGGCCTTGAATGTACATGAGATCACGTCAAGTTGGTCCTCTCTTGGTCTCGGTACGATATTAGGTGTATCGTTCTCGAACCAACTTTGACACTAAATCGGCACATCAAATGTGTCAGATCAAGCCACAAATCTTGATTCACACCTGGCATGTTTAACGTATTGATTTTAATAAGTCATTTCCCACACTTATACATGGCATGCCTTTGAGCTCTTGGAGCTAAAGATAAAGATAAGAACCAAATTGTAATACTTGATGCATGGACACACAATGGACTAATTTTAAGCCATCGACCAATGGATTTTGGCGACATCACCCGATTAAGTTCGGATGCCCGACGGATTCATTGTCAGAAGATCGTCGTCACCCTTGGATTACGAGGCATTATCCGATTAAGTTCGAATGCCCGATTGATTCATTGTCGGAGGATTTTCGTCACCTAGGATTAAGGGATGTTACCTGATTTAGTTCGGAAGAACCAAAGGATTTTGGTTGATTAATAAATGAATCTAATGTGCATGAGTTTCTCATATTGTGGAGTGAGTCTTAGCTTATGCTTGCATATTATTGAGTGAGACATGAGTTCCTCATATTGTGAATGAATATTGGTTTACGCTTGCATGTTATTGATTGAGGATTTCTTATGTGCCAACCAAAACAAAGATTTTGTTTGGCTATTAATTTGCCATCGACAAATGTTTTTGGATAATTTATGTGTTTGTTCAAAGGCAAGACATCCTCTTATCTGGAAATTAGTAGGTTTACTTATTGAGTTTATAACTCACCCTGTTATTTTTCTCAAATTTTTAGGTATGAAAGTCTTCTTTTGGAGTTGCAACCTCGCTAGAGGAGCTAGGGATTCCCTGCTTATGTCTTTTGAGTGATGTAAAATGGAAGGAAATAAGCCCACAGAGAAGGGCTTGTAAATATACAGGTGTAATATAATAGCAAATTGCATGTTTTCCTTGTTGCTTGATTATTGTATTGTCAAAGAGATGGTTGTTGTAACGCTTCCGCGTGCACTTAAATCGAAGATTAAAAATAAACGAGTAGGCGACGCACCTCGAACATCATGAAAATAACCCTTGCTACTCAAGACGACAAGGATGGAGTTGGGGTGGTGACACAATTGGTAAGTATTGATCCTACTATATGATAGATCACACTATCATGACTAGTATGCTACAATTACTCTTGTACATTTGATCTTTCACATGATTACTATACGACAAGACTATCACAGTAAAGATCCTTTGAGAAAACAAACTAATATCAACAAAGAAAGTAGCTCAAAGCAAATATTCTAATTCTACATTGTGCTCTCTAACATTTTGACCTAGAAGCTCTTATCTTAAATGGCCATCTTCAATCTACCCACTGGAGATGCTTCAAATGTCCAAATAGCCATTAGAATCCATTGGTGCTGCTGTCAAAGATGATACTGCCCATTTAATACTTTTTCCCTGAGCATTTGCAAACTATTCGGAAATAGGCTAGTAGCTACTATTTAGACGCTAATTGCTTGACATTTCTTATAAATGCCTATTCTTATTTCATGAGACTTCTTGATCTTCCGCTATGCATTTCCACCCGATAACGGTTATAATCTTTCTTCAATGAGCATTTTTACATGGTCATTGTTCAAACATCACCAATGACTGATATCTCCAGCATCGACACAAACACCGTCATTAGCTGATCTTTAGCTCCGTTGGTGCTGTTTATAGAAAACCATCTAGACAACTTGCAATCAATCATCCAATGATCATCTTAAGTATCTCAACTTCCAAAGACGTCACTTGATGATAGATTGACCATGGTTCCTCAAGTCATCAAGAACACCTCGTCATCATTGACTTGTTCTCCTCTTTGTCAAGATCCCCATCCTCCTACCCCGTTTTCTTAAACTCACATAGGTCATTGATATCATCACAGTAGTCCACCTCATCTATATTAAGCAACTACTCTTTGTCAACAATTTACTGCTCTGATATTAGCTGATCTTTAGGTCCGTTGGTGTTGTTTATAGAAAACCATCTAGACAACTTGCAATCAATCATCCAATGATCCTCTTAAGTATCTCAACTTCCAAAGACGTCACTTGATGATAGATTGACCATGGTTCCTCAAGTTATCAAGAACACCTCGTCATCATTGACTTGTTCTCCTCTTTGTCAAGATCCCCATCCTCCTACCCCGTTTTCTTAAACTCACATAGGTCATTGATATCATCACAGTCGTCCACCTCATCTATATTAAGCAACTACTCTTTGTCAACAATTTACTGCTCTGATAGTAATTCGATGCACCTAATAACAATGCTAATTTTTCTAGTCCCTTCAAACATATTGGCAATTTCAACTTTGTCAAACTATTCATCTTCATGATCCTTCTAAACTTTACCAAACATCCTCGTTCTAGGCTTGTTCACCATTACTAGGTCTATCCAACTATTCACCTAATCTTTGTACGTCCAAACCATCATGAACATCCATGTTTTTCTCGGCTTGTTCACCCTCAATCAAGATCCTTCCAGATGTTTACCTTATCCAAAGATCCTTTCAACTCTAGACATTTTCATCGCCCAAAACCTTTCCGGCTCATAGACATCTTCACCACCCAATACCTTGTTCACCTTAAATATTGGCAGAGCACTTTAGACAATGGTAGAACAGTCCTCAAATCTAAATATTTTGATACTATTTATGACATCAATTGTATATTGGCTTGTGCACATATCACCTTGTACTTACTCAACCAATACACATTAGTAGCATTTGATTGTCTTTGTTATCATCAAAACAATATAGGGATTTTCCCAACATTTTATAATTATAGCGTTGAAGCTTGTAACCTTTAAGCTTGTAACATTGAAACAAATAGTGGAAAGATTGCCTAGTGTGGCACCATGATTTTTCCTTCTTGATTTTGGAAAGGATTTGTCAATGTAAAAATTCTCGCTTGTTTTTCTTCTCTATTTTTTCTCTTCATATATTTGCATTCTTGACAACTGGTATCAGAGCCTAGTTTTGGCAAAATAGTGGGAGTAAATATGGATGATATGAAGGTGAAAGTCGATCGATTCGATACTAAGGACTTTGGTTTCTACAAGATGTAGATTGAGGATATGCTGTATCAAAAGAACTTGCATTAGCCTCTGTCTAGAGAGAAACCGGATTCTATGAAGCAAAAATAGTGGGAATTGTTAGATCGGCAAGCTTTGGGTTTGTTTGTCTCACATTGGTGCGGAATGTTGCTTTTAACATTGCCAATAAGGTGACAACAATGGATTTGATGGCAGCACTATCCAACATTTATGAGAAGCCTTTTGCATCAAATAATATATATTTGGTGCATCATCTTTTCAATTGGAAAATGGACGAGGGTGCTTCTGTGACAAATCACATCAACGAATTCAACGTAATCACGACTCAGCTGAGTTCGGTGGAAATCAAATTCAATGACGAGGTAAAAGCTTTAATTTTATTATCTTTTCAACCTGGAAGTTGAAGTGCAACGATGATTGCAATGACCAGTTCATCTCGTAAGAAAAAGTTGAAATTTCAAGCAATCCGAAATTTGATTCTTGGAGAGGATAGTCATAGAAGAAAGTCGGGTGAATCTTCAAGTGCTACCTTAAATATTGAAGGCAAAGGGAGAAGCAATCAGGGAGGGCGAAACTAGTATCATAGTAGATTGAAGTCCAAAGAGAGAAGCAAATCAAGACCACATGGTGAAACTATTGGCAGTAATTGCAAAAAAAAATGGCCATCTAAAACAAGATTGTAAAGCCCCATAGAAGAAAATTCAATATCGAGATCAAAATCAAGAGGAAGAGAAATCCATGAATGCAACCCTTGAAGAGACGCATGATAATGAGCCTTAATTTTGAGCCTTAACAACCCAACTGAGTCTTGGATTCTCGACTCAGGCGTGTCATTTCACTCTACTTCGTTAAAGAATTAATGCACAATTTTGTTGTTGGAAAATTTGGAATGATGATGAACCTTTAGATATTATAGGGAAGGGTGATATTTGTTAGAGAAACATCATTAAGTGATTTTGATGATGTCCAAACTATTATCAGTATATTACTTACTATGTTGTATGCAGATGTTTGGACCAAAAGACTCTACAATATCCACAATGTGATTCTTTTGAAAGAAGTTCGCAAATGCCTTGTTATAACAAACAATATTAGTCAACCTAAAAGATCAACAGTTGATGATATTTTGTGTCAAAAATGCAAAAATCAAGTCGATGGTATTGTAACAACCAAGTACATATGATGATATTCATTGGGTCAACTAAATAACAATTGAGAACTTGGATTCACACAGCAACTGAATTCAAATAAAGCATGTAGTAGAGTAGCTAAGTTGTCTAACAGGTCAGTCAAAGATTGTAATGAAAAAATAGCAATAGTTGCCATTTTTGGTTAGTTTACAAAAGTTCAAAAAAGAAACTATATGGGCAGTACTATCCATGAATAATAGCTCAATAGAAACTCTCTAATGGTTATCTGCTTTTCTAATTCATATTCAATGGACAGATTGAAGAATGGTATAAAAGGGAAGACCCTAGAAAGCCAAAGAGTGTGTGACATAAAAACCAAGAAGCTCACTTCTTGATGTTTCCTTTAGCTATAAGCTATTTGTTGCACTATTTTGATATTTGTGCTACCTAGTAATTATGCAAAGGATTAAGTGTATAAGAGTAAGTGCTACAGTTAAGTCCTGATAGTGATATATATCTTGTAAAGAATAAGTGCAAGCTAATTACAACTTTCCAAGTAAGTTACTCGTGAAATCCAACCCATCTTGAGGTTGTTAGTCTGAAAAGTGGACGTAATCTTATGGATAAAGCCAAACCACTACAACTCTTTGTATAATGTTGTCTTCCTTCTACTTATATATATTTGCACATAGTTGGTTCACAACTTTTCTCAAACATTACGTCGAGCTCATCTTTATTTAGCAACTAGCTAGTTTCTACAAAAGATCGTCAAAGTTCAGAAACAACCTATTCACCCCCACTCTAGATAGTATTGTTAACCATCAACAATGTTTACATAAATGCTACTAACGAGTATCAATGAAAGTTTCATGATGTCAAATACGTCCTAGGACTTAAGAGAAATTTGATATCTATAAGTCAACTGGACAACAAGGGATACAGAATTATTTTTTGGGGATAACTCTTGGAAAATAGTTAAAGGTACTTTGGTCGTAACATAGGGAAAATAAGTCATGAACGTTATACATGACTAAAAGTAGTAGAAAAACTACAACAGTTGCTGAGTTGGTAGCTAATTCCAAATTATGACACCATAGGTTTGGACACATGAGCGTAAAATGGATAAATTTGTTAGCATCTAAGGGAAAATTGCTTGATATGAAGTCCATAGATATTGATCTATGTGAAGATTGTATTCTAGGTAAGCAAAATCTTGTTAGTTTTTCAAAGTTTAGGCAAGAACCAAAGAAAAGAAAATTAGAGTTGGTGCATACATATGTGTGGGGACCAGCCCATGTGCATTCCCTTGGAGGCTCATGCCATTATGTCACATCTATTGACAATTCTATCAGAAAGGTATTGATTTATTTTTATTTTTTGAAAAAAAAATTGATATGTTTGCTACTTTTGAGAAATGGAAAGTTGAAGTAGAGAATGAGAAAGGCCAAGGATTAGATGTTTAAGGTCCGATAATGGTGATGAGTATGATAGCGAGGAGTTCAAGCAATTTTGTTAAGAGAATGGAATCATAATGACAAGAACTATTCCCAATGGACTATATATCCTAACAAAGTTACTAAGAGGATGAACAACCTCTGAATGAGTGTGCATAAAGTATGAAGATGCATGTAGGATTACCTAAAATATTTTTGGCGGATGCAATTAACATGGTAGTGTATTTAATTAATAGAGGACATTCACTTCCACTTGATTTTAAGCTCCCAGAAGAAGAATGGAGTGCAAAAGAAGATAAATCACTCACATGTGAAATTTTTTGGTTGTGTTTTGTATGTCTTCCACATAGATTCTGAAAATAGAGATAAGCTTCATGCAAAAGCTAAAAACTGTTTTTTCATTGAATATGGTTCTAATTATTTTGGTTATCAGTTTTTGGATGAAATAAAAAAAAAAATAAGAACTGTTGATGTTATGTTCAATGAAAATAAGTTGTATAAGGACCTTTTTTTGGTAAAATCTAGTGTGAATAAACCAATGAGGGAGAATAGAGAGATTGAACTGGAGGAGGTTTTAAAAGTCTTCTAGTTGAAATTTCTAAAATTGTTACTGCAGACTCTGATCAAAAACTAGAACAAGAATCACATATACCTAAACCCACTTTGATAAGATCTAGTAGAACACCTAAATTTATATAAAGATATTCTCCATCATTACATCATTTGTTTTATTGACGCTGGCAAACCAGAAAATTTTTCCAAAGTAGTGTAGGTTAAAGGATCTGTTAAGTGAGAGTTAGCAATGTAGGATAAGTTGGATTCATTCAAAAAGAACAAAACTTGGGTGTTAGCTCAATTACTAACAGGGAAGAAGGCATTGCAAAATAAATAGGGTACCAAGTTAAAGAAGAACCTGATGGCAGCAAGAGGTACAAAGCAAGGTTGGTAGTAAAAGGTTTTCAACAAAAGAAAGGAATTGACTACATAAAGATTTTCTCTTCAGTTGTGAAATCGATCACTATAAGGCTAATATTAAGTATTGTCACTACTGAGAATTTACATCTAGAGTAATCAGATGTTAAGACTACATTCCTCCATGCTAATTTGGAGGAGGATATCTACATGGTACAACGAGAAGGTTTTTAGGTTTCTAGAAAAGAAAAAATGTCTACAAACTAAAGAAAAGTCTATGTGGCTTGAAACAGGCTTCTAGACAATGGTACAAGAAATTTGATACATTTATGTGTGCCAATAGGTTCGCTAGAAATGATATAGATCACTGTTATTCCTTCAATAAATTTAATAGCTGCTATATTATATTGCTATTGTATGTGGATGATATACTCATTAAAGGATCCAATATGAGGGACATCAATATAAGAAAGCAGCAATTGTCAAAAAAGTTTGAGATGAAGGACTTTGGTGGAGCGAATCAAACTCTTGGGATGAGGATCATGTGGGAGAGATCCAAGGGAGTTCTAAAGTTTTCTAAAAAAAAAAAAGTAAATTGAAAAGGTGTTAAACAAATTGGAATTCAAAATGTAAAGTCCAGAAGTACTCCTCTAGGAACTCACTTCAAGCTTTCAAAGAATAGTCACCAAAGACAAATGAAAAATGGGAAGATATGGCTAAGGTGCCTTACGCATCAATTGTTAGCAGTTTAATGTACGCTATGGTACGTACCAAACTAGACATAGCTCATGCAAATACATGATAAATCCAAGAATAAAGGATTGGGAAGCTGTAAAGTGGCTATTAAAATACATGAGAGACACTTCAAATATGTCATTATGTTTTAAAAGAAACAGTGTAACTTTACAAGCCTTTATTGATTACATCTTGGTAGTGACTTGGATAACAAGAAGAGCACCTTGGGTTATGTTTTACCTTAAGTGGCACTGTAAGCAAGAAGTTAGATGTCTAGACTTCAGACATATGTGTCTCTCAATTACTAAGGCAGAGTATGTTGTTATATTTGAAGCTAATAAGGAGATGCTTTGGTTGAAAAATTTTCTGAATGAGATAGGCAAGGAGCAGGATAATAGTGTTCTTTTTTATGACAGTGAGAGTATTATTTGTCTTGTAAAGAATCCGGTATTTCACTCAAGGATAAAATACATTGAGTCTAAGTATCATCAAATTCGTTAGTTAATAAATGATGCGATGTTGTCATTGAAGAAGATTCTTGGTGCAAAAAATCCAGCAAATATATTAACAAAGATCGTCACCACTAAGAAATTGAGGCTATGCATTACCTCAGTTGGCCTCCATGGTAAGTGATGAGGGGAGCCACCATAGTAGAACAAATCGAGTTACAAAGAAAAATATTATGAAAAATTATAGCAACCTCCAAGTGGGAGATTACCCATCCTATCATGTTAAAGTAATAGTAGGGCTTTTACTATATAGTTTCTATCATAATTATGTATGCCCTAAACTCCTACTATATATAAGGACAATATCATTTATAGTTGTAACGTTGAAACTTGTAACTTTAAAGCTTGTAATGCTGAAACCGATAGTGAAGAGATTACCTAGTGTGGTACTATGGTTTTTCCTTCCTAATTTTGGAAAGGGTTTTTGACATAAATTTCTCGCTTACTTTTCTTTTCTATTTTCTTTCCTCATAAATTCACGTTCCTAATAGAATTTTCCCATGACAATCAAAAATGATTAGAAGGGGCTTATGATGGAATGTCAAAAGTCCACGGGCTATTTTCACCAAAATTGAAAGGATGAGAGTTCACCAAATACATTACCAAAGTAAAGGTAATGACACAAATGGTTCTTAAACTTTGGTCCAATGTATAATATATTCCCTGAACTTTTAGTATGTTCAATGTTGTCCTTGAACTTCAATCTAATGTGCAATGTGATCCCCTGAATTTTCAATTTGTTCAATGTAGTCCCTAAGTTTTTTGTGCATGTTCAATTTAATCCCTAAATTATATAAAAATGTTCAATATTTCCTTCCTTTAGTTCAAATTTAGGTACAACCATTAAAAAAATTTTTTAATAATATAGGGACTAAATTGAACTTATATCAAAAATTGAATAATCACATAAAATATTTGGCTAAAGTTCAAGAACTACATGGAACAAATTAAAAGTTTAAGGAGCACATTGGACATTGAACCAAAGTTCAAAGACCATTTGTGTCATTTTCCCACCAAAGTATGTAGGGTGCTTGGACAATTGGCTCTTTAACTTTTTTGCCACAGGTGAACGTCAGGTGCTAAATCAACGGAGTTCGTTAGTCAACGGAAGTTTGACAAGAGACTTAAATTATCGCTTTGAAAATAGTACAAGGACTCAGACAAAAATAAAATAAAGTTTAAGATTCAAATGGAGCTCTCCTAAAAGTATGACACTTTTCACCCTTTTTTTCCTTCTGTTAGGAATTATTTTGGTCTCTTCCTCAACTCAAGAACTAAGCCATTCTTTTTCATTTTCTTTTTAAAAAGTAAGGGCCCGAAGGGACAAGAGGCATTATCAACTTCCTCTAGGCGTTACCATCCACATTCACCGATGAATGTTCAGTTTGAGTTATATCTACTCCACACTTCCTATTAATTAAGGGTGTTTGTTTAAAATTGTTATAGTTCCCCGCAACACAAATTTTTGTTCTTTTGTTCCAGGGAACAAAAAAATAACATAAATGTGTTTATTTACACTTTGGGCCTGTTTGTTTTCATTCTTTTTTTTCTGTTTTTGAACAAAATTTCTATTTTTTTGTTCTAAATCTATTTTTTTTCCCAGCAACACATTTAGAACAGAAACGAGAAATAAGAAAAACATGTTTCTTGTTTCTTGAATAATTTTTAAGAACAAATTTTCTCTCTCTCTCTTTTTCTTTTTTTTTTTCTTTTTTTCTTTTTTTTTTTTTTTTTCTTTTTTCTTTGGCCAATCGCCGGCCTCAGCCATGGCTGGCGACCGGCCGTCGAGGGCTGGCAACGCTGTCGAGGGCCAACGACCTCGCTAGAGCGTCGCCGGTCCCCGACGAGGCTCACCGGCTTAGCGGTGGCCCGGCAAGGCCGAGCCTTGCCGATGGTTGGGCCAGCTCGAGCTCGCCCAAATCCGGTGAGCCCGAGCTCGCCTAGCCTTGCCCTACCAAGCCTTGCCGACACGAGGCAAGGCTAGGCAAGCTCGAGCTTGCCGGATCGGGCGAGCTCGAGCTCGCCCAAACAAGGCGAGGCTCGGCCTTGCTAGGGGCCGGCGAGCCTCGCCGTGGTTGGGCGAGGTCGCTGGCTCTCGTTGGCCGATCGGCCATGGCCGAGGCTGGCGATCGGCCAAAAGAAGAAAAAAAGAAAAAAGAAAAGAAAAATAAAACAAAAATATGAAAAAATTAAAAGAAACAAAAAAGAACACAAATTTACCAAACATGTTTCTGTTCATTTTTTATTCCCGGAACAAGTTTACCAAACGTCTTCTTCTATTCAAAAATTGTTCCCCGAAGCAAAAATTATTTTTCTATTTCTGTTCCATGTAACAATTTTTTAATAGAAACGTTACCAAACGCACCATTTTATTCTAGGGAACAGATTTGGAAAGAAATAAGAAATTGAAAAAACTTGTTTCTTGTTCCCAGGAAATAATTTTGAGAAACACTTCTTCATTTTCTCCTTTTTCTTCTTCTTTTTTCTTCTTCTTTTTTCTTTGGTTGGTCGCTAGCCTCTACCACGGCCGTCGAGGGCTGGCGACCTCACCAGAGCATCGCCGGCCCCCGGCGAGGCTGCCGGCCCTTGTCAGCTGGTTGCCGGCCTTGTCGGCTGGTTGCCGACCATGGCCAAGGTCGGCAACCAACCAAAAGGAAGAAAGAAAAAAAAAGAATAAATAATAAAGCATAAAGAAAAAGGAAAAATAAAAATAAAATTATTAAAAAATTAAAAGAAATAAAAAAATTATACAAGTTTACCAAATGTGATTATGTTCTTTTTCTATTCCAATAACATAAATTTTGTGCAATTATTGAACACATTCCTCTATTCAAAAATTGTTCCCTAGAACAAAATAGTTTTTTTTTTTTATTTCTATTCCTAGGAATAATTTTTAAATAGAAAGGTTACCAAACACGCTTCAAAGATCCGAGATTTTAAAGCTCATCCATGTCAATGTCAACTGTACTATGTAGGACATCCAACATTAACATAGGCAATTTCTAGCTAAAATTTTCCAAATGAACTGAATTGACATAATGTTTAGAACTAAATTGGTTTAATCAAAATGTTTAGAACCAAATTGACATAAATACAATAAGTTTAAGATTTTTTTGGTACATTTCCCCGTTATGTACATCAAGATATCTTATATATAATTAAAAATCTAAGCCTAATCTATGTCCCGAAGGCATTGCCATTGCCATACCGACAGCTCGTGCTGCCACTTCCATCTCAAGCAACAACCATATCAACGTCCCATTTGGTTCGGTTTTTGAGAAATGTCACTAGGAAAATATAAATATCTTTAGACTAAATAGGTTTTTGGAATGCAAATAGTGTTTGGTAAATTGCAATTTTAAAGTGCATTGGAAAACAACTTTCGCTTAAATGTCATTTCATAAAAATTACATTTTGTAAAGGACTTCTAATAAATTTTAAAAAATAAAAAGGTTTTCAATTTTATTATGGAGTTCAACCACCGATGGCCAAAACAAGTGCCGACGGATAGCCTCACTCAAGGTGGCATGACCTCAGGCATCGCCTGAGTCATGTAAACCTAGTCGAGTGACGCCTAGGTTGCTACGACCCAAGCAACAGTTGCCTAAGGTCGCACAACCCCAAGTGGCAATCGCCGGGTGGTTGTGACCCCCAAGCGGCAGTCACCAACATGCGTCCACTTGGCCAACAGTCATCAGCATCCATTCGACTTCTCCATGCAAATCATGGAGAAGATGAACAATGAATGAGGGGCCAAGACTTACACTCCAAGAATGCTAAATTGTTCAAATTTGAACCCCCTAAGAAGGTGAGGACTCGAAACCCTCCATCTCCCCCTTCCCATGTGGGAAGGGTAGTCATTGGGCAAAACCCAATGATTAATTTTTTCAAGGTTACATTAGAAGAATTTTGTAAAACAATGATTACCAAATGGTCGTTTCTTTCATTGAAAGCACTTCAATTCAAGATTCCTAGCCTAAAGGCAAATCTCAAAGTTAAAAGCATTTCCAAACTCATTCTTGACTATGGTGGTACAGGATGTACAGGACGTACTCGTCTTGATTCTCGAGCATCTTATGGATAATATGGAGGGGGAAATTATCCAACTAATTTTAAATCTATTACTTGATATCAATTCAGTCATAAATATTATAATTTTGTCAATTTAGTCTTAAATTTTTATGTGATATTCAATTGTAATCCTTTTGGCCAATTTTCGTTAGACATTGCCAATATGGTGGTGTGTCATGTGGGATGGCTGAAGATGATTGAACCGCCATGTCATTGATTCCAGATAAAAATTTACTATAATGATTACATTGAAATTTTGTGCAAAGGTTAATAACTAAATGGAAAAATTGAAAATTTATAACTGAATTGATATTAGTATAATATATTTAGGATTGATTAAATAATTATCTGAATATGGACTACTGATTTAGAGCATGTGTGTTTCGATGGGCTTTTACATTCTGCTTTTTGCTTTTTTAAAATCTTGTGACAGCGCCTTTTGGCTTTTTCTAGCCCTTAACACCTAAAATACTCATAATATATAAAAATTAACAGGTAAATCTACCTGTTCATATGTACACTGTACATATGTTCTCTAAATTCCTCTCATTTCTTGGGATTCTTACACTGTATACGGGTATTGTTAGTTTATTTATGTATTGATTGTCATGTAATATGGTAGATACCTTTGTCAAGATTTGATAAGCAAGATGGAAAATCCGGCTACCGTCCTAGAACAATTGAATTTCCCATCGTCAGAATGTGCTCCATTTGGATTTGTTATCTCCCTTACAAACTTCTGTAAATTAAGGGACAATGTTGGAGAATAATTCCTATCAAACCCAATCACGGGCAGCACAGTTGGTATGAGTTATCTCCCTCATTGCAAAGATCGAGGGTTCAAACCTTCTTGTTGCTAAAGTGTCTGAAATGGGGGGTCCTGGTGTTGGAGTCCTAGACTAGCCTCCCCCGAGGTTTACATCTAAATAGTGGCTTACGGCAAGACCCGACGGTACCACCAGATACTAGAGGGTCGTGTGATCCTCGAAGGGTAATCTCTGGCAGTTCCTCAGTCAACAAAAAAAAAAAAAAAAATTTCCTATCAATGCAATGTATTGAATTCATGCTGTGATTTACGAGCGCACATGTGATGTTTGACGAAATTTTCTTATAAGAGCAATTCAAGTTACTCATCCCGTGCTATTCAGACATCGGGAAACCGTTATGCATCCGATAAATGCCGAAGACTGCAGAAGCACCTATGAATGGAGTTGCTTTGCTCCGGTAATTTATCATACCCGCCTTCAAGATACATTTTGGGAAGATAAAAGCAAATTAGACTGGAGTATGTGGAAAAGCTAGCGATGAAATGTTATCTTTTCTTTATAAGTACAGTACCGTGAGCTTATTTTGCAAGGAAAGGTAATGCGATGACCTTGGTTGATAGACTCATCTGAAGATCTCGGCATTTCAATTTTCTTCACCTTCTCGACATTTCAGTTGGGCAAAATTTGACAACAGAAAGAAAACTTGTGGAGAAAAGCTAAGAAACCAGATGATTTATTAGAGGACCAATTGACAGGTTTCCGGACGGTAGGAAACCCACCTATAGACGTACTTGTAGATTTCTAGCAGTTTTTCGCTAGTCAAGTATTTCGCAAAAAGTGAGACCGCTGGCTAGCCGAAAATTTGAATGATGGTCAAGAGTTCTGCGCTCAAATGGAGATTGGAATGTCATGAGATGCGGCAAATCTGTACAAAATGCTCAACGACTAATGGTTCTGAATTTCTACACTATGGAAGTAAGATACTTAAGGTGCATTTTGTAACGTTTCTGTTCAAAAATTATTCTAAGGAACAGAAATAGAAAAAACTATTTCTGTTCCGGGGAACAATTTTTTACCAAAAAAACGTGTTTAGTAAATTTATTCCAAGAATAAAAAAAAGAACAGAATTACGTTTGGTAAATTTGTGTTCATTTTTTGTTTCTTTAAATTTTTTGATATTTTTATGTTATTTTTCCTTTTTTATTTATTTTTTCTTTTTTCTTTTTTTCTTCTTTTGGCCGGTCGCCGGCCTCGCCCATGGCCGCCGACCGACCGACGAGGGCTGGCGGCCTCACCCAACCACGATGAGGCTCATCGACCCCCGGCGAGGCCGAGCCTCGCTGTGGTTAGGCGAGGCTCGGCCTCGCCTTGGCTAGGTGAACTTGGGCTCACCCAAATCCAGCAAGGCCGAGCTCGCCCAACCACCGATCGCCTAGCAATGGCCCGGCGAGGCCGAGCCTTGCCGGTGGCTGGGCGAGCTCGACCTCGCCGGGGCCAACGACGCTCCGACGAGGTTGCTGACCCTCGATGGCGTTGCCAACCCTCAACGGCCAGTCGCCAATCACGGCCAAGGCCAGCAACTAGCCAAACAAAAAAAAAAAAAAAAAAAAAAAAAGAAAAGAGAGAAAATTTGTTTCTCCAAATTGTTCTAGAAATAATAAACAAGTTTTTTTTGTTTCTTATTTTTGTTCCAAATTTGTTCCCGTGAACGAAAAAATAGATTTGAAACAAAAATGCAAACAAACACGTTTCTGTTCTTTTTTTGTTCCCCAGAACAAAAAAAACAAGAATTCTGTTTATGACCAAAAAAAAAGAACACAAACAAACACTGCCTTATATTTTTGCTTTGTGCTTCTGAAATAGTCCTTTGATAAGTTTATAAAAGGCCATCAACAAGTCATCTATGAATGGAACTTCCATGACAGGATCAACTTTTGCTTTTTTTCTGACCTATTCCGCTTGCGCATGCCTTGTCATTGTTACTACTTGAATTACTAGCCTTTAACATGACCGTTTGTTTTAGGGGTTCTTTGGCAACTTGCCAAACAGTGATAATTTTTGTTCTTTTATTTCTAGGAATAGATTTGTAACAGAAATTTGTTTGGTAAAATTTTTGTTCCCGAGAATAAATTTCTATTTTTTTGTTCTTGAAAGTAGATTTGAAACAAAATCTAGAAGTAAAAAATAGTTGATTCTTTATTCTCGGAAACAAATCAAGACCCATATTTTCTCTCTTTTCTTTTCTTTTTTCTTGTTCTTCTTCCCTCTTTCTTCTTCTTCATCTACTGTCGCCGCTGCCCTCCTCCGCCCACTGCCGCCAATCGTCGGCAACCAATCCGGCGAGCTTGTCAAAGACTCGCCAAGCCAAGGCGAGGTCTAGCGAGCTCGCCAAAGGCGAGCCCAGCCACCGACGAGGTGGGCCTCGCTTGGGCCTCCCTTGGCCACTAGCAAGGCTTGCTCGCCTGATCGGGCGAGGGTTGGCCAGCTCGAGCGAGGCTCGGCCGACAAGGCACAGCCTTGCCGAGGGCCGGCAACGCTCCGCTAAGGTCACCACCCCTCGTTTGGCTAGTCGCCAATCATCCCAAGGCCGGCAACCAGCAACTTGAAGAAGAAGAAGAAGAGAAAGAAAGGAAAAAAAGAAAAGAAGAAAAAAGTAATAAAGTTATTTAAAAATTAAAAGAAAATGATTTGGAGTATAAATTTTAAATACGATACCAAACGCAATTCTATTTCGGAAATTGAAATTTTGAACATTACTAAGGGCGCATTTGATAACATTACTGTTTAAAAATTGTTCCAAGGAACAGAAATAAAAAAAAGTGTTTTTGTTCCGGAGAACAATTTTTGAATAAAAAAACGCATTTTATAAACTTGTTCGGGAATAAAAAATGAACAGAAACATGTGTGATAAATTTGTGTTCTTTTTTGTTTCTTTTAATTTTTTAATTTTTTTCTTTTTTTCTTTTTTTCTTTCTTTTTTCTTTTTTCTTCTTTTGGCCGATCCACCAGGCCTCAGCCATGGCCGGCGACTAGCCGACAAGGGCTGGCGGCCTTGCCCAGCCATGGCGAGGCTCGTCGGCCCCCGGTGAGGCCAATCTCGCCCAACCTTGCCCCCGCGCTAGTGAGGCTCGGCCTCACCTTGGCTAGGCGAGCTCGAGCTTGCCCAAATCTAGTGAGCCCGAGCTCGCCCAGCCACCAGCGAGGCTCGACCTCGCCAAGCCATCGCCAGCCCGGCAAGCCTCGCCGTTGGCTAGGCGAGTCGGGCTTGCTGGATCGCCAAGGCGAGGCCGAGCCTCGCCACGGGCTGGCAACCGGCCAAAGAAAAAAGAAAAAATAAATAAATAAATAAGAAGAAGAAAAAGAGAGGAGAGAGAAAATTTGTTCTTAAAAGTTGTTCCAAAAACAAGAAACACGTTTTTCTTGTTTCTTGTTTATGTTCCAAATATGTTCTTGGGAACAAAAAAATAGATTTAAAACAAAAACGCAAACAAACGCAAACAAACGCGTTTCTATTCTTTTTTTGTTCCCTGGAACGGAAAAACAGAAATTTTGTTCATAAATAGAAACAAAGAACATTAACAAACAGGCCCCAAACGGCTTAAAATGTTTAGAAATTGTTATCAGAAACAAAATAAAAAAAAAATCATTTCTGATTAGAAATTATTTCTAAGAACAGAAGTGTTATTAAACGTGCCCTTAATATCTCGTTCATATCAATTCAAGGTGCATTCCAATGGAACTTCAACTCATAATAATTTTCATTTGCGGGAAAAGCTTCTATTTAGTAATTTCTTAAGTGTGGTTTTCAAGAAATCTAAGTTCTGACGAGTATTTTCAGTAGGATAGCGTGTTGCTTATATTCTATTTCTTCAATGTGTCGGCTGCATGTGAAGGAAGATGCATTGTTAACTTCATAAGTGAACCTGTAGTGATGGAACTTGAAGTGCAAGTTTACGCCTTAACAAACGACCCTGCGCAGTAATTTAATATCCGATCCTTCATGAAAGACACATTTTTGGGTATATTGCCTAGGGATGAACTATCAAGGATAAGGAGTCTTTATGGTGTAAATGGATCCACTCGAACTTTTTGAAGAAAAAGAACTTTTAGATAGTGGGTAAACCGACCTCTTGTTCTTGGTCGTGGAAAAAGCTACTAGATCTCTGGCAGGACTTTCGACATTTGTTTAAGTGGCAAGTGGGAAATGGTAGCTCTATATCATTCTAGTTTGACAATTGGCACCTCAGAGGCCCGCTGAGCTTCTTCTTCTTTGATCTGGATATTTATCGCTCAAGCATTTCTAGGCAAGCCACAGTTGCTGAGTTCTTTTCTCTTCCCGCCTCAACATCTACTCTCCTTAATTTTTTAATTAATAAAATTTTATTAAATAATAAGCTATACTAATATACCTAAAATATGTAATAAATAAATCTATATTTCTATTTATATATTGAATATATATTGTAAGATAGAATTAAATTCAAATATATAAATAAATTTACGATTGAACTAAAAAAACTAAATTATTTTTTTATTTTGAATGTCTTATATTAGAATTCAAAATATAATTTTGATTTTGTTAATTTAAGAAATTTGTTATTCGAGAAAAATAAATTTCTTATTGTGGATATTAAAAATATTATCTACGTTTATCTTACATTTCCTATGAGATAATTTTATTCGGTCTATATCTCATTTATATACAACTTTGCCCTATCTTAAACAGGCACTAAACTCATGATAAGATAAATTTTAGCATATCATAAATTTTATCCTGACTACCAAACACAGTGATTTTTCTTTTTTCTTTTTTTTTTCTACCTTAAGCAATTCATGAAAAGCTTAAAGGAAAGATCAAGGATGCCGATGCTGCATTCCGAGGAAGTCCCAAGGCATGGCAGAGGTATGCCCACCAAATTTCTAGTCATCCTTCAGCAAGTACCATCTTTTAGGATCTCTTCAGATGATCCAATGGATTTGCTTATAGGTTTTTTTTGCTACCCTACCGGCAAAATTAGAACTTCAGACTAGCGTAGATTCTTTGCAAGAAAAAGAAAAAGGAATTTGTGCGAGATTGGATCAAAAGGGTAACTCATATATAATGGACAAGAATTGGTGACGTGGTTTCTGCATAACTGATGAGCATCGCAACAGGCACAAAGCCTACATTTGTTCAGAAGCTGTCGATCCTGTTTAATTAATTTTGGTTACAGTTCAAGCCGAATGTTTATGCCATTTCAAGTTACCAATGTAAGTAAAAATAACCCACTTCCCCCAACCTTAAAGTAAATAAATAATAGTGTTCGAAAGATAAAAACCGAAAGACGAAAAAAGGTTTCGCGAAGACAATGTGTTAAGAGCGTGCAAGTGATGGGCATGGTTGATGGTTGGAGTCAAATAGAACATTAATCTCCTATCCACAATATACTGGCTTCCTCACGAAGTTTTCGACAACCTTGATTCTTCGACCTGGAAGGTATCCCGTATCCTGTTTAATGCTTTCTTTTAATGCTATTGGTTGCTCTACCTAATAGTTCATCTCCAATTCCATGACGGAAGTATGAGATTAAGTTCTTGGTGGATCAGGAATGGCAGATATCTCCACAATTTCCAACCGTTGCAAGGGGCGAACCAAAATAATTGCAACTAGTTGAATAGCTAGGGAATGCAATTTCAGGCATTTGGAAACACGGAACAGCTGAGCTTACCACTTCATTATAGCATCAGGTATTCTGCTATCCTTGAGACTTGCAATCTAGCCATTAGGGTGTGAAATATGAACTGGAGCTGCAGCTCCTGACAAATGAAAAGATAAAAAAAAAAAAAAAAGGCATGAGAGAGCTATACTATGTCCATGACCAGTTTCGCTGCGGGTTGTTTTCTATACTATCCTGCCTTTCTTCTGTCTACAATGGATCCCGACATTTTCAGACTTCTCGTGGACCTCAATACGTAAGTTGTCTAAAGTCATCTTCTTTTCTGCCTGAAACTCTGCCCTAGTCTGCGCCTTCAATTTTATTGACATTTTCATCTTGTATTTTGTCCGGAGGATAAAACGCTGGAGAGAGAGAGAGAGAGAGACCCCTGCAATGAAATGGAAGTAACATGGGCTTCTTCCCGGACACCGATTGAACTGAAGTTGCAAATCGACATTGTCATCATCAAGTCGTTTGGATCGTACATATGTTCTCTGCATTAGAGTGACTCGGCACCGGTACTTAGGTAGCAATTTTCACCTAACAAAAAATTTGATTTCCAGGCGTTGCTCGCTCAGATAGGAAGGGTGTGACCGGACCCTCTGTTTTTTTGCTGGGGGTGGCAAACTTGGTTCCTTGACTCTTCAACATGAGCTAACAAGCAAGAATTGCACGTTTCATGCTCCGAATCTTCTCCTGGGGAAGAGAGTTAAAGGTGTTGACCCCGTTCTGGGAAGACAGAATGCCAAAGTCAAGGGGCTACGGTCTCTTTCCACGCGTGATTGGAGAATTTCACACATGCTGATAGACCAAAACCATTGTAAATGATCCTCGATCGGGCACTAATTAATAAATCCCAGTTGAATAGTGGGGATGCGGGAGGTCAACCCTTTTGAATCGGCAACCTTCTGAGTAGGCAAGAGATGACTCGATGCCGTTTTTCAATTGCAGAAGTAATTCGCCGAGGAATATACATTCGACACCTGGGAAAACAATATCGAATGGGGGGTGTTAGATACGATCCATATGTGGTGAGCAAAACGTCATTTTTCTTAATTTGAGAATAAGGGAGTTTATGGAAGACGACGTCACTACCGTGGATGACTTGTTGGGATGACTAAGATATTCGCCTGTCCTGGAAAATAACCATGAAGCCTCATCCCTCATCAACCCCTACCACCCATTCATCCTCCCTCTACGCACGCGAAAGAAAAGAAGCTTTTCTTGAGCCTTCAAAATATGAATTATGTGGCAGAGGACAGGCAAATTGTAAACTTGACAGGCTGCAACTATCTCCCAGGATCAGACACATGTGGCCCAATCCTATGTGCGAAGTAAACTTTTACTGCTGCATTGCGTTCTAAATGGAGGTTTAGTCAATCTCTCTCTCTCTCTCTCTCTCTCTCTCTCTCTCTCTCTCTCTCTCTCTCTCTGTGTCTACTCTATAAATATGGGCGAATTGGAGGATATCATCATTTGTGCGAATACTTCTTTAAGAGTCCCTAAGCATAACATTCATTTCACCTTTCGTTTGTGCGGAAGAAGAGAGTTGGCCATACGCATTGGCAAAGTCTTTGAATGGTGGGAACCATCGATACCTTCATGCACCATTCCTTTTCAGTTCTATTCCTCCTGAAAGAGAAAGTGCATGCTTCGCACCGGCTCTCCTCCTCCTCTCCTTCCACCTTTGGCTCCTGCAAACAAGTCTGGTACCATCGCTGCCCTGGCCTCGACCCATCCATGTGAACTTCCCAGTTCTTCCCCCACCAAGGAATAGGTCCACGTCAGTGTTGTTTTTTTCAATTATTCCATAATCTTGTCAGATGATCATGGACAAGAGGCAAGAAAAGATGAAGAGGAATGTATCTGAGAAGTCATTACTGATGCAAAAGCGTAAGAAGAATAGTGATGACAATCAGAGCACGAATAAGAACAGGTTTCTGGTAATTATCAATGTCCTTGGGAGTACAGGACCAATAAGGTTTGTGGTGAAGAAGGATGATCTGGTCTCTGGGGTGATTCAGACTGCCTTGAAGACTTATGCCCGTGAAGGCCGTCTTCCAGTTCTCGGCACCGACATCAATAACTTTATTCTCCATGATGCTGCAGATTATGCTGGTAATATATTCATATATCTAGCAGATTCAGATGGTGGATGATGCTATTGTCCTGATCAATGCTACTGTTTATAATCTCAAAATGTTCTCATATGTGCATTATGCAGATACATTTTTGTGTATTCTCTGGATTGCCATTGTAACAAATTGAGGAAAATACATGTGAAGGCTTAATTTGGTTCTCTCAATTTTACTGCCTCTGTTCTCAAGAACAGAAATTCTGGACTGGCCTCCATCTTATCGGAAGCAACCTAATATATTTATGTCTATCGGTCTTTATTTTTTCCTATCGTTACGTTGTGCTTCACTCGGTATGTATTCGTGTTCGTAGTGGCGTCCTTCACTGATAAAACATCCAGATCCAGCGTCAAAACAAAGAAATGACGATACTTTTTGTTTCTTTCGTGAATGTCGACTAACTCCTGCGATTTTTCAAATGTCAGCCTTGCACCCAGCGGAAGCCATAGGATCTCGAGAAGGAAGGAACTTCGTGCTGTGCAAGAAGCAGATTCAGCCACAGATGACAGAAGCCAGATCCGAGATGATATCGCGCAAGGGAAGTGGGAATTGGAAGGCATGGCTCAACAAGAGCTTTAGTTTCAAAACACTATCCCAGTGAGGTGTCTCTATCTTGTATGCCATCTGTGAAAGAACCATTAATGTCCTAATGCCATAGGCGACGGAGGGACATGAACTCATCGCAATTTCAAGCTCTTAAATTGTATGAAGGACCAGCCATGTATGGAATATATGTTTGCTTTTTATCATAATGTTGTTCACTTGCGTGATTCCTCTTCCAAGTGCGAGTTCACCATGCAAAGAGAAATGATTGAACACATAGAATACAGAGCTGGGCAAGAATATTGTGAGATTTTTGTGGGCCTCTGCCAACTGTTCTAAAAGCTTAAGCGTCTTTTTGTCTAGTACTAAGCGTGAAAATTTAATTGGGAAGACAAATAGGGGTCTGGAAGATTTGAACTCGGGGACCTCCTAGGCTACGATACTGTGTGAGATTTTTTGGGCGCCACCGCCAACCTGTTCTAAAAACTTAAACTTATAGATGAACGTGATTTATTATTTAAATATTCTAACAAATATGATGAACCCAGAGAAACATATGACTGCGAAAATCATGACGGCATATGCGCAATGGCACATGCATAATAGGGAAGTCCCAGCGTGCGACAATCTACTACATAAAGTGCTCCGGGTTACTTGGAACAGGCGATCTCGGCCTAAATAGTTAGAGAGGTGGATAGATTAGTCGGACACTGGCATCAAGGACGGATGGTGTGTGAAATTTGAAAATAGCTTGTCCTTGGCATTGTGAGAGCCAGAAACCAAAGAAATGTGATTGAAGGGTCTCTCTTTTCATCCTCTTCCTCTGCTTTCCCTTAGGTTTTCAGGCTTTGCAAACGTACAGAACGTCACTATCAGTCCTAACGAGCGTGGCTTGGGAATGGCATCGAACGTCAGTCGCATGTTTGTGTTTTAAAACATTTGTTGGATGTCGGAAGGAGATGAGACGAGAGTACCTAAATTCTGGGTGAATGGTGCAAACTCCCCCTTAGGATATATATATTTAGTGAATCCACATACTTTCAATTTGGCGAAAGCAGTCTTTGTCCTAAATTAAAAAAATCTTTTAGATATTATTAAGATATCAATGATACTATGTGGTCTTACACGTGGCCGGATTTGTGTTTAGATTTGTGATATTTTATATTGGGCCAGGTTTTCTCTGATTTGGTTTGAGACTTATAAATAAGCCATGGCTGTAACATCGAATTTAATCTATCTAATCGTTTTATCATTCTTCTTATTTTTTAAGTTGAGGGTTAGAGTTAGGCGATTCTGGAAAACACTTTTGAGTGCAATGCATCCATGAATTCGGTGCACACCCGAAACTTCCATCCATAAAGTGAAGAATCTTTCATCAAAAGTTTGATTTTGAGTTGTTTACGGAATGGGTTCTCCGTTGATTAAGGAAATAAATTGGGAGTTCTAGAATTAAATTGCAGGGACAGGAAATTAGCATTAAGTAAATTCCCTATATTCTGTTGCAGACTTGCAGTACAAAGGGTGTTTGGACAATTTGTCCTTAATTTTCATAGAAGAATCACGAGAGATTGGTTTTGTACTGCAACAGAATATAGGGAATCATAACTAGTGAGCAACACGTGTCTGGCAGGAGCTAAACCAGCAAAATTCGTTAGTCAACTTGACAGACGGATGAAAATTATCGCTTGAGAATAGAATAAAGACTGGACAAAAACAAAATAAAGTTTAAGATTCAAATGCAGCTGCCAACCAAATGTCCGAGGCTAGAGTGTTCGCCGCCTCAGATCAACAAAATGCTAGCAGCGAGAAAGTCTAATCACATCAGAACTGACCAGTGCAGCACAAGCCATTTAAAAGGCTCACGCCATATGAAAGAAAGTCTAATCGCATCAGAACTAACCAGTGCAGCACAAGCCATTTAAAAGGCCCACATCATATGAAAGAAAGTCTAATCACATCAGAACTAACTCTCGGGCGGCGGTCGCCAGCAAGCACGACTCCTTGGCCAGCGGTCGTCGGCCTCCGATGGCTTATGTGCGATAGTTTTGAAGAAGATAAACAATATTAAGACTTACATTCCAAAGATACGGCTTTCCAAAGTACCTCCAAAGCTATATTAAAGTAAAGGCCCTTAAAGCCATTTAGAGATGTAATTACATCTTACCAAAATCCCTTAAAAAATCGAACCAAATGCGTTTACATTTGGTCAAGGGACTTTAGAGTCCCAAAACATCTTCCAAATGTCGAATCAAACAGGGCCTTAAAAGGCTCGCACCATATGAACCAAACTCACAACCTTATAGAAAATAGGTGTCATTTACTACTAAACTAACCACAAGCTTTATATAATTGTGCATGTCTATAGTTATTCAAAATTTAATTGAGTCTAAGGATCTGTTTGTTTCATTGAAAATTTAATATTATTGGAAAGTGTTTTCCTGGTTAATTCTTTTTTTTTTTTTTTTTGGTTATGCTAAAAACCCAATTCAAGAAAATGATTTATATGGTTTATTCACAATTGAAAAAGCTAGTTAAAAAGTTACAAAGTAAAAACAAACATTTTTTGGAGGGAAAAGTTTTGCAATAATTCTATACCCATCATATTGATATCAATTTAATCATAAACTTTTTAATTATGCCAATTTCTTCCTCAACATTTTGATCTAAAGTTAATTCAGTCATTCTACCTAATTTAGACTAGACATTGTTGATATAGACTAGAGCCGTTAAACGGGTGGGTCGGGTCGGGTTTGGGTCGGGTCATTAATGGTCCGACCCAAATTGACCCATTAACCCATTTATGACCCATTTATGTTTAATGTAAATTTTTCGACCCAAACCCGACCCGACCCATACCCAACCCATACCCGCCGACCCAACTCATATTAATAAAATATTTTCATATTTAACAAATTTAAAAAAACTTATTCCTATGTTTTTTTTTAAAGATTATATTATTAAAATACTTCCAAGCTTTTATATATATTATTTTTTTAAAAATCATATTGCTAAAATAGTTTTATACAATATAAATTTAATGGACAATTTTTATAAAATTTAAAATAATTATTTAAAAAAATCGAAATTTAATTATTTTTTAAAAAATTAAATTTTTAATTATTTTTATTTTATTTTTAAAATATAATTTTCTTTTTCTTTTTCTTTTTCTCTTTTCTTTTTTCTTTTTCTTTTTCTCTTTTTTTCTTCTCCTTCTTCTTCTTCTTTGGCCGGCCGCCGGCCACGATGTGGCCGGCGACCGGCCACGGGCGAGCCTCGAGCTCGAGCTCGTCGACGCCGGCGAGCTCGAGGCTCGCCCAACGCCGGAGCTCAAGGCTCGCCAGATCGGCGAGGCTCGAGCCTCGCCCGACGCCGGCGAGCTCGAGTCTCGCCGAGATCCGGCGAGGCTCAAGCTCGCCGACGCCGGCGAGGCCTTCGCCTCGCCGGTGTCCGGCGAGCTCGAGCCTCGCCCGACGCCGGCGGGCTCGAGGCTCGCCGGATCGGCGAGGCTCGAGGCTCGCCCGACGCCGGCGGTCTCGAGGCTCGCCAAATCGGCGAGGCTCGAGCCTCGCCCAGCCGGCGGGCTCGAGTCTCGCCGGATCGGCGAGGCTCGAGCCTCGTCGGCGTCGGCGAGGCCTCCGCCTCGCAGATCCGGCGAGCTCGAGCTCGCCCGACGCCGGCGAGCTCGAGGCTCATCGGCCGGTCGCCGGCCGTCGTCGTGCCGGCGACCGGAAGGAGGAAGGAGAAATAAAAAAAAAAAGAAAAAAAAAGAAGAAAGAAAAAAAAAAAAAAAAAAAAATAAAAAAATGATAATTTCGATTTTTATAAAGTTGAAGAGAAAATGGAGGAATTATAATATTCTTGTTAAAGATGAGTTTTCAACCTAACCCATTTAAAAACCCATTTAAGACCCACCTATCTTAAACATTTAATTGTGAAACCCATTTAACTACCTTTTGTTATAAACAAGTGACCCATTTATGACCCATTTAAGATTTAAATGGGTCATAAATGGGTTTGTGACCCATTTTAACACCTCTAATATAGACGCTAATTGGCCTACGAGGCATGTTTGATACTGAAATTGACATTTTAGAATAATATTTTAGTGAATTTCAATTTTTTTCTTTTTTTCCTTTTTTTTTTTCTCTTTTATTTTCCTCTTCTTTCCTCAGCCGATAAGGTCGCTCTGGCCAGATCTAGCGATGTTGGGCATCAATATCCGCTCCTTGTCCTCGCTCAAGAGTTTCTTCAACGGCAGCCGAAGCTTCATCGTCTTCTTCAAGCCATCTTCGTCCTCCTCTGTGCTGAAGACTCTATTCAGAAGCAAATCTCTATTATTGGCAACCAGATAGACAGGCCTGATTTAGCCATTGTAGAAGATCTCGTCAGCGGAAATTGGAGACGAGCCTGGCCCTCCGCACGCAAACGTAAACTCTTCTTCTTGTCCTCCTCAACGTCCTCGCTATCGAACTGGGTGCTCTTGCTCTCCTCACCCCCCGTTTCTTCACCAAATCTGGTCAAAGCAGCCTCGCCAGCCACTGAAGGAAAAAGGAGGAAAAAGAGAGAGGAAGATAAAAATAAAAAGAAAAAATTAAAAATCATTAAAACAATATTTTTTAAATATGCACACTAACACCGATCGTGCCATGTAGATCAATTAGCAGCCAAAATTAGCCGAAGGATTGAATTAGCTGTAGGTCAAAAGATTTAATACTAAATTAGCAAAATTAAAAGATTCAGGTCTTTTTAAACACTTTACCCCTTCTATGGATATATCCAAATTAGTCATATTTACATGTTCATAATGGAATCAATAATTCAAATGTGAAATACGTTTTCAATTTGAAGGTCAAAATAGAAAAGTGAAAGAAAAGATAAATAAAACTACGTGCGAAGATCAGTAAAATGATTTCAAAAGAAAAGGCAAGAAATTTTTGTCATAGTTTTTGAAAAGCCGCAAAAGAAAAAATCACAGTTAGAGAGAGAGAGAGAGAGAGAGAGAGGGCTACTTACGCAATCGAGATGCATCCGTAGCATGATAGTGGTGAACGTATCCTCACGAAAATGATTTCCCTTTTGACCGAAGGAAAATTCACTGGTTTGGATTTTAGCCTGGGAGTCTCGCTTAATAAACAATTTTACTTGGTGCCCAAACGCATGAAAAGTCTAATAATATTTTCTTAAATATAGCTTTATTTGAGACAAACATACCTAATATTCACCCAATCTGAAAATACCGAGCATAATCTCCAAAGAGCATAGGGGAATTAGAAGAGAAGGATTTTTCTTTATTTTAAATCTTGAAAAGTATACTAAAAATGCGATCGAATTCCAATTAATCTAATCAAGATAGGAATGAAAACATACATCCCAAGGAATTGGCATAGTGATCTAATAATGGAGATGTATTTGTGGATTAGGCACATGGTACAATGGTTCCCCACTGAACCGAATGCAAACAATTCCCATTAGACCGACAAGTCAAAGTTAAGCTCGTGTCTTATTTAGCTTATGAGATTATACATATTTTTCATGAGCTCAGAATCCACTTTTTCTTTTTTATCACAAGATATTGACATGCCTTACATGAGATTTCTCGACCCAATAAAAATGTTGGGATTGTCGAATTCCCAAAATCATATTCAACACTAAATCGAACCCCTAAACTTGTGCGGAAGACGAGCCCAGGAAAAACACATGCATCACCGATCCTAAGGCACATCGCAGAATCAAATGTACCTTATTAGCCACAGATTAAGCACCGACGCCAATATGAGGAAGAGAATTTGGTCATGTTCGATCCGATGACACCAATTCACCTTGAAGAGAAGAAGGGTGTCACCTCTTGCTTACTGTTCTTTCTTTTGGAAGTGTTTTTGAGGGAGAGAGGGAGGAGGAACGTACGTTGCTTCAAAAGGTATCTTCCTCCCTCTTTATTTCCCATTTATATACGTCCCATTCAAAAAGAAACGTGTCCCTTCATCATATCCCTCTATCCATGGGCCCTAATATTGTGGGCCGGGCTTTTAGGCCCAACATGGGTGGACGGGCCAACTTAGGCCCATCACATTAATAATTAAAACCATCGAGGTACAAATTGAAATTTAAATTGAACCTGGACAAAATGCCCGCAGCGGTCATTGGGTTCTAGCCTTCTCAAAGATGGCAAAGCGTCCTCGTTGAAACCTGCTCCACTCGCCGCAAGGCCTGGAGCGAAGATGGGGATGGAATTTCCCCCTCACGGCAAAGCAGGGCGGTAATGGATAGTTTAAAATAGCTTATTTCTATTGTTGATCTCCTATTATTATTAGGCTCGCACTTTTTCCACTCTTTTATTTTTTTGCTTTTGACAAGTTCTACAACCTTGAATTGATCATAATATTATCTATAGCATTGTTCCACTCTCGATAAAAAATTACTTCTTACCATTTTTTTCTTTTTTTATTTCAATTTTTACTAAAAGATAAATCCACCAATGCTCCTCTCAAATAACAAAAATTAAGATCAAATGTGGGGTTTACTCTTTATTTGATTTTATTTCTAACCTTTTTTTCTTCTATTCTGTTTTTTCTTTAATGTTAAATGCATTATGCCATGTGTCATTCAATTCAACAATTTCAAGATAAAATTTGATTTTTTGTGATCAAACATTAAGTTTGGGGGTTTTGATAAATATATTATGAGTTTGTAAATCAATTTAGATATTAACCCTTACTCTTTATTTGATTTTTTTCTAACCTTTTTTTCTTCTATTCAATATTTTTCTTTAAAAATTAATTTGCCATGGTCATTCAATTCAACAATTTCAAGTAAATTTGTCGGTTGATAAATAAATGTAGTATCCAAAAATTAATTTGGGGTAAATTTGTCATAAATGTAGTAGCTTGGGATTTTTGTTGATATTAACCCTTCTAAAAATAACCTAAGCACAAGTACTAGTGCAAAGAATAGTCTATTAGTTTTAATGAACACATTCAGTTTAATTAAAACATTAATATGTGACATTACATTATAAACCGTGTATTTAAACTGCTCAACTTTCATTTTATTTAATGAATATAACACTCCAATTTTTATTTATTTCTCGCAATCACTTCACAATTTTTTAAAAGATATTTTCAAAAAAAATTAAAAATATGAAAAAATCAACTACATAAACAAAAATCTAAACATCCATTACTATCATGCAAATTTAAAAGAAAATACTCCTTAAAACATTATAACATGTAATATTTGTATTTGTCTTGATTACATGAAATAATTAGATGTTGACTATGGGGCGTAGGCCTCCCAAAAGCTTAGCTAGCATTTTGAGAGAATCTAGTCATCATCAAAAACCTTCCCGGTAGATAAAAATAATCTTTTTTGTGAAAATTTGATATTTTTAAAGGAATTCAATCAATGAATTGCTCCCTAGGCAGCGAAGTTTCAGGTCCGCTTGAAGATACGCTAAACAAGCCCTTTGTTAGGAGTTCTTATTACTAGTGTTATATATTTTTCCAGTCCCATGCAAGCAGTCAAAGCAGCAGGACCAAAATTTCCATGGAAACAATAAAGCTAAGAATAGTATCTTCGTCGAAGTTGTCTACTCAATAATCAATTTTACCCCAAAAATTGATTTTAAATATAAATATTAATTAAGTAAAATTAAAAATTAAGTTTTAAAAAAAGGGAGGGGTAGCATTCAAGAAGGCCTTTGCAACCTTTGCCACTGCTACCACCCCACCTTTGCTAAAAAAGGCCAACGATGGTAGGGCGAAGGTTGGCCGATGACCCTGGCCGACCGCCAACAAGGGCTCACCCTCTTCTAGATCTAGTGAGGGTCACCAGCACTCGCCCAAAGGGGCCAAGAGCCGCCACTGACTAGGGTGGGGTCCCCGACTAACTAGTCTCACCATCGTTGGCCCTCTTTGATGATGGCGGGGTAGCGGTAGTGGCGAGGGCCATAGAGGCCCTTGCTGATTTGCTCCCCTTCCCCCCTCACTCCACACCTTCCTTTTCTAATTTATTTTTTTAATTTAATGTAATTAATGTTTATATTAAAAATCAATTTTTGAAGGCAAAAACAACATCATTTTGGGACAAGCTAGCCATGTCAGCACTACGTGGATAGTATTTTAAAAGAATAATTGCCACCTCAGCAAAAAAAAAAGTAGCCAAAAATGCCACATCAACATTTTGGCTAGAATTTCTTGCCGTTGGTACTTAAGTGTCCATTTCTTATCCAATTTTGACACTTAAGTATTTGGCACTTAATTATACATTTTGGAAGTTTTAGTACTTAAGTGTCCACCCATGCTGAGTTTTGGTACTTAGGGTATCTGACACTCTTATTATCACTCATGGTCATGATGATCATAGAATGTGTGTAATGATTACAATATTAATGTTTTGCTTTTTTTTTCTGTATTTATCATTGTCTTATCCTTTCAGTATTTAAACTTTTACCAAATGCTAAGCATGGAATGCATGCAATGCACATAAAAATACGAAGGAAAGCAATTGATGAGATAATTTTGGAAATATGCTAAGAGTACTAATATGACAAATTTTGAGGTGCATAGATAAAGATTGAAGAAAATGACTACAACCGCACTAAACCAAAGCACTGATGTAAATCCTTCTTTAACAACAACATATGTATTGTCGACTAGAATTTGATTCTTGTTCTTGTAGAGCTTGGGAAGTTATTAGAATTCGATGTTGCCATGCCACGTGCAACACAAAACAAGCAAAATGATCTAGGTGACTGCTTAGCTAAATGCTTCAATGGGATAAATACCTAACTGTTTATCAATTCAAGATGCCTATTGTAAGAGGACAGAAATTTTGGGACAAAACCAACAATGGCAACAAAGAAGCTCCTTAGCCCCCACCAATCAAAAAGATGCCCAGTAGGCTAAAAAGGAATAGAAGAAAGTAAACAATTTACTTCATTGAAAAGTATCTGAAGTAACAAGAGAAATTGTTTGAATATATCTAGCTATAACAACATTCAACTTATTACCAATTTAGAATCTACTGTGGCACAACCCATTTAGAAGCCAATCTAGCACCATAAAGCATGTATCACTAAATCTACAATAATATAACATCTATCTCAAACACTTTCACAATAATCACATCCAGAGAATGCATAAATCAAGCCAGACATGTTGAATTAGGTCACCAAATAGCATAATACCGATCATTTATTAGTTTAAGTAAAAAATTAACCTGACTTGACATGTTGAATTAGTAAAATCATATACACGATTAGGGAAATCTACAATATACCTGCAATAAAACATGTACACGACCATAAACATGAGAGAGCAAAAATCTGCAACTATATCACATCTACCTCAAATGCTTTCATAGTAACTTGAAATGCTTAATCAGGGAAAAAGGCCACGCAAGTGCAACATTTTCACTTTTTTTTTCAATTACATCACAAGTTACCAATCAAACTAATCGATCGATGGGAAATATTGAAAGTTGAAGGATCTAAAAATTCCTCTATGATTCTTTCCTAGTCTCTCCGCTTTTTTCATGTTTGACTCTATCAAGCTTAACAAGGCAAACTATGATACAAATCTAGAAACTGCAATGCATGATAAGCTCAAAGATGTACAAAATCTTTACCTTGCAAAATGGGACCCAATAGAGAGCAACCTTGAGCAACAATAGAAACGTTAAAATAAAAAAAAAAAAAAAAAAAAGACAGAAAGGAGAAAATCGAACGAGAACGATGAGAGGGCAAAAGCAAAGACATCTTTTTATACATAAATGCTAGGGTTGTGCTTCACTCTTGCACAATTGTTCATCCTCTTCACCACCCCCTTCCTTGTCTATAACAATGCTTAGATTTCAAAAAAGAAAAACTAAGAATTTTAAAAAAGACAAGTTCTTGAGCGGGTCCTAGTCTCACATTGTAATGTTAAGCCTGTCCACTTTAAATCGAAACTTGTATGATTTTGTTCTTCTAGCTTCGCCCAAAAAAAGGCCTTGTTATAAGTTAGACAAATGCCATCACATATAAGACACTTCACCTCATCACACCTAGGTGATATGGCCGGAGCCCACATGGTTTTGTTCTTTTAGGCTTCACCCAAAAAAGGCCTCATTACAAGTTAGGATTACTTACATCACATATAAAGCACTTCACCTCACCACACCCAAGCAATGTGGGATTCAATTCATTCATGCCCCTATCATCATCCTTAAGTTAGAACCACACTTTGTCCGAGCCCTCTCTGGCCCCGGCAATCAATCTTGTCTTCATCAAACTAAGTCGTTACAGAAAAAAAAAACTCCAACTTGCAAGAGGACCCAAATCGTGAACTGCATTGACTTGATTTGGGGCCTAGGTTTCAAACAAAGGAGATGTCATTTGGGAAGGAGGAGAACGGAGCTACAGAGATGTGAAGAGTGAGAGAAGGAGAACGTAGAGTAAAGACGTGAAAAGTGGGAGAGAAGAGACGACTTTTTTTTTTAAGTAAACTATCCAAACAACATTTTTTTGTAAGTAGTCAAGTTGAATAGTTACAGTAGCAAGCTGAAGCTCAACTCACACATTGATTCTCGAAACCTAACTTGTTCTCAATCCAATATCAAAATGTGGGAAAATTTGTGAGAAAAGTCCTAAACCTATCGATTTTTTGTCAATTTAGTCCAAAACCTTTTAATTGTACCAATTTAATCCTAAACATTTTTAACCTATTACAAATTAATTCTTTCGACTAATTTTAGTATTTATTGCTAACGTGGATACCAACCGACCTACATAGCACTAGCAACGCTATCATAAACATTTTTTAATAATATCTTTCTATTATTTTTTCTTTTTTCTTCATTTTGTCAATAGTTGGCCATGAGTCACCAGCCATGACCGAGTAGGCTGGTCTCACCTAGGCAAGGGTCATCATCACCTACCATAGGTGAGGCTCCATTGGGCAAGGGCAAGACCCAATAAGGGCTCCCTTCGCCTTAAAAGACGCTGACCCTCCCCCAACAATCCACCTAGCCATGGCCAATGCCCATCACCAGCAAAAGGAAGAAGAAAGAGAAGAAAAAAAGTCATTAAAAAATAATTAAATATTAAAATATTATTTAAAATTATCACATCAATGCTAGTGATGCTACGTAGGTTGGTTAACATATATATCAGCAATATCCGTCAAAATTAGCCCAAAAGACTGAATTAGCACATATCAAAAAGTTTAGGCTAAATTAACATAGTTAAAATATTTAGAACTATATTGGCACCAATGTAATAAGTTTAGGAGTTTTATGACACTTTTCCCTCAAAATATGGGCTTTGACTAGATTCAAAATAAAATATCCAAACACTATCATTCTCACTCAATTATCATGGAGTTGAACAGGAACCCGAGCTCAATTTGAGTGCAATAAGCTCAAATATTTTTCTTTGTATTCATGTGTGAGGCTTAAAAATGTAATTTTTAATTACATTTGTGTCTTTTCTCTAATCATTTGAAATAAATAAATAATAGAAGCTTTATTAGGCTCACGGGCCAGTCAAGCTGCATATCAACAACCTTAAACTCGACTCGACAGTACTTGAGTAGCTTGAGCTTAAAATTGACTCGAAATTATATGATTATTGAGCTAAGTCCGAGCTACTCGACTATTGTCGGCTTCCTTTGTGCATGTTGTCCGAAATGAGTTGATTAAACTCCAAGATATTTGTCGGCCCGATTCATTACTCAAGTAATCAACATACTCTTTCAGCATTTCCTCCTCACCTTCGCGTGTTGCTTCCTCGATTCCTTGAAGACGCCACACGACATTCGCCAATATTCGATTAGGATTCTCAATGTACAACACCAGTTCATCCATCTCATTATCCGTTGCTCAATAGTCAAGTTCCTGCAGAATAAAACCAAGTGGTTGTTTAGACAGAGTAACTATTCTTCCACATGCGGCCTCACAAAATATCCCACCCCAGTGTCTCCACAAAACCTATATATCCTCAAAAAGGGCAGTACATAGACCATTGAGACAGAGCAGCACACAGGTTCACTTGCATATGCAATATAGGCAGTTCAAGCAACGAATAGGCTTAGCGATCTACTGCACATGCGAAGCGGGTGACACAAGCCCAATACCTCCTGTACACAGTGTACACACACATATATATATTCAACACTGGCAGCAAAACAAAAGGATAACCAAACTTTTCCATTGCTGCACAGTCCATCCTGTAGTCCACAATACAAGGCCTCTGTTAACACCCAAGTTTACCCTCAGAAGCATGTGCTGGTCACGAAAAAGTTTTAAATGAAACGCCCCCATTTTGATTCACGAAGGTTACTTGAGTTAAGCCTCGACAGGATTATAGGAGTTAAACTCAAAGTTGATGGCTGCAAAGTTAATTACCACATGTCAGGCTATAAGGATGATGTGCTGAATTTGAAGATTGAGGATTAGCACTGGAATCTGAATGAAAATAATTGTTGTGAGAAATGTGAGTAGAAATAGGGAATGATTATTTGCTTAAAAGGCAAGCTACACAAGCATTGTCGACAGGTCAAGTAGCAGTACCCAAAGGATAAGGATGTCTAGGGGAAAAGAAACATGTGAAGATTGCAAAGAGTAGTGCCCAAGAAAAGACAATCGGCTATGGAACATTGGCTCCCTATAAATACCACAGTTTCTCCACTGAGAAGACCCCCGGCGACCAATCCTATATATTATTATATTATATTATTTATAATTTTTTTATATATTCAAACCTAAGTAAAATTTATATTATATTATATTATATTATTTATAATTCTTTTATAAAACACAACAATCATCTTTACTTCATCTTTACTCTATCGCATTTTAGTTGTAGTTTTTAGGTTCTTCATTCCCAAAATCGCTTCCTTCCCCGATTAGATTTCAAAAGTAGCAACATCTCGCTCGCCGCCTTGTGGCATGTATCTCTATTTGTAGGTTTGCTTTTTTAGGGAGTATAAAAATCCAATATTGTCGATTAAATTCCGGTATTATTCCACAAAACGGGTTGGTCCTAGGGTTAGGAGGTGGCCCGAACCAACCCGGACCATGCTCAAGTTTTTAGATTCCGTCGTTGTGTTTTCTATCCAAGATTGTGTTTTCTATCCAAGAGTATTGCTATTAATTAGATTCCAGCTTCACGCCTAAGCAAGTTGTGATGTTGATTAAGTTCCGTCATAATTTGGGTCCAAAGCATAGGCTATCTAGCTATTTGTGTTCAAATTACATCATTAATTAAATTCTAGCGTAATTTGTGCTAAGGAGCAATTCGTCTTTGAATCATTTGGGCATAAGTTGTTAGGGCTGTATGTACAGGGTGAGAATAAAACTCCATTTTTGCATTTGACATTATCTGTCCAAACTTAACACAGAACCTAAGTCTCCTATAATAAAACCAAAACACAACGTTTGGTGAAAGGTTATTCACGGAATCAAAACCGGCGGATATGGAACTCAAATTGTAACAGGAACGATAGTCTATGTCATAGAAGTATAACGAAATATACAACCAATTTATTGAGTAAGACACATAGTTTGACTTTCTTGTGTTAAATCTTTGACTCGTAACAAAAAAGTACTGAAAATATTAATGAGGAGTGAGCGAACATTAGCTCAATAAACAAAACTTCCATGTTTAGAACAGAAAAGCTAACCACGATAAACTCCTCTCGCATTGATAGAGTTTTGCTCGGAGTGACAAAATTGGGAAGTTACTGAAGATGAGGTGACGGCAAGGCATGACTCCCTGACGATGAGCGGAGATTGGAATGAAGCTTAATGCCTTGATAGAGACAAAGTTGCTGACGTGAAGGAAACAAAGAAGAAGATGGTCACAACAGATACAATGATTGAGACCAGCGGCGGGAAGAATTGGTGATTATATTAGAAACATTCTAGGATCTTCAAGAAAGAGGGAGAGATGATTAATAAAGACTATGTCTTTACTTTATTGACTTACCTTTACACTTTATTAAAGAAGGTACTAATGCCTAAGTAATATGCACAAAAAGGGAAATAATCTAATCTAACAATAAAATAAGCTATCTTAAAAATTAACAAAATATAAATAATTTCACTAATATCTAATAATATCTCTAAAAGTACTCTTAATAGGGAATTCTCTAATATTCATTAAAATACGCTCCTAATCATGCCTTCAATATTCATATGCCTGTGCCATTTAAATCAACACGATCAACTAGTGAAGCATCATGTCACGGAGAATATAAACTAGGAAGATGGACTCCATCAATAAAAAAGGACTAAAGTCCTAGATCGATAGAATCTGAGAGTATTGAACAAACCGAAGTCCCAAGTTAATTGGGCTCTTTTTCTTAAGAAATTCTCTTGAATAGGAGACTTGCCAGAAGAGAACAAGAGGAAAACAAAAGCTAAGGTGCGAAATAAACGATCTGAAAAATATGCTTCTATTACTTGTACCTCTAAGAAAAATTAGTCAACCGAAGATTTATTCATTATCATTAGAGTATTTTAGAGATAGAAGGAAGCAAACGAGTATTAATAGATTTCATAGCATGTCAATACTAAAAGATTAGGAGCCTGCTGGGATGATCAACAAGAACAGCCCCGTCTAGGCTCGAGAGGCCCGAAAACTAAGTGGTCAAACTTAGGCAATGTCCTTTACACGAGAGCTCAGCCTATCCAATTTTGGCCTAGGCCTGCTAGGCCTGAAAATTTTGTTAGACTTTACGTGAATAGACGGGCTTGGGAAATACATTAAGCCCGGGACAGTGATCCCCACCCCGTCCCATGCCCTTTCTTAGCTTTGCCTCCATTATTCTATAAGATAGCCTGGAAAACTTTTTCTTTTTTCTAATGTTTGGGAACTTAAAATTTCCGAATTTTTCTTGCTCTAAAATCAAGTTCGTAAAGGTTTGATTTCTTGTGCGCTCATGTGGGATTGACCAAGTGATGAGGGTGCTTTCATGCTTTCGGCTTGGAAACCGATGGTTGAAAGTTCGATTCTTGTCCTACGCAACTCGGATATGAATGTGGACCTCTAGCGGTGATGGGTTTGTTATGTTGGCTCCACTCTAGGTAGCCAGTTGACTACAGTCGTGCCTTCCGAGTCATTGAAAAATTCAATAAGAAGATCTAGCAATAGTTTCCAGGGACCATTTCATAGGAAAGTGGTTGTATAGTTTCCAGCGGAATTGGGAAAACATCATCACGTGCCGCTCACTCCAGGCAACTACTGATTGGAAGGAGGGGCTCACCACCACCTATAAACTCACCCTTGCATGTGCATGCTTTCGCTTTCCATGGAACACTAAAAGTCGAGACGGCCCTAGGCCCCCACCATGCATCAAAGAAGCAAGCGATGAAGTGAAACATCGCAAAACTCGTACACACATGCACACAAGGTTCCACGCACTCGAAGGGAAATAGATCGACACGCTAACTTAAAGAAACCAAACACAGAGACAATGAAGAAATTGCGAACGGGCCAAAAGCCGCGTCGAAGAAGACCGAGCATGCAAATAGAGAATGGCCTCGGAGCACCACGAAGCCATGGATCTCGAGACGGGTTCCTCAACTGGGGCCGCCTGGCCACCCTCGATTCCCCGCCGATAAACCTGAGAAGCGCCTTTCTCCTTTTATCCTCTCCTTTCCAATCTTATTATGGCGACAAGTTGGTACATACCGTATAGGCACTTCCATTCCAAATCCCTGAGAGATTACAATGCGATGTCACGGTCCATATCGCACAAGGCATGCAATCTCCTGAGCTGCACTCAACTCTACCAAAGCCGGCCCCGCTCAAACCAATCGGAGAGGCGGCTCATGGCCACATTACTCGATTTTTATAAACCCACTAGTTAGCCATCCAGCCGTTTAACCCAATCATGCGCGCAGCAAAAGCCTCTTTTGCCTTTTTCGCGCCCTTCTTCTCTCCGCAATCGCTTATTCTAATAGCGACATACGCCGCCGTATCTCTTCAGTACGTCGCGTCTTCCTCGGACGCAACTGGTCGAAAGCTGATGATTTGCAGTTGGACATGTAACTAGATCACACTTGAAAAAAAAAAAGGGGGGCATATATGATTAAAGGGAGGCCTTTTCATGTGGATGGGGAGAAAAAAGGGATGGAGGAGATTTAGTGGAGATAGAGTCATACCCAATTACTCCCACCCCATGTAACAAAGAAAAACTTTTTGCGATTTATTTAATTTATTTGTTTCTGCCTTTTTCAGGAGTAGTTGTTGAAAAGGGCCATCACTTAAATGTGTGCAAATGTGAAGGAGGTCTCATGCATTTGGGGGTCCATGTTGTCTGCCAAAAGCAGAGAAAAAGGAAAACCCAAAATACGTAATTAAGAAGAAAATGAAAGGAATGAATGGAAGTGCTTCGTTTGGGTGGAGATTGTCAATGATCACTATCATGGAGCCACCCCACACTAACCGGTCAATTCCAGAACATCATATGAAACGAGCCCTTTGCTTGCCCAATCGATTATGGTCTCTGTAGAACTAGATTAGATTGAGATCAACCGCCCCCAAAGATAAGAGAGAGAGAGAGAGAGAGAGAGAGAGAGAGACAGGGAGAGAGGGAGGGAGGAGAAGGAGGAGGAGGAGAAAGTGAAGTTTGGGCAAGGCAAACTCTTGATGGTAACTCTGCACTTTTCTGTAATCAATCATGTGAACAGTCCTATGTTGACTTGGCTTCTTTGATGGTGCGGTGAGAACACAAGCCATCATGACAGCTCTGTTCCCCATTACTTATTGCCACCGATTTGGCCCCCGACTCCTCATTAACATCCTCAGCTCATTAAGGAAGTATGTATGAACTCGCCCAAGTTCGGAAAGTTTAGGAGAGATTTTAGATTTTTCGGAGGAGGCATGGATTTGTAGGTGGCACGTCAAACCCCCTTCATTAACACGGTCTAGAACTTACCACCATCATTTTAGGGAAGTTATCCAAAAACTTAAACCTATTACACTTTTATCAATTAAATTATAAACCTTTCAATTTTATTAATTGAGTCATAAATATTTTCACATTTTACTAGTTAAGTCCATCCAATCAAATTTGGCTAAAAATCGCTAACGTGGACGTCGGTAATATCACATATGATGGATAACACTAATATAAATAAATTTTAATATTATTTTAATATTCATTGAATTTTTGTTTTTTGTTTTTTATTATTTATTTTACCAACAAAAGGAAAAAATGGAAAAAAAAAAAAAAGAAGAAAGAAAAGAACAAAAAATAATATTAATTAATTAAAAAAATCGAAAAAAATTAATATATTATTAAAACTTAACTATGTCGACACTAACTGTCTTACATGACACCGCCAATGTCCACGTTAGAAATCGACTGGATTGACTCAATTGGCAAAATATGAAAAGATCTAGAATTGAATTAACAAAATTAAAAGATTTAAAAGATAATTTTCCCCGCTAATCTTTCAGCACAATTCTTGATTATCATATTTTGCACTGTCGGCTGACTGGATGCACGTGGAAAACTACCACATCATACTTCAACCTCGCACGCAGCAGATCTCATTTGCAACCACACAGCAAATTATCGAAAAGCGGCCGGGCTAATAAACTAATCCCGCATTCGGCTGTCCCGTCCTGCTCAATTAAAGAACGATATGACATGCGGTAACAACTATTGAATATAACCCCTCTCTCCATCTCCCCCCACTACGCATCCATCAATGCACGAACCCGGGGTCGCATCATCTTCTTCCGAGTTCACCGAAAAAGCATCGACGTGATATGGGGATGAACGCAAAGTCCGGACGTGATGATCAAAGATCGGTGCATAAATCCAAACCCCTACGGTCACGCATGCAAGTCCACATCATCTGACTTAAGGGCAAACGCGACTCGAAAACAAGAATTCTCGAAGACCTTCTTCCTCATATTATGCCAGCTCCCACCCTGTTTCGACCATTCAATTCGAGCCACCAACGGTCGGTCTCGGCAGGACAGTTATTTACTCGATTCTGTACAGGCAAAGGTCCGAGGCATCCGGCCGGTTGCATGGTCTTGGCTTACGATCATTACGTACGGCTTGGGGATTCCGCACCGCGTTCGTTGCATCAATAAGACTCAGACGCTTGCTCGGGCCGAGTAGTAAGACCCGTTCGAACTTATCAAAAAGGAGGCGCGAGCAGCTATGAGGTAAGGTTAGGGACATTATTACCCAAAGATATTAGCACATCAAGCTGATGACGAGTTCAAATGTGAAAATATCTAGGAGATTTTTGTGGGACCACAATCAATTATTCAAAAAATTTAATATGTTAGATGAATAAGTGATTTATTATTTAAATATTCTAACGTTACTTCTCATATTTAGTCTGGTCATTTTGCTTAGTACCAAGTATGGAAATTTGATTGGGGAAGCAAACGGAGCTTACAAAGATTTGAACTCCATACTTTTTAACTCTAATACCATTAAGATAATGTGGGATTATTGTCGACGGTTGGTTATAGTTTTATAAAAATCTCACAATATCCACCGAGTTGTAAGGTTTAACACGTTAGAGAAATCGATTTCATTCGAGTTTAATTAGAGGGCTCTCGAGGTTTAGTGAGGCATTTCACGGGTCCGGGATTCAACCGTGAAGAGTTTCGGGATAAACACTACGTCGGGTTACCCACCATTTAAGAGTCGTGAAAAAGGTCTCCACAATTTATAAAAAATCATTTTTAGGGAGAGATATCGACGTCCGATCAATCGACCAAATGCGTATACGCATCGAGCTATGAGGCCGGGTCACTCATCATTCGCACCACTACATCGCTAGTCACTATGCGTCTACGACTAGCTCTTGCATGCATGAATTGACTAGTTCTTGCATGCATGAATTTCAACTATACCGACCAATTAATCAAAGTCGCGAGACAGCAATTTCAAGGAATGGATCAAAAAGTCGGAAGAACTTTAGCAGCTAGGAAGCTACAATTGTGGTCATTTCCAAATCGGGGTTTTGACAAATCCTCCATTGAGGTCTTCCAAGTTGATATCTTAATTGACATCTTCCTTTTGAATTTATCTTGAATAGCGATCCTTGAATTAAACTTTAAAAAAATGAAATTTTCTTTTTTTAAGCTATACAAACAATTATTTTTAAAACAATATTTTTTAAAATTATTTATTTTAAGCGAAATAAACACATATGTAATACAAAAATAATGCCACAAAAAAAAAATCAAACTGGTACATTTATGATAAATTTATCCCAAACTAATTTTTTGACCAACAAAAAACTTCAAATTATATGCAATTAGCAAATTCTACCGAAAATCTCAAATTAGTATATTTACGATAAATTTGTTTTCCATTAACTTTCGCTAAATTGGATTAATACCCCGAAGAACCACAAATTAGTACACCTATGTTAAATTAAGAGTAAAACCCTAAACTAGTACACCATTTAACTTCCATATGTCATCAAACTCAACAATCTAACAATAAAATTTAATAAAGACTAATAAAGAGTAAAATTGTTATAGATCTACCAATCAAAAACTTTTAATTTTGCGCAAATTTATCATAAATTTGTCAATTTGGGATTTTTTGTAACATTAACTTCAAAACAAATTCGATCTTTTGTTTGCTTTTTTTTTTTTTTTTTTTCCTTCTTTTCTCTTCATTTAATATGAAGGTGAAATTGAGTCCACCAAATCGAGCCTCGGCTGTCCCCATGAATGCAAAATATGGTCCGGCAGAACATGTGAAGATTTCCATGTTTCCCATGATAATGTCTTCAGAAAAAACTGTGCAAGCCTATCAAAATGGCCCCTACATGAAAGCGCCTCTAATTATTGTATTTGTTTCTTTCCTAAAAGAAAAACATACAGAATTTATTCATTGGCAAAAGATTTAAAAAAAAAAAAAAAAAATTGCTGAAGTGATAATATGAACATAATATCACGTGAAGTCTTAGGGCATGTTAGTTTAGATATATAAAAAGCGATAAGGCAACTTTTGCATTGTAGTTAAATTTCACTTATTATTCGAATTCCAAAAAATTTTGAGAAAATTTTGGGGTGAATCTATATGTTAAAATATTGTGAAAGTTTCAGGTATTTAAATAAAAAAAAATCAATATACATGCACAACCAAATTTGGAAAAACAAAACAGAATAAACAAATGCGCCAAAAGCCGTCAAATTTGTTATAAAAGTGCTATCACGTCTTACGACTATAAAAAATGTAATTAAATCATAAAATTTATCAAGTTTGTGTAATTAAGTACTTTCATTAGCTACATCCACTTCAGGTGACGAAATACACTTACAATGTAGTGGGCGACAACTCTATATAATGGGTTCGTTTCATCAAATTTGTATAGCCTTTCTTTTTCCTTTTCCTATCATGGGAACACATTTGCGCCACATCAATACTTTTCCGTCACTCAAATCAAATGGAGCTAGGGGCGAGGTACTTAATCGCAACAATTTCACAAATCCTTTTTAACCTCAATTATACTTTTCGAAAGATTTAGAAGTCGATTTCAATTCTGGTAAAAAAACCAAATACCAAATATAGGTGAGCGGGTTCGATTCTAACACGGAGGGTACAGTACTTGAAGATCGGATCCCAGGAAGTGGAAATTTCTTTGGCAAATCCCGCCTAATCCCGACGCAGGTCACGGCTCGACCCGGCCGCAGGAAAAAGCTGACAAGAGAAAACCACCACCACCACCACCACCGTCCTCAGAAACCAAAATGCGACAGGGACAGACGCTGGCATCTTTCTCCAACCTCTCTCCTCCCGTCTTGCACGAAAACGCACAAGAACCTCTACCGCCTAGACCACCCCCCCACCCCGACTGTGCAATTTACCCCGGCAATGGAAAAAGCAAAGAGGGGGAGCGCGCTCTTCTTTTTCAGCGTCGTCGTCGTCATCATCATGAAGATTATAGCAGAGAGGTGAGGACAGCCCCATCAAAGGGCCTGCTTTGATGTCGTGCTTTCGGGGCTCATCCGATCGCGCCCTCCCCCTCGTTGCCGCAAATGGAAATGTAATAATCATCGATTTGGTAAAGATTCACTTTCGCGAATTATTGCCTCCTCGGGCTCTCTTTCGGGTTAAAATATGGCTGCTTAAAGCGTACCGTCGCCTCGCAGCTGTAGGTTGGGATGAAAGGGGAAGGGGAGTGGATGACAGGCAGAGACCACGCGGATTTCGTCGAACTCCCGGAACCCAGTTTTTTTTCCCCTTTGAGACCTCTCGTTGTGTGGTGTCCAGGAGGCTATGAATTTGTACTGCTGTTTTTCATTTTGGGTTTCAATGGGAGTACAAGAATTCGATGAAATTTCCATATACTTAGAAGTTTCGCATAAATCAGAAGTTTCTGCGGTTCGCGAGAGCTCTAGTGAATCGTTCATCTCCTGGACTTATGTTCTAAGAAGAAGGGTGGGCTAAGCAGTGCTTATGATGCTTCGGTTTCCTTATGTCCTAGTTCTGCTAATCATCATCATCATCATCATCATCATCATCATCCATAGGGCTATATGCTTCTGCCATCTGACTTCCACCATCACTCACTCAAAACTCGATTCGGTCATCGTTCAGTCCCAACTCCATTACAATTAGAACTCGTGGACGAATGAACGAATGCTGGAAGTCGTTCTCCCTTGTCAATTGCAACACCAGGCCGAGTTCAAGAGTCACCATCCCTTCCTCTCGGTTCTGTACCATCATGTCACATCATCATCTGCACCTATCGTTAAGCTCCCAGTACAGCTTCTCACGCCCACAATCCGCGGGTTGCTCTTCCAATCTTCAACAAAAACTCATCTCCTGTTTCCTGATCAATTAAGCAACAGCAATCGCACGTACGCATATAACAAACGTTCATCATCGTTCATGGTCTGGCAACCAATTCGAGTAACGAAAACCAGCAAACAAATTCGCCACACAAGAAGTGACGAAAGCGAAAAACGAAGGTCTGGCAGCGAGAATCGTCGTCGTCATCATTTTATTCCAGAAGCTAAATGCAGAGGATACACATTCGCATTCATCCAACCTTGAGTAGAGCCAAAAGGTCTAACCAAAATCAAAATTCATGAAATAAATCAATAAGGAAGATTTGGAAGATCTTGCAGAAGACTACACAGAGGCAAAAAACAAGAAGTGGAACTACACGCTCTGAGGTTGTTTCGTAGCCTCTCTTCTCTAAGTAGCTCCCCAACTCAGGCAAAGCACTTTCATTCACTGATCATCTAAGGGGTCCAACCGACAACAGGGTATATCTCGATTTCGACCAAACTCAACTGAACGACACTTGATTCACTGAGTTGCAGCAGCGAGTTGCCACGCCGAAGTGGCGATCAGAGGCCTCGTGTGCCAACCGAGCATGAGACAACCGTCGTTTTCCTCTACCCTGTAACCTTCTCCACCTGCGAACAGGGCCAGCAGCATGCTCGCCTGCTTGAACGCGTTGGACCCGAGATGGACCGGGTCGAACCCAGCCGATCCCATCCGCGCCTGCCACTGCGCCAGCGTCTCGTGCCGCTCCACTCGATCCGGCCCCTCGCAGGCCACAACATTGCAAATCTGCCGACCCAAGTAGACCTCGGACATGACCAGATCCTGGGACGGGGGAGCCACCCCAGACCCTTCCAGCGAATCGAACAGGCTGGAGTAGTAATGCAAAGCTTCCGTGAACCGGTCCACGAACCCCGGGCCATTGTGATTCGCCTCCTGTTCCACCATCGTCACTATCTTAGGTCTCATGGCCTTGATCGATGAGAGAACCTTGTCAATCGCCCCCGGTCGGGCGAGCAGGGGGTGGAGCTCAAACACCGAGTTGACGGCCACCGTCTCGACCTCGGGAGGGCGGATGTCCAGCATGGCGGGCTCGAGATCAGCCAGCGAATTCGCTACGAAACCCCGGAATTCGAACTCGACCCCGATAGTGTCGGCCAATTGAGCCAGCTTCCAGCCGACCTGCTGCAAGGCGTCGGTGCTGTTCGGCTGCGGCGGGCCAATCCCGGTGAGCCGGAAGGCGGGCGGACCGCCGGGCCTCAGGGCCAGAGCCTGCATGAGGGCCGGCCACTGCATACCCTGCTTGAGGCCGAAATCGATGACGTGGACGCGGCTGGCGGTGGCGAAGGCTTCAAGAATCGCCTGATTGGCGGTGAAGTGGGCGAATTTGAGGTACGGGCAGGTCTCGTAGAAGTGCATCTGGAGGATGTCGTTGCACGAGGAATCGAGGCTGCCGTCGTGGGGGTAGATTCGGTAAATCCGGCGGGCGAGCGCCTCGGCGAAGTAGGTCGCTACCTTGCGCATCGCGCCGTTCTGCGAAGCGGCGAGCAGGCCAATGTGCTTGACGAGCGCATCGGCCAGCTTCAGGTTCTCCTGCTGGACCGCATCGGCGCAGGCCATGAGCGTGTGGACGAGCCGCACCCCAGTCTCCTGCGTGTCCACCAGGACGACCGGCCTGGTCGACTCGGAGGGCGCCGCCCCGGCGGCCGACGAAGAGGAGGACGACGACAACGAATTCGACCCGCCGCTCAGGGTCTTCATCTTCTTCCGGGCGGCGCTCTCGAAGTCCAAGTCGCCCTGTGGGAAAGCGGCGACGCCGGGAATCGCCCTCAAGTCGTACTCGGAGTCGTCGTTGAAGATGACCTGGGACTGCGTCTGAGTGGGAGCCGGAGTCTGACTCAGACTCCGAGTCAGCGTCTGAGACCGAGACCCGAGATGCGAACGGTGGTGCTGCGCCATGGTGGAAGACGACTCGGCCGCAGCGAGGACCGGGTCGGCCACCTGCTGCGGCGGCGGAGGGGGGTTGAGCTCGAAGAGCATGCTCTGGACCCAAGAGGAGAGATCGGAAGGGTTGTAGTGGACGGCGTCGTAGGACAGGTGCGAGATGCCGTCCTCCTGAGCAGAGCCCATCACCATCTCGAGCTGCTCCAGCTTCTGCGCCACCTCGGCCATGTCCGACGACTTCACCTTGTACCCGAGCACCGCGAGGAGCTCGTCCATGCCGCCCCCGCCACCGCCGCTCGGATCTTGGTCGTCCTCGCCCCACATCACCATCTTGGCCTTGCCAGAGCCGGGCATTGAGTGGGTGGAGGAGGACGACGGGGGCTCGCCCTTCGAGGCGCCGCTCGCCTCCCCGCCGCCGCCGCCATAGCCGCCACTGCAAGCGTCTCGATGATCCCTCTTCATCTCTCTTTCCCCTCTCTCTTCTCTCTCTCTCTTCTCTCTCTCTCTTTCCTTGCTTTGATTTCAGAGATTTCGGAGGGCTGTGAGTGGGGGGAGCTGAGGATCAAATTTCGTTCATGGCAGCAGGGAGTGGAGGAGGTTTTATGACTAGCATGCTGCTGCTTTTGCTGGCAGCGCGTCTCTTTTCTTGATTTTCTTGAGGGAGAAGGGGGAGGAGGGAGGAGGGAAGGGGGGGTGGGGAGGTCCAATGGAGGAACAGCAGAGGCTGAGGAAATGGAAGAGATAAGGAACAAGGGAGGCCATAATAATGGGACCTTTCTCTTTCTCTCCATCTCCATCTCTCTTTTGTTTTTCTTTTTTCTCTTATCCTTTTTGGTGTTTTTCTTTTTACTTTCGTTTCGGGTTCTAGGTATAAATTCCACTTTTCATCTTTGGGTTTTTCGACCAAAAAAAGCTCTTGGGTTTTCTCATTTTGAGGGCTTTCTTTCTTTGTTTAATTCTAAAGTAGCAACTTTTTTTGCTAACCATCATCTTAACATTAGTAGGAGACAAGCTTAATTCAATCAAATTTTGGTTCATGCCCTTTTACTCTTTTAACCCCCTCAATCAAGAATCAAATCCCATCTCATCTCCATCCCGACCTCCTTCATCAGCAAAAATTTGGGACGATACAGTGACGACGAATGATATAAATGAATGTAGCGGTCGGGATCCATGAACATCGATCGAAATGACCAAAAAAGAATCGAGTTTTTTCAATGAATTGCATTATTTTCTATCATTCAATTCTCAATCAGCACGCAACAATTCTCGTTTTTCGTGTTGAGTAACTCGGACTTTCCCCATGAGAACTTGTTCATCATGACAAGTACTTCGAGCACAACAACTCTCGATCGACATGACATTTCAACGACCCTCTTAAGCAATTCATATTATCAGCAATCGGAAGTTTTGCAAGTATCGCATTCTTATGTCATACGTAGCAATTCGGGGGTTATTCTTATACACATGATTATTGTAATAGCGAAATGGGACATTGATTTGCCCCTCAAACGTCTGAACATTACCATGAAAAGTTTATACTTCGGCCGAAAAAAAGAAAGAAAAAGAAAATGAAAAGAGGGGGAGGGAGAGGATGGGGATGGGAACGGGGGGGGGAGGGGGAAGAGCCGTAGCAGCACCGCAAGGGCGAGAGGAGGAAAGGAGGGATGGCGACGGCGATCTGGAGCGAGCGAGCCGAGCGAGTTGATCAGGGTTTGGCCGTACGATCTCTAATCAATTCCGGAGATTTTTGGGGACTGAGAACGAGGGATTGTGGGGCCCGCTTCCTTTTATGGGATTCTGCCCCCTCCCCCTTTCCCTCTTCCCCCTCTCTCATCTGAAATGATGGTAAACACATCCATCCCACTGCTCCTCCTCCCCCGCGTGCTCCCCACCTTCCTCCCCCTTGCCTTCTCGTCAAAGCCGTAACCACGAATAATTGAGTTGCTGAAAATATATACCCTAAAAATAATTATTTATATCGCCTGAAATAATATAATCATAAACGATAAAAATATTTTCCGTTCACTAATTATTATAGGTAATACAGGCGACCATTTTATTTTTTAATTATTTGTTTTCTGTGAAATAATCGATAAAGTAAATTTTATTTTCCTCTTCATTTCTTATCAATGCAAGCCTATGGAACAAAACTAATTGATATTGGTGGCAACAATTGTACGGAAGTTTTATGTCGTATCAAAACAAGGAAATCCTCAATTCCAATCTTACCGAGCCTCAAGTTTAGCCTATTTTGAAGGGGGAATGTTGATTTAGCCTATTCTCCAAAGGGGAATGTTAAGAGTATTTACATTTTAATGCACGTATTGAATTTTAAATAATTGGCAATGATTCCACAAAACTTTTACAATGACACCCTTCACAAGGAGCCAGAGAAGCAAAACCTTCTTCGACTTGATCCACCGTAAAAGATCAGCCTATAGTTTTCCCTTATACTTCTATTAAGCAACATCACTTCCTTGCTCAAAGGATGAATCACGTAACCAAGCACCCTTTTATCTTTGCACTTGAAAGTCAATCTCCATTTATCCTAAAATTAACTTTTGCAAGACTTTGTCACCTTTCTGGAGCCCTCTATCTCATAAATTTCCTGAAAACCATCGGTTTGTTGCAAGTTTTGAGACAATTTAAGAACTTTTAACTCTCCAAAATGGTACTACATTGATTTTATCGATTCATTATCTTGAAGGAAAGTTTCGAAGGTTTAAAATTTAAAATAATAGTGCTGGCAAATTTGAAAAAAAGCAAGAAGTGAAAATCACTTTAAACAATATGAAATTTATTAAGTCATTGTAAAAATCCATTGCATTAAATGTTGAACAAAGGTTACGATGAAATTAAGTCGTCCTGAAAGCAATTTTGATTCAAAGTCTCTAAAGATATTTTCTCTGTGAATTTATCTATAAATTTTCTGTTTAATAAAAATAATAATAGAGAGAATTTGACCCATGGTCAATGAGCTTTAGTGCATGTCGTGACCATACTGGAATTTTTTGGTCAAAATACTAGTGTGCTTTGACTTTAGCAATTTCCCCATTTTTTTAAGTGAAATTGCTCCAATTGTCTCTCTTCTATTGCTCGAATTATACCTTTAGGTCACAGACTTTGACTAGACGGAATTAAAATTGTCCATGTGGACATTTTTTTCCTAAAAAAATGGTTTATCTGGTTTTTATGGACTTTTTCTTTAGCACCTTTTTCAATACTTTTCTCCTTTTTGCATTTTGTAAAACTGTCTCTCTCGGCATAACTGTTTTGAACTTCTTCTTTTTTATGCCTCGCGTTTTAGAAACTTTTCATTTGAAAAATTTAAGAAAAATAACATATGCTCAATTACTTATATTCGCTTATCTCGTTAATAAAGACAAGAGGCATATTCATTCTAACAAAAGATTACTGTAAAGTACCAAAGGTTTGCCAGCAAAAATATTGAGAATTTGAATTTGCTATATATCTACCACTATTATCACCCTCTTAAACGAACATCTAAAAATTATTCATGATAAAATTTTTATCTTGAAAAAATTTACTAATTTAATTAAAAAATGTTGCTACTCTCATCGTGCTTAAGCCACGGTTTATCATTAGTGTTAAATAAAGTGGATTTAAATAGTAAAGAAGTGATGATGCCATGATGAGGTTTTTTAATTGTTTTGGTTTTTCCTTTTCGGAATTTACACTTATCACATTCTTAGAATGTAATATTAAATATTTTATTACTTAATAAAATGAATTTTTTATATCAGAACAATTAGAACAGTACATTTTGTTCAAGTGGCATTCTTAGAATCATGGGATGATTTTCTTTTTCAACTTAAAAAAAAAATGAGAAAGTATAATTGAACTATACATGATAATTTTTTAGGATGATGGGTTAAATTGTTTCCTTTTCTCCTTTTCATTTCGTATTAGACAATATGCAATCGAGTATGTTATTTTTTTCTCGTGGTGATTTTTTTAGCCAAATAATAAAAAGGCCAACTATTAAACAAACAAAAAAATGATTGGCATAATGGAAAACTTGTTACATAAGAAATTTAACTTTGAGGCAAAACCACAAAAAAAAAAAATCCCAAAATTGTGTCCATTGTGACACAAATACCATAGACTTTTTTTTTTATTGCCAATAATCCTAAACTTACACATTGCGACACAAATACCCCAAACTTCTTTTTTGTGTCACAAAAAGACCTAGATATATCCTCCATTTGAGTTCCATTCAAGATATATTTATTACACTATTATAAGTTCAAGAATATTTTATGACAAAAAATTTGGTATCTGTGTCACAATAGTAAGATTAGGATTTTGAACAACAAAGAGTTCGAGATATTTGTGTCACAGTAAATATAATTTTATATTTTTTGTGGTGTTAATCATAACTTTTTATGCATATTACTCCAATTGTTTTTCGCATGACAAACAAGTCGCATATATGCATTTGAAATTTTCACGTTACCTAAATTCAACTGGTTATGATACTTCACAGCCGACTTGGCAATAAATTTGCTTGTTTTTTACGATGCTTTGGCCTGCTTTATGATAGCACTCAATCAAAATTCGCAAAATTTTGCACATTAGAATTGCAATGCAATAATTTAATCAATCACGAATCCTTTTATATTTTAGTACTATCTATACATAGAGTTTCGTGAACAGTAATTTAAACACAACCGTCCGTTGAGATTACTAGTTCGGGATACTTAAAAAACGAAAGACGGACAGCTTTTTTTCTTAAATTAAATTACTTTTACGGTATTAAGATTATTAAAATAAAACTGATTACGAATTTTAAATTTCGTTTCCTCGTGTCCCCGGGGAGGGGGTTTTAAAAATCTAGTTTGACACGGTTAAGGATAAGGCCGAAACTGAAGACAAAGCGGCGCGTGGCCTGCACGACGCGACGTGTCGAGCGTGGGGAATACAGCCTGCCCGCCCACGTGACCCCACAACGAGGAGCAACCGCAAAAATAACGTCGTTATTTCTTTTTATTCTTTTCCCCATTTCTCCCGAATTATTAAAAAAAAAAATTAGAAAGGGGGCCCCACGCACGGGGAAGGAGGGTCAACTTCGAACAGCCGAACGCGCCGGCCCGGCGGGCGGACGGGGACGCGCCCCGTCGCCGCGCGGACCGTGGCTCCGAGGGGGCACGCGGGGCCGTCGGGAGCGCGAGTGCCGCCGCACGCGCCCGGGAGAGCGTCGGGCGGGGGGCCTCCGGCAGCGACGGCCCCGGAGGCTGGCGTCACCCCCTCGCCCAACGGCCCGCTGGTGCTATCTTCTGCGGGCGCCCCCACGCTAGGTGGGCGGGGGGAGAGATGGAGATCGAGCGGAGATTCAGACGTCGGCATCGGTTCTGGGGCCCACCGGAGGTCCCGCGAAAACGGCTGGACCAACCAAAGGGAGGGGCGTTACCGTACAACCGCTAACGCCGTTTAGAGGAGGAGTTTTTATTTTCCACGGAACTTCGCAAAATCTCTTACGTACGGTATATAATCAATAGCCAATTGGAAAAATCAATTTTGCACATGAGATATTGCATGCTAGCACGCAAAGAACTCTCAATTAAAGAGAGACACGAGCCCCGACTCTTGACGAAAAATATTATAAAATCATTATCAATTATATATAATTTATTATCTAAATGCTTTATTACTCATTCTTATGGGTTGGTTGTACTTGTCAAAGTACTAGGCGGAGAAATAAAACAAGCCGTAAGCATAGAAGTAAAGACCTCTTATTCTCACATCATGAAAGAAAATCTAATCCCATACAAAAAATAAATAAATAATATATTCGAACCGAACTTTCTAGTGCTTGAAAATTAAAAACTCGAATCTCATCATCAGCCTAATTATTAAAGATGAGTGGAGCACATATCGAAGTTAATAAAAATATAATTTTCTCGCTTTCCGAGACGAATTCATTACAATTTTACATACTTTCATTTTTGCAAAAATGCAAATCCATCAAAGATCGAATCTCAGCCACCGCTAGATCAGGGCACTCGAACCCTATTTGCAGCCTAAAAATATTATCAGCTTTGCTTGTGTTTCATTTTCCTCTCTTTCGAAAATAACGTCGCTTTTTCCCTGAATTTTTTTTTCTTTCCTATTTTTCTGGGCTCGGGTCAGAATGGGAACACTAGCAAATGGGTGGGAAGGTGGGAGTGCGCCCCCCCCCGTCCCATGTGACGTTAGGGGAGCAATTGGGGAATGGAATCGTCCTTTTCTTTATGTTTTTAAGCTTTTCTGGTCCTTCTAACATAAAGACCGAACAGTGAAGGAGAGACATGCAAAGGTTAAAAAGAAGGGGGCCAGAGCGACTGAGACTGACACACCCTCTTCCCCCTCCCTGCTTCAGTGCTGTACTACCCTCCCTCCTTCCCTCCCCTCCCCCCCTCTCCCCTCCTCTCCCCACACCATGTGATCCCGCCACGTTGCCCCCCCCAACGATTCTCTTCCCCCATGGTCCCCCACGCTTTCCCCCTCTCCCCACCTCCACAAATTTCAAGTCGGAGGTTTTGCTTAATGAAATGAAATGAGATAAGTACAGTACAAGTCTCGAAATATAATTGAATTATAAAATTTTCAAAACATATAATTATGTCTTAAAATTTATCGTCGAATCCTAAAACTTTTTGAAAAGTACGCAAAGTCCTATGATTTATTGGGAAAGTGTAATTGAAATTCTCAAACTTTCAAAAATACTCTCGATGAAACGATATAATTTGATGAGATTGATGAGTTTTTTGAAAGTTTTATGATTATATTGCATTTTCATTACAATTTTTAGGGCTTTGTTACACTTTGTGAAAATGTTTTAGGTTTTAATACATTTATCTCTAAAAACATGTTTCCCATGCTTGGCATTAGAGAATTTGACACGATCGATTTATCTGAATTTTGGCCTAATGTGTAATATGATTCTTGAACTTTCGATTTGTTCAAGATGATTCCTGAATATGTATTGTTGTTCCCCAACTTTTGATTTGATTAATATGGTCCACTAATTTTTGCTCAATGTGCAATGTCGTTCATAGATTTTTAATTTGTTATGTGTGATCCATGAACATTTAAATATTTTTATATAATTCAAGTACTACATTAAATATATGTTAATAATTCGGAGATCATATTGAATGAATTATGATTTTAGGGGCGAGATTGCATGTTAGGTCAAAATTCACCAATCACATTTACACAAATTATAAGTTTAGAGATGGTATTGCATATTAAATAAGAAGCTATTGACCATTTGCGCTGTTATCGGTTGATATTTTAACAAAGATTTTAACAAAGCAAAATAAATGTAGAGAATATCGTTCTACACCATTCAATTCTTTTCGTCATAGTTACTTCTCGATATTAAATATTGCAAAGGATATTATCGAGGAATTTTTAATAATTTAGATGAGGTTGCTTGCACTGTAGAACTCTTCGTGGAACTTTTGGTAGAGGGCCCAAGTAGTACTTCTTTCTTTCTTAAAGAGCAACATACGTCCTGCATGCGGCGGTGTAAATTTAGTAAGAAAACCACTTTTTCAGTGAAATAATTACTTGTCACCTTTTAAAAAGAAAATGTGCTTCGAATATCCCAACTTTGATTTGCTTATGAGAAAGCAAAAGGAAAGTTTTTATTGGATTATATACAGGCACAAAAGCTCAACTATCAAGAAACACCTTGCGAATTCCCTTGATCAGTCAAATTCTGGTCATCGGTTTCCATAAATGATTTTGAACTAGGGTAGTTTGTCCACAAATTATAAAATTCAAATATGCAAACTCCAATGGCCGTGTTAGAAATGTCCCGATGCCGTCCTACAGAGATTAGAAGGCCACAATTTTATTTTATTTTTGCCATTGATTTATGTAGAAGATTTAATTAGTTTGACCCAACTAGAAATTTTGATGGACTAAAGGAGAAAATGAGGAGGAAAAGGAGAGCACCCCAAAAGAGGAATAAAAAACAATCATGGTCCACTAAAGGTGGCAACTCGAGGGTCTTTATTGGCATCCCTCAACACACCTAAAATCGGAGCCAATCATCAACTTTCCACGAGGATTCAGCCCTTATCCCCAAGCTAAGTCCTACTCTACAAAAGCTACCCAAACCCTAACTTCCTGAAAATTTTCACCTCCCTCCAGCAGTCCCCCTCTCTTACCTTTCCCTGCCCATTCTGCTCTGTGGACTATTCCATGATGCCCTCCTCTGCAAATTTAAAATCCAAAATTGAAGGGCCAACGGAATGGAGCTTCCCCTCTCCTTGTCATAAATGACCTTCCCAAAAAGACCCTAAACCCAATTCTCCTATATTTCACATTATACATGAGCTGGACTGAGTATGTTTTAAAACTATTTTGTCGTTTGAATTCTAGAACGTAAAATATCAAAAGTATTCCCTCCTAGGTAGAAAAAAAAAATTACACTCAGGAATTAGGGGCCTTTCGAGTGAGAAGGATAGAATCTACTGCATCTCGTAAGAGACGTTTAAAGAACTGGTAGATCAGTATAGTAACTGCCCTGCCCGCCCACACTAGTGAAAGTGGAGGGGTGGATAAAACATTCACTACAAGGTCAACCTGTACTTCGCACAATGTCTCTCAACCAACTTGTCGGCTTTATACCCTTTTTTCTAGCATTTTTTGCTTAACCCTTTTGTTTGTGATAACATATCAATAACAACATTCTCGCCATGCTAATTGACTATTGCTTTGGTATAACCCCTTTGAATTTTCTTTTCACAATTTGGGGATGAGCTTTATAATGCTAAATATGTTGGGCAATTCAAATTAGACACGCAAAACTAATCCCATACAAGCTTAGAAAGGATAGATTGAAGAGAATCTCGGATAGAGTTTTCTTTGATAGTAACATCTATCTTAATTAGCGAGTTAAAATATTTATACTGCCTAAATTTTTTTACGATGATTAACTAATAATTGTTGATCATAATTGACTTTTTCTGTCAATACAATCATTTTGACAAGTGGCTCGAAAAATCTATCGTCCCAAATTAGATACGCACGATCCATGTTGTGTGAAATTTCCTAATGAGGATCGACTTTCATTCACCATTGAGAATTTAATGTCATAACGACTTAGTTGATTTCCGTACTTTTAATGAAACTTATACCGATTCAACATGGAATGTGGATATTCCACCAGAATCTCAAAATCCCCCAATTACAATATGTAGTATATCTGCAAATGAATGTAATGAATTAAATGCATTCCTCCCTCTTTATTTCTTCTTCATATAAAAGCACCGACCCAGAGGAAATGAATGAAATGCCAGCAATCTCCTTCTTCCCTCCCTAATTGGCCGGCCTTTGTTAGTATATGTATGTAATTTTCTAAGCTGTCTATCTCCTAGGAGCTAATAGAAACAAATAGACTTGATCTACATTAAATTTCTCTCTATTTAAAAAAATAAAAAATAAAATTCTGCTCCTTTCTTTTTTCCATTTAAATAAACAAATCGGAGTCTCTCTAAATTGGCTCACCTCTTGTCTTTTCGTTTATTTACCTCCATTATTATGTGTCGCTGGACCAACGTAACGGGGTCTAGCATAAATGCTAGTTCAACTCTTTCCATGCTCGTTGGATAAATTAATCCTCTCATCCTCTCGAGTTACATCGCCCCCTTCTTCATTGTCCTCGCTCTCCCGAGTCGATCCAACCCCATCGACGTCTCGAATGTGATGGAATTCCTTTCTTTTATCTCGAACGGAAAAGAAAAAGAAAGAAAGAGAGAGAGAGAGATTCGATGAGCTTAAATGAGCAGGACTGAACACCCGCGACAGCCGCGCGGAACAAGCATTTTGCCGTCGAGGGAATTTGTCGAAAACGCCCATCTCAAAACCGAGAGCCGAAATAATATTCTAAAATAAATCACAGGCGAAGCTAATAAGACCCAGCCATGATTTAAATTGGGGATAGCAATAATCACATAGTCCACACCACCACGTCTTCATCATCATCATCACCATCATCGATTGGCCCCCTCTCTCTATTCCCACATGCAAACCCCTCAATCCCTTCCATTTGTCATAAGCATCTCTCGCCCTTTTTTTTTTTTTTTGCAAAAAAAAAATAATAATTTCCTCGTTCAAATGCAAGTCAATGAGATTCCTTTTCTGTGATATAGAGATCCCGTCAGATGTACAACACATTTCCCATTTATATTAAACCCCCTCCCCCAAACAAAAAAAACCAGAGTCCCATTTGAATAATGAATAGATTAATTTAATTAACTAATGAATGAATCGCTTTGTCATTAAAAAAAATTGGGGCCAATCTCGTGGGGCTTCGAATTTTTTAATTGCCACATAAGAATATTACATTCATTGTTGCTGATTAATATAATAATTTGTGGGCACATTAGATAAGTCAGGGTTGCTTAAGTAATCACGCCGGCAGCGGGCGCAAAAAACCAAGTACATATTCCCAAGCTATGTAAAAATTAAAATAATGGCTACATCCTTATCTAGGCTCTTTGATTAGTGCAACTTGTTCCTTAGTACCCAGTTCTTGATTTTATTAAGGTTATCATTATTATAATGGTTTTTATTATTATTGACAAGTTGCCATCGTAGCTGATATCACATTGAAAATAATGGGAAACTAATCAGCCGAGAAATAATTCTAATAAACAATAATGATTAATGGGTTCTTAGCGTTAGCGGAAGTTGGTATTATTAGTATATTAATCACGGGAATAAAATAAAATAAAATTGAATAAAGGATGTATAAAATGTTTTCAAATGAGACATGGTGATGGTGATAGAGTTACGAGAACTGTTCATTGTCTCTTGCACTTTTGTCTATCCAAGAAAGGAATTCATCGGAGTAGATGATAGCAATAATGATAAACAAAAAAAAAAATTGATACCGAAGATATTTTCTTCGAAACAGATATGTGATTGAATAAATTCTCCTCTACCCGTCACCGGTCGAGGACTCACTCTCGTCACCCATCTTCAAGCTCCGGTTCGTGTTTTTTCAAAGGCGAGTGGCGGTTCATGAGCTAACCCTACAACTAAAATAGATAATGAAAGAGTAAATATTGGAAGGCTCCCCCGCCCGTACGGCGCTTTTGGAGAGATGTGGACGAATGCGTAGAGCCTAGAATTAGAAGGCGTGGCCCAGTTGCACCCCATGTCCAGCTCTTGTTGGTATATATGTTTTTACCTGGTGGGCAATCTAGGGCAAGATTTCAGGCCCAATCGAGGGCTCCACCGGGACCAGACCCACCCATTGATCACCTCTTGAATTTAGGACAGTAAAAATCAAGAGAGTTTATTTTAAAATTTAAATGAGAGGCTCGATCGAAATTTTGTAGGGGCTATCTTCTTTCAAATCGAGTCCAAGAGAGAGAGAAAAAAGAGAGAGGAGATTTTACGAGTAGGTTTCTCGTTGTGGATATGTCATTCTTGCATATGAGATTTTTAAATATTGGATAGGATTCTTTAAATTACTTTCCATGGACATCAAATATGCCTAAATCTAACCATAGAATATCCAAATATATCATGTCTTATAACCTCGATCATTTGATGTTGATGGTGTCGCTCATGAAATTAATGGCAAGTCTTTCGATGTATAAAATCATGTCAATCAAACTTTAAAATGGAACAAAATTCCAATAGTCAAATAACACGTTCGTCATGAAGGAAAAACCAACGAAAAAAATATTAGAAAAATAGGAAAAAGACTTGGAAAATCACTTAGTCTTCCTGATACGAAAACCGGTCGGAATTTATTCATTTTCCTTGGAAAGTTGAATTGGTCTCGTTTAAGAAATACCATCTTTAGATATTCGAGCTATGAACCCTTTTTTCCCCATAATATAAAGAATCGCTAAATTTTGACGTTCAATTGAAAAAATAATGCTTATTTAAGTTCACATTGAAATTAAACTGTCGAGTCTTGATATGTTGGCATTCCTGAGCAGTCGGGGCTAGCAATTCTATAATCCTTCTTTTAGGTTATAATAGTTGTTAATCTACCAGAATAAGGGCATAAAATAAGAAGATTCTAGTCATTATATAGCGATAGAATTAAATTAGAAAAAAAGACAACTTTTCTATAGTCGTTAATTTGCTAAAATTAGACTTTAAAATACCCTAATTAGTGTTGCTACTCTAAATTAATTATTGTTGGTTGTTTTCACCTTGGCACGTAGGTCTAAAAAAAAATTACATAAAATTTTCACTCTTCATTCCTGAATTAAAGCACATTTTCCTATAAAGTCTTTAGATTCTCAATTTGTCTTATTAAATTTACACAATTTTTTAATTAATCAAGTTCCCCTACGCTAATTCCGATTGATTTTAAGTTGACTCGACCGTCAGACTACATTGAAATATTGATGTGAAAAAAGATCATGCCTTTGTGGATCGGTCAACCGCCGCGAAATATGAATGAAAACCTTTCACTTAGAAGGTAACACAGCTACTTCCGATAGGGTGTGATCTCCTATGAAGTATCGACACTCTCTAAGAACTTTCGTGTCGTATCGGATATTTTCACTCGTGTCTAATACTCTCCAACATTCTTGGACATTCTTCGACACTCAGTCAACATATGTCGGAAATTCCGACACTTGGTTAACTTTCTTGATACTTTCCGACATTCGAGTCAAAATTCCAACACAGAAGTTTCCAACATGTGATTCCGATATTGAAGTCAATTCTAAAAATTTTCAATAAATAAGATATCAATATATATATATATATATATATATATATATATATGAACAAATAAAACACAATAATAAAAATAATAAACGAAGAAAGAAGAAAAACTCAGTCTTCTTTTCTTTTCTCACTCCCACAACCTTTAATACACAATTCACCCCTTAAATTCTTTTTTTTATTCTTCCGACATATCTAACATGCGAGTCAGAATGTAAATTGCTTGTTTTTTCCAAGTTTTATGAATTATTGAAATAGAGTATAATAAATGATATTAATTAATGGTAGATTAATGTTTTTAATGTAAATTCATTTAGATTTTTTTAATTATTTATTTGTTTGTAAATTTGAATCAAATTAATTTGATTGAAATAATAATAAATAATAATTTATTATGTATATATGAAAAAATATATTTAATATACAACGTATTTCAATGTGTCAGAATTTTCTATTTTTTTAGAAAATATGTCGATGTGTCGTGTCGTGTCATATCGTATATTACATCACGTGTCGCATGTCAATATCAGTATTACTCAGGTGAAACAAATCCACGCGCATCAAAAGCGAGACAAGGCTCAGCTTGTGGCGAGGCCCGACAGAAAGATCTTCCGGTCGAGGACTTGGATTCGGGCGGAGAGAGAGAGGGAGAGAGAGAGAGAGAGCGAGTCTTGCTCTTGAGAGGGACGGCGATGACAAATAGATGTCAAATCAGAGGGAGAGAGAGAGAGAGAGCCTGCTCGAGAAGCGAGAGAGAGAGCCCCGTGAATCACGTTTGTGCGAACAAGGCTGGGGACTGTTTCATTACACCGGGGGAAAGGTATGGAAAAGTCAGTGGGCGACCGAGTCTCGTACCGGAGGATCCCCTCCTCCCTCCCCTCCCTTCCTCCTTCCATCATTGAGCGCACGCTACGGAGACGACGAGAGGAATTGAGAACGAAAGCACCGGCAAACCATAGCCGCAACGGAGAGACACAGAGCTGAGAGAGACAGACCCCCTCTCTCACGGGGGCGGCATTCGAGTGGCGGTGGTGACAGTTCGAATCTGTCCTCGGGCAGTTCCGGTACGGGCCCTTACTCGACGGGGAGGAGGGCCCCGATGTGGCCGGACATCTTTGAAGAATGGAGAGGGGATGAAAAAGAAGTACCGAATGTCCTTATGCTAGACTAAACTCATGGGTAGAATTCACCGTCCCTGACATCATGATTACTGGTTAAGGAAGATGCTACTTTTCTGGCTTGCCTTGCCTTGGTTATTGGTAAGAGATCGAATGGCCTGATAAAGTATCTAGTTCACCCTGGAATCAAGTTATTGAGTTATGAACATGTGTAGCTTGAAATCACTTCCATGTGCTTAGTGACGATGCCGAATCTCACATGATCTGAAAAAAGATCATACAAGGTTGAGCCGACGTCGAGCGCAAATCTTCGTTGGGTTCGAGATCCCCGCCAGAAATTCGGGTACTAAAGAAATCCGCCTCATCAATGAGGACAGATCTTACAAGGGGTCCAGGATGACAATGTACCAGATCCTTCCCATGTGCATCTTGCTTCATTTTTATTCTCTTGCTTCCAAAAGGCAGCACCATCAATCCCCCCCCCTCTTCCCACCCTCCTAATTATGCGAATGCTTCTGCAAATTGATTTTGAGGCAGTCCTTTACCATTCTTTAAAGGCGAAAAAAAGGAGGACATGAGATGGTGGCCCTTTTTAGGGGCAGCTCGGTTGCCCCATGTCCCTTTGCATGTGACTTGGGGACAAATGTCCCTTTGAGGTCCCACTTTAGATGATGGAAAATAAGGATCCATTTATTTGAAAGAGATTTATTTCGGAAAAAGTTTTTTATGGTTTTTCAGTATTTAGATGACAAAAAATAATTAATGTTAAAAAAAAAAACGTTTTTCATGAACCGAAAAGATTAATTTTAGATTAGGGAAAAACAGTTATTCTTTTTGGCAAGAAGGAATTTGCTTTTACTACTTCACCAAACAAATAAAAGCTAATTATCTTTCTTTAAAATGATATTTATGAAAAATATTTTTCTTTATTGATGAAATTTTTAGTGAAACAAATATCTTGTACTTGTAGGCCAAGAGGGAAGACCGTCAGTTTTGATTTGCTCGCTGACAGAATCATTTTGAGTTGTTGGGTGTTCAACCGGCCTATATATATATATATTTATTTATTTATTTTTTCAAATCTCGTGGTCAGTGGTTGGGCCGTAGATTCTTCAACTGAAACCACAGCTTTCTCCTTTGGGCCCCCAAAAAAGTAGAATCCCTCACCAGCGTTCTCTCCCTTTTGATGCTTGGAAAGTATTTACACATTGACTCTCCGAGATACGACTAATTTTATTGAATGTCGAAACTGACCAATCACATTGCTCATGTACTACCGACTTCTGCATTTGAATGTTGAAATTAGTGCGGGTTGTGATAATCTTCGATACTCCAATTCGATTGTATTTTGATTTTATTCTTATTTATTTGACTTTAGGATTATCTTAGAAGTTTACAAACTAGTAGTAATTTGGGTTTCATTTACTTAAAATAGTAATTATCTGATTATATTTTACTTTCCTAGCAATTTTTTTTTTTTTGACTAGGTCAGGATTTCACAAAAATGAAAATGTTTTTCTTATTTCACATAATGAAGGTTATAATCGAATCAATATGATGTTGGGTCTTGTGCTTTGTAAGCCCAAAGAAAGCAATCGAGAGGGCGACGAATTGATTTTCTGAGAAAATACAAATTGCCCTCAATAAAAGTCATGCTTGTGTGTCCTATGTGAACATGCAATATAAATTGCGAAACCTAAGGAGTTTTGGGAAAGAGAAATAGCTAGCCTTATTTATAGGTTCATCACTATTTGCCGACATCCTCTCTTCCAATTCTAGCAGACTGAAGAGACTGAATTCCACTGGTTATGCCAAAAGTACAACTACGGCCTACTTAGAGATGCAGAAGTTTGTCTAGCAGAACCAGACTCTTTTTACAACTACCATGGTAGATCCAATCACTATTTTGGTGGGTGATAAATGAGTTCGACTTAAATTTACATATTTCACTTCTATTGGCCTGATTTCTAAACAATTTAGATGACCTATACCTAATCCAGCCTAGATCCACTCCAGACCCACCCACATAGCCCATCCAAAAAACAGAGAAAAGGTCCAACAGATCTCAAAAATAAATAAACGAGAAATAAAAGAAATCTGCAAAATTAAATGAAAATCCTTTATAGTCCTTATAATGACCTGCACAAAAACATAATCTTTTTTAGATAAGAATTAAAACCATGCCCTCATCGCGCTCGAGCTTTCATCAAATCGGCGGAGGGGCACCGTCAATGGTGGTGCTCTATGCCCATTCCCCTCTCTTCTCCGACGTTGAATTCTCTATTTCATTTTTTTTTAATTTTTTTTTTTTTCAGCTAATAACCTTTTGGGTTTAGATGGATTGTAAATGGGCTTGTTTATGGACACGTTTAAGATCCACATCTTGTTGGGTTTGGATATTATAAACCCACCTTAACCTGTTTTAAATATTCAAACAACCCATATTTCACCTGGCCCATTGAATTTGAGTTAAAAAAATGGACCCGTTTTGCCAGCTCTACAGCGACAAATTGATCCTGATTTGTGAAACATATGTTTTAAATCAAGGATCAAGCTTGAAAGTGAAAAGAAAAATGCTATTCCGAAAATCCATTCTATAGTCCGTGACCTAGAGTCTTTTCTTCCCTAGGATGGGTCATGCTACTGTGATTGAAATCTTAAACCATTTTTGGAGCCACCATCAGCAATTTCTTAGGCTAATTTGAAATCTATATCACTAGTGGTAGAAGGGAGTCCACTAATCACCTCATGTTCAACTGATCTTCAAGATCTAAATAACGAGCTCCAGGAATTGGGTTACGTGTGGAAAAGACTAGCATCCCCATGTCGCCCTTTCCCTATCATATTCCTTGATTAAATTGTAGTATGGAATACAATGGGAAGTTTTAGTTCTAATATACAATTATTTTTCTTTTGGATTTTGAAATTTAAGAAGTTTGCCATTGACCCTTAGGTAAAATCGCCATATCATAGGGTGAACTGTGACTCAACTCGTGTGGCCGTGTGACATGTGTAATTAGTGTCATCTTTGATAATAGGGTTAATATCACAAAAAATTCCAAATCAGTACACTTATGAGAAACTTACTCAAAATTAATTTTTTTATTATGAAAAATCCAAATTAGTAGACTTATAATAAATTTATCCAAAATTAATTTTTTGATCATAAAAAATTCAAAATTATTACATTTATAATAAATTTACACTCTTAACTTGGGATTAACATCATGAATAACCACAAACTAGAACAAAGGGTGAAACCCCAAATTAATATACATGTTAATTGTTGTGTATCGTCCAATTTAACGATTAACGGTAAATTTTTAACAGAAACTAACATAAATCTGTCATAGATATACTAGTTTGAGTTTTTGATAATTAAAAAATTTAATTTGGGATAAATTTGTCATGAATATACTAATTTAGGAATTTTTTTTCATTATATTAACCTTTGAAAATATGTCAGGTGCTCCAAAACAAATTCGATAGATGAATCCAATCCAAGATAGATGGCAAGCTCAAAGGGGAATGAAAACAATTCCGTACAATGGCCAGTGCATCTCGTGGGTGCACGAAAGAGCAGCGCTCGAGTGGGAAAAGACTACCGGGCAAAGAATTTAATCCCCTGAAAACAGCATTCCCTCTAACGGGGCATAGATTCCATTCCAAAATCAATCAGTAGATCTCGTTTAAGCGAACAGCACGTGAGTGCGAAACAACTAAAGCGGACGAATCCAATCCCATAAAAAATAAACGACGTTCAATTTCAATACTAGCGTGCAATAGACGTTCGATTTCACGCAATTTTATCAAGATCGTGAATTAATCGAATTCAAAGTGCAACTACAAAGCATCATATGATTCTTCATGATAAAAATAAAACTTGTTACAAAGGGTTGCTGAAGAAATAGGGGCAATCGATTCTCAATTTAGACCAATTCCATCTAGAAACCAAAAAGTGGATTGAGAGGACCAAATATCCTTTTCTAGAACGAGACCATAAAGACCACTTACCTATTTCTGGAATCGAGAATGGGATTGGATAATCGGACCATGGGTACAATTTGGGGCTGTCCAATGAAATTGGAACCAGTGGATTTACATATCTTGGCCAAAAGTTTTGGATTAATTGAAATGCCAATCCAAATCGAAATTTGAAACTAAGATTTCATCCAAGATTTGTGAAGAAGACAGATGATGGGGTTGTGATTGTAGGGATACGCTTGAAAAAAGGAGGATTTGGTGAATTCTTTTCCATAAACAATGTACTCACAAATGTAAGGAAGGCGTGAGTAAGTGAGGGAAGTAAAATCGGTGAATATTTGCAGGATAAGAAAGTGAAATAAAAAGAAGAAGCAAGAAACAAAAGGAGAAAGTTGGATGAATTGGTGTAGCAATATGAAACAAATGAAGATTTCCTTTATCATCCAGAATAAGTGAAGGGTGTGAGGAGATTAGCGTTTAGGTTTACACTTTACTTCTTTAAAAAAAAATATTAATCGATTTGGTTTGACTCTAGAATCGGATTGAAAATCACATCTTCCAATTGATAAAATCTAGAATTGGATCAACACCTCTTAGAATAATCCAAAACCGACTTGGTTTGGGTTGGTCTTAAAAGTCCTCTGTTTGGGTGGTTTTATATGCTCACCCTTAGTGATTTTCACTAATTTTGCTCCAAGAGCTCCTTCACATTTCAAAGATCCACTAAATCCTTAATTTTGCCCCAACTTTGCCCGAAGATTTAGCTAGAGTTATAATAAATGTCTTGGTTTAGAATTCTTATGACATGAAAATTAATTTGGAATAAATATATTTTTTTTATATCAAAGGTGGTGTTAACTCAAAAAAAAAAGGATAATTACATAAATGGCTCATAAACTTTAGTTTAATATATAATATCATCTTTTAATTTTTAATTTGTTCAATGTGATCCATGGATGCTAATCCAATATGTAATTTCATCAATGAATTCTTAATTTATTTAGTATAGTTCAAAATTTAATTTAATCTTTAAATTAATTGAATGATAATATTGAAATTTTTATATAATTGAACTTAATTGATCATATATGAAAAAATTTAAGGATTGGATTGAACAAATTTTTAGGAATGACATAAAATTTATGACAATTAGTTTTTTTTTTTTTTTAAGAAAAGAAAAAAAAAATAAAATAATAAAAAATAAAAGAGAGCACAATGAAAGATGCTTCCCGATGCTGTCCTCCTTGGCTTCTTCCGGTTCCTTCACCCCTGATAAAGCCACGCCTGCGTATGTGGCTCCGAATCCGTCCTCCCACATCGCAGGCTCACTGACACGCCACAGTCCCCGCTTGCCGCTTTGCTGGTATCTCGTGTACTCTCCGCTCGCGCCTCTTCTCTCCCCACAGGTTGGTCTGCTCGCGTCTGAAACTTCTTCCTTCGCCATCTCCACTTTATCTTGTTAGCTTTACAGGATTAGCACCGTTACGCAGAGCCCCAGAGAATCATCCTTCCGTGAGTTGCCCACTTCTCTTATGATGACACTGATTACTGGGTCGTGTCGAAATGTAGATTTGGAACGTTGTTGTTTATTCGTTTCTTCCATAGTTGAATTGGGTCTTTTTCTTTGTTAAAGATTGTCTCTTTATTTTTGTTTTTCTGCAACGTATATTGTTCGCGTAGATTGAACTCGGTGGTACAATTGTATTATCATAGCTTAGTCATGGAAGCTGTTATCGCCCACCTAAAACGGGAATAAAGGAGAAAAAAAGAAAAGAGAAGAAATGCCATTCGATTCCTGGGCTTTAAGTGTGAGCGGAAGGAAGGTGAATTGGATAAATCCTTCAGGTCCCTTGTCTTTCACAATGTGCTTTATCCAAAATGGAGTTGATAGTTAGTAGAGATGTAATTACTTCATCTGGCTAGAATTAAGTTGATGAAAGAAAAAAAAAATGGAAGGGGAACGTAAAACTGCTGATTTTAATTATGAGGGAATGCTTATGTTGAGGAAAAAATCTTTGAAAGGAGAGGAATGGGAAGAGATTAAGGTTATGTTGAATGGAAATGGAGAGAGAGAGAGAGAGAGACAGTCACTTTTTTCTACCTCTTAGATGAAGGGGGAATGGACACTATGCTTCCTACAGTATATAAATGATTATACCGTTTGATTTTGTGCTTTTGATTGTTACAGATTTGCATAAATTGACAGGTGGCTGCAGAAATTCTCATCTCTTGGACACAACCGGAAGCGACTATCAAATGTCGTCTGCAAAAATAACACCTACAGCCTCTGTCCTCTCTTCAACGATTAAAAACCGGGGCTTTGGTCTCCGCCTCCCAAGCTACACCGTCCTACCCAGCAACTTCAAACAGCGCTATGGTTGCTCCCAAAGAAGACTGTGCATAATGGCGAAGTCATTGGCCTCAAACCCTCTAGAAGTCTGTGCTAAGGCATCTGTAACCATCCCTAACAAGTTGGGTGACTGTGAGTTATGCCCTCCTCCCCTTTTACCTCTAATTGTTGCTCATACTCTGTTTGATTATGTGGAGAGTGAGCTAAAGTGATGGGCATTAATGGAATTGTTTAAACAAGGTATAGCTAGAGTAGCCATGTTCTATGAGACTGCATATTGGGAGAAAATCATTGTGCATCTGATAGATATAGGTCATTGAGTAGCCAAAAAGGGAAAAAAGAGAAGAAATTTGTGTTTTCCTTTTCCTCCTGCTGGAGAAAGTTGGTAGTTCCTGTTGTTCTCATGGTATATTGGTTCTCTAACTTCTTTATAAGTTTTATTTGTATAGTTTAGTATGCTTAGTTTGTATTAGTTAATCATGAAGGGAGCAGAATTCATAAAAGTTCTATTATAAGTGAATGGAAACTGTTACATGCATCTTGTAGATAATCTTCTGCACTTGGAATTGTTCAGTAGAAGTATTCACATTTTTCCAGATGACTGAATGAGTATTAAGTGGAAGTTGTCTATGACCTGTCAATCTATGGTGCAGTACTTGTTGTGAATGAGGTCATTTGGAGAAAAAGAAAAAGGAGAAGTGGTCACCCTTTCCTTTATAATTTTTTTTTTTTACCTCATTGTCTTAAGCTACTGACCGGGATTTAGGCTCTCGCAAAGCACTCGGAGGAGACATTCAAGCTATTTACTTTACTTAAATCCACGTAACTTTTTCCTGACCTTCATTAAGCACATAAGTGAAGATGATAGCGTGATATTGGGGTTGCCAAGTATCAATCTAAGCACCATTCCAAATGATATCTGTAGTTCATGATTTATAAACACCTATCTCTTAGTATATGTGTCATTCTAGTTGGAATGAGTCTGCTTGTGAAACTAATTATTGGTTCTCTCAAATTCCCTCTTCAGGTCCCTTTTGTCAGAGGGTACTACTGACCATGGAGGAAAAGCAACTTCCTTATGACCTCAAATTGGTGGATTTGGGTAACAAACCAGAATGGTAATCTGTGGTTTCTTCTTGGTTTAGTTATTCGTGCTTCTTAATTTCAAACATTTGTCTTTGGATGCCTCTTTAGGTTTGTCCACTAGTAGTTCTCTCAGCCGGTTCAATTTTCCATAAATATACATCTTGTGTGTAGGTTTTTGAAAATCAACTCAGAAGGTAAAGTTCCAGTGGTGAAACTTGATGAGAACTGGGTTGCAGATTCAGATGTCATCACACAATCCCTGGAAGAAAAGTACCCCGATCCACCATTGAGGACCCCAGCTGAGAAGGCTTCAATGTATTATCACATTACTATTATTATGTTATTGGGCTTTTCTTTGCATAATAATCATCTTACTGATTATTTCTGATGATATATAAATACCACTGTTATATGATGCTGTATGTTGTTTCCATTCTGTTTTTAGCTGCTGGGTGGATCGATTGGTTCATCAAGTTGATTGGTATTTTCTCATGACATGTTTTTTTTTTACTGCATGTGGTTGTGCATTTGCTATCCATCCCAATTGCAACACCCAAAAAGACACGCTTGCCTGATAACAGTAAACAACCATCTGTTTGATATCATTAATGAAATACGACAAGATTTTTATGTGTTGAAATTTCTAATTAAACCATCATTCAGAATCTTATAAGCTTTTCCACCTTTGATATATTTAATTTGGTAGTACCATGGACCTGAGCATCTGGAGGCAAGAAACCTGTCTCAGCTTTTCCTGCTAAAATTCAATGGTTTTCAGCTGTCACTGTAATCCAAGGTCACTCAGAAATTTACTGCTATTCTCTTTTCTTCTTAATTTGATTTAGCCGTCACCATGATATGTTGTCTTTTTATTCTTTGATTCATTTCTGAACTGCTGCATGTCTACTAGAATGCCAATGCCACCTGGCTTGAATTGTCCAAGGATGGCAACAGAAATCACTGTACTATATGATATTTTTAGTAAAATGAAGGTGACGAAATAAATTAATATGATGTATTTCTTCTCTGTAGCGGGTCAAAATATTTTCAACATTTATTGGTTTTCTCAAGAGCAAAGATTCCTCTGATGGCACTGAGCAGGCACTCCTTAATGAACTCAGTTCTTTCAATGACCATATCAAAGAAAATGTAAGTCCTCCTTTGACTCTGTTGTAGGTACTCAAATTTTACTGAACAGATGTTATCAAATACCTATCTGAGCTGGCAGCAATATTTGCTCTTACCTTTTAAAAGCATTGCTTGCTGCCTGGTGTCAATATTTTCCTTTTATATATAATGAAATGATTGCAAAGAGAGGCCTCTGAATAAAATTGCTCCTGTTAGTTATTTCGTTAAATAGATTTTACATGTGCATTTGTATGAACCGCTATGAAGTGTCTTAGGAGGAGCTGGGCATATGACTGGTGCCAATCATGTGGTTTACATCCTTATTGCAACAAACAATCCATTGAACAAGTACAAGATGCTTGTTCCCCCTCCCCCTGCAAAAAGAAAAAAGAAAAAAAGAGTACTGGATGCTTAGTTTGGGGAACTGGTATGAGCAGTATAATTCATACCTGAGTTAAAGTGAACGTTGCGCTTGAACCTCAGTAATAGTAAATTTATCAATGTTGAATTTGGTTGATGTAGGCAATAGGTAGAAAGCACGTAAGAAAGCTGGGGCAGCATAATCAGCGATAGATAAATTTCTCTGTGAGGGCATCTAGAGGTTTATTATTGGGTTTCAGAGTTCATGTGGCAAAAAATAAAAAATAAAAATCGGGATAAAGAAGAAAAATCAGAGTGTTTCACAAAGATTTTAGGCTATTAGCATATTTCTTAGATTGAGCCATATTTGCTTAGAGTAGGAGTGGAAGAATCGATTTCTATCCTTTTAACCTGTGACAAAACTACATTGAGGCCTGAAGGTTTTTGTGCATATGCTAACCAAATCATTACACAGATTTTGATCTGTCAAAACCACAGTACAAGAGTAATTAGAGATAGACCAGCTGTAATAAAGTGCTGCATAAGTACAATCTTTGAAGTAACAGAGTGTAATGGTAAAAAGGAACAGAAATGACGTTGAAGGAACTAGTCGTAGCGGCAGTTTAGCTTCTGATGAATGCCGTGATAAACAATGGACAGGAACAAGTCAAATTAGATATTGAACAGCATGGTGATGCACACTACATGGCACTTGATAGTCTTTCACAGCTTGTTGTTAATGAGCAGCAGGGCGTTCACATTATATTGTTTCCTAATTCCTGCTAACTCTTCATTGTTAATTCAATTTCTTCTTATCCTCTAGGGCCCTTTTATTAATGGGAAGGAGATCTCTGCAGCAGACTTGTCCTTAGGGCCAAAGCTACACCACATGGAGATTGCTTTGGGTCATTATAAGAATTGGTCGGTGCCAGACACTCTACCTTTTGTGAAGTCTTACATGCAGGTAACTGAAATTGGTCTTACCCTGGTACGACTGATACTCGACCGTAACAAATTGAATCAGCTTGCAAATGTAGTGCTTAATTTCCAATGATGTCTGCATATAATGATTCTTCTGATTTTGCTATTATTGTCTCTTTCACCTTTGCTTGGTGCCTGATCATTTTACCGAAAATCCTATATATGCTGCTTTAATTAGACAAGTTTTTTTTTTTGGAATTTATCTAGACAAGTTTTGATGGCAGCAATAATTCCTTGACATTCTTTAAGTTTTCTCAATCTTTATTGCAATGATATTTTGTCACATTCAGACTCAGAAAATGCTTTGCTGATTGGGCCTTATTTTGGTAGAACTTATTAAGTGGTTGATCGGCTTATTATGTTTCCTTTTAGACTATCGCCTTATTCTAACAACGCTCTGTTTCTTGCACCCAGAGTGTCTTTTCTAGAGATTCTTTCGTCAAAACACGAGCACTTAAGGAGGACGTCATAGCAGGATGGCGTCCGAAAGTCATGGGTTAAACATGTCTCCTGGCGCTTTATGCCATTGCTGGTGATTTCGGATGTGCACACCCTATACCCTAATAGACTCTGCAAACTACAATGATCGGTGGATGGATCACCATGCTTTTGGCTGCAAAGTTAATTGGTAGAATCGGCAATTCTACATTTTGCTGTCTTGTTAAGGCCGTGGACTTGTAATTTATCAATGGCAGTTTTAGATAGAGTTTACTTATGGTCCATCACAAGCATTGCATCATATGAGGCTTGAGATGGCACTATATCGGCTTGTTCCCAGTGTTGCCATGTAAAGCAGGCTATTCTATTTGTAAATCCAACCTCTCCCCGTTTCCCATCATTCATGTTTTCGACCATATCGGTTTGTCGCTGGTTACACAAAATTCGTCTGAACGCACCTGCCAATGAAAATTGCCATCATCACTTGTTAAATTACCAATTCTCGTGAAGGAAAAAAAAAAAGTCCCCATTTCATACAAATACAGGATTTCTGTTTGGTTTGCCAGAGAGACATCCTCTTTCTCTTTTACCAGAAGCATCCTCATCCGACATTTTTGTTGTGCAAAATCATACGGGTTTGAAAAAGTCCTTGTAAAAGGGATTGTTTCATCGTCAGTGTAGCTAATTCTAAGTCTTTTTGGCGCCGGAACTCTGTAGCTAATCGAATTCTACTTTTACGCGGTATAATATACTTCAGCCAAACTCGGTGTTGCCACCAGAGAACGAAAAATATTGTCAAAGTGAAGGCTTGGGGAATGATCTTCATATAGAGCAATTTGAATGGTAATGAGGATAACCATACGAAACAAAGCTTCTATCTACATAGATATCCCAGTAGCTTACATCGAAATAGATTGTCCAAGAATGAAGAAAAACCATGTCAACATCAAAGCAACATAAGATAGAGCAACATTGAATGAGGGATTCACATGAACTGGATAGCAAGCATAGCCAGGCAGAGTTTCCCATACTGTTCTATGTTTTTGAAGATAACAATTGATTATACTGTTCTTGATCTATCTATCAATATTTTATTTTTCAATACTCGATGTCTTAAGACAATTTGATATACTGTATGACTTCCGTATCATGATTTTCAAAAGCTATAATTTTCAAGTTTTCGCTTGATCCCGCTCGATCTGTTGTTGCACTAGTTGGCCCTTGAGCCTTAGGCTGCGTTTGGGAATGCTCATGGGAAATGCACAGCCATTTCCCCAAGAATGTTTGGACTTTCGCCCTGTGCATTACTCTCTCCATGATATAGACCGTGTGCCCATTACCATTTAATGTGGGAGCATCAAAGTGCAAACCCACCTCCAGCCTCATCGATTACCCAAGCCCATTTGTTAATTACGAATGCAAGGGGAAATTCAGCTACAGCACAATCTGTTTGGTCTTGAAGTTCGGCATTTCATAAACACTTTCAGCATCTTATCAAACACTATATGCTAAACACTTTCCTATCAAATAGGATCAGTAGCCTCCTAATTCTCACCATGCATCACCATCGGCCAGCTTCACAAACAAAAGTTCCAACCATGATCGATTCCATTCAAGCCAGACAAGGGGGATTAGGGTTTGATTTGGGGTTTCTATTCGCTCATTTTGAACCATGAGAATCAAAGATGGGTCCCTCCCTAGATGTCCTTGGCTAAATTTACCGGCCCCCTCCTTCCCTTTGTCCGGGCCAATATACCCATCTCTCCTTTCCCGTTCCTATGTGGACCAGTCCCAAAAATTAAGCCCAAACAATGAGTTTTGCAATCTGGGCTTCGTTCAATCATACCCATTTTTCTTGGGCAGGACCGGCATCCGGTCTCCACATCCATCTTCCTCCTCCTCCCGACTTGTTGAACTTTCGACCGTCAGATCTCTGACATCCCCTGTCACAGCAAACGACCAGGTCACGGCTGTCCCTCTGACAAAATTTCTGCAATGTCATCTCAACGTCTCCTGTAGATTCATGTGGCGAGTTATTTTGTTCTTATAGCAAGACTTCGATCCCACACGGTCCGTCGTCTGTCATTGTCAAGGCATGGGAAGCGTCTCGCGGGAGAACTGCTTCTTCCGAACGGTCCATATGATGCGATGAAGAAAGTTTCATTCGAACTTTGCGTCTGTCTCTCTAATTTTCAAAGAACGAGGAAAAGGAGATTGAGAATGATAGAATAATTAATTATTATAATTAATATCAAAAGAAATCCTTAATTGTATATCTATAACTAATTTACTCTCTATTGATTTTTATTAAATTACATTAATATTACGAAAAACTATAAATTGATACACTTGTGACAAATGAAATATAAAACCCAAAACGGGTACATCTCTCAATTGTCAACGATGAAATTTAAGGGAAATCGATGGGAGGTAAATTTATTTGTTTATGATTTTTGGTGGCATTAACCCTAAATATTAACCACGGTTGTATCTAAAGCTTAAAACAATTGGCAATAATTCTTGTTATTCATCGATAGAGATTCCTATGGAGATCTTAATGTATTTATGCATTTATTTATTGATATCTAATCGAATGTACGAAAGGATCCTTAACTAATCATAGGACGCGATGAAAAAGATTATGGGAGATATCACCATTAATTAATTCTATTATGTTATTAATCCATCTTTGAATTGAATACACAATTTCCAAAATTCTCTTATCTCAACATAGTTTTTTTTTTTTTGCCAAACAAGAGAAGATATAAAGGAAAGGGATATGAAAATAAAAAAAAATGTGAAAAAAATCAGAATAAAAAGAAAAAAGCGTCCATTGTCTAATGGATAGGACAGAGGTCTTCTAAACCTTTGGTATAGGTTCAAATCCTATTGGACGCAATTTTTTCCATCTATTTTTTGACAGTTCTATCTCAAGAAAGATATTGATATCTTGAATGATTTAAATAAGAAACGCTTATAATACGTCGTTTCGTTTAGCTTTTTTTATGTTCTTTCTTATATTCTATTTTCTATTAATTTATATTCATTTTTTTCATATTTAAAATGAATTTTTTTTTGAATAGAAAATGAAAATAGAGCGAATATCAAATTATTTAAAGAATATTAATATTCTTTAAATTAAAAAAGAAAAAAAAAATTATTATATTACTTAATTAATTAAGTAAAGATTAAATTAATACGCAAAGATGAAGAGTGATCAATTTATTTATTTCTACTATCCTTGTTCCTGAAGTAGAAAGCGTTCCTTCTGTTCCTGGATAGCTTCTTTTAAAAGGGCTTCTGCTTTCTCATTAAATGTTTTAGTAGAAGATATAATTTCTTAGAATTGAGGTTTATTTGTTTTTACGTAAGTATGTAACTCAACGAGATATTTCCCTACCTATCCAATTTCTAATGAATCAGCTATTTGGGAATGAATTGAATATTTTTTCATTGCATAAGAATCCATCCGATTCCACTTGATTTTTTTGAATTGTATTGAATATTGTATTCAATCGACAGAAAAAAAAAGGGGGGTGTATAAACAGAACCTCTGTTTCTATCGAAGTTCCTTTGATTGTTCGTATGCACCAACTAATTATGAAATTGCATTGATAGCCTCGACTCGTGTCCTAGCTCGTCTGAGAGCTAGATTTGCCTCAATTGTTTGTCTCTTACCTTTAGCTTTTCTTAAGTTGGCTTCCGCTAGTTCAAGAGTTTCCTGAGCTTCTTGTGGATCAATATCACTATCATTTTCCGCGTCATTTACTAAAATAATGATTTCATTATTTCTAACAAAATTGCCCATAAGAGCCATTGTTAACCATTGGTTGATAAGGCATATTCTCAAAATACCTATATCTATAACTAACTGCGGCAATAGGCGCATGATTTGGTAATACGCAAATTTGTCCAGTATTAGTAGATATGACATTTTCTCATATAAATTGATTAATTATGAAAATAAGAAGGATTCACATATTTATGTATCACCGTTACGTGTAAGTAATAAACAATAGATTTCTTATAATTACAACAAGATATATAAAAAAAAGGTAATTAATTAATATGCCATGAGGTATTATCCCTATTAATTTAGAAGATGATGATATTCTAAATCTAGACAAATTTACATATAGAAAATATTTTGGTTAGAGAATTTTCGATTTTTTTTTGTTTTACGGCTTGTAACTCTTCCTTAGTCAGGCTTGGTCAAAATAGTAGAGCAAGTGAAAATATTAATTAGTAGCATAGCAAAAATGCGTCTCTCGTCATTAATATGTTTGCTTGCGGTAATTGTGGCCTCTTGGGAGAATTGATAACTACATCTTTGATGCACTTGTTAGTACTAGTACATTGAGAATTCTTAATTGGCTAGTTGTAATAGACCCCACCCTAGGACTATGGAACAAAGGGTTATCCCGGTGCCGAACAACAAAATGTCCTAATCACGTTCTCCATAAAATAGATAAATGATAGTTAGTCAAGTGCTAATTTCTTCGAAGGACCTGATTTGTGTTTTATCTGAAAAGAGGATCATCAATCACTTCACCATATTTCAATCATATTATTACACCGGAATTGTTTACAAAATATCTTTTACTGAAAGTAGTTCTTTGGCTTTTATTTAAGGAGACCAAGGTTTTGCACTAACCTCGGATAGAGAATATTGCAAAAGGGAATCAACTTTTCCAATTCAACAATATTATGAAATCCCAAACTGAGTTGGAATTTAATCGACAACAATATATGTAAATGACAGACTTAAGATAACATAATGTAAATAAATTATACCGGAATTTAATCAACATCACAGCTTGAACATAAATATATTATGTCAGAATTTAATCTACAACACAGCATTGGGATAAAGATACACGCTAGAATTTAATTAATGACTCGAATCCGAGAGCTACAACTTAGGAGATTTAAAGTAGAGTCAAGAAAAGTTAATTGAAAGATAACATTTGGTTTGACTCTGCGGGGTGGCTTTCTGATGGATGACTGACTATATTTATAATAATTTATGGTAACTTCCTTTTGGTGATTCTCAACGGCTGTAATTCCTTAATTAACTGCTGGTTACCTCCACGTTTCTCAAAATTTCACATTTATATTCTCAAACAGGTACCCTTGAAGTGCATAAACTGTTCCATTATGTCGTTTCTTGAAATAATCTGTGTATCACAATCTTGTTTTCAAGTGATAACTGTTCTCTAAAAAAATGTGCGCCTTTGGTCTCAATTACTTCATCAATTTTAAGTTTGAAAGCATCTTGCTAATAGCCCTTCAATAATTATTCATTTTTAATTTTCATATTAGTGGCTACCAACTATTTGTCGCCATATTTCAACAATCGGACACATGGCATTGATTAATACCAATGTCAATCAACATGTGTTCATTCCTATTCTTGCCGATGAGTTGACACACTTATAGTGATACCTGTACTATACACGTGATTGTCAATATTCATGTACTTTTATGTGTTTATTCTCATTCATGTGTCGGGCAGACTACTTTATTTATTTATTTATTTATTTTTTGATGGCACAATCTTGCGGGTGCTCACGGCCTCCGAAGGCTTGACAGGCTCAACGACGACCACCGACTATACCCGGAGGGGAGCTGGCTCAGGAACCCACCACAGGGCCCCCGCTTAAGATGCTAACAACGAGAAGATTCGAACTCCTAACCTTACGGTGGGAAGAGAGAGAACTTACCAACTGCGTTGCCTATCGGTGGGTAGGGCAGACTATTTTTTGGTGTCAACACATATGTATGAAAACAAACTATCAAACAACTAAAGATGAGAGACCAACTGAGAATTACATTAAATTTAGAGCGATTCATTGATACTTCGTCCAATCCACGCGGGCCATCTTCATGGGAATTATCTCCAAGAAAAGTCCTCCTTTATGACTATCGATATTCAGGAAAGGAAAAAGATATCTAGGGTTAGGAGTTGGAGGAATCTTCACTTTGAAGCAAATTTAATTAAGCTTTTACTCAGTAACTTCAAAAATAATAAGTTTTTAATTCTTTCAAATGCCTCTGAAATTTAACCCAAAAAAAAATCCCTTTAAAATAAGGCTGCATTTGGTCGTCGGGATAATAATCAAGATATGATAGGATAAAGTAGGATATTAAATCTTGTGGATAATAAAGGCGGATATATTTAATCCTATCAAGTGTTAAGATTAAAAAATAAATATGATATTCAATTAAATTATAAAATTAAAAATAGAAAATTCAATTAATTAAAGGCCATGGAAAAGCCCTAGATCTAGGAATTGTGGCCACCCCCTAGATCTAGGAATTGTGGCCACCTCTGCAGTGGCCACCATTGAAAACGGCGAGATGTGAAGATGGAGAAGAAGTGGAAGAAGAGGGCTGACAATGAATCGGAGAGGCGGAGGCATCCATTGGACATAGATGCTTATGATATCTTCTTTTTTTGTTAAGTTCTTTCTTTCCTTAAAAAAAATTCTTATCCAATCCGGGCTTATCCCACTCCCTCCCTCGGATTTTTTATCCGGCGTTTTATCCGGATGCATCCAAGTTTGCCCGATTAGGTGGACATTCCCAAACATCGGATAGGATAATATCCTATCCAGACTCAAATCCGGACTACCAAACATAACCTTAGATGACTTGGAGGGATTTGAAAATATTTGATGGTTTGCTCATTTATCTTTCTTCAACTCTTCCAAACGACAAAGGCTGCGTTTGGGAACAGCTTTCCCAAGTATCTTTGGACATCTAAAGGCCTTTTGGCCAAATATTAGGCGTTTGGGAAATTTTTTGAAAACCCCCTTGTGCGAAGGCCAGCCTTCTAAAGGTTGAAAGCCCAAGGCACCCCTTTGGCTTTGGCTTACTATTCATCTCCTTCGTTGCTTCGTTGCTGTTCATCTTGTGCAGGGCTACTGAGGGTGGGTACCAAACTGGTGAGAGGCCGGTGACGGTCACGGCAACCATCGCCGGTGGGTCACGCGACCTCCGGCAGGTATCTAGGCCGTGTGACTCGGATTTGGGTCGTCAGAGGTCGCATGACCTTAGGCACGACACAGATCTGGTAGCCGCGAGGTCGCGTGACCTCTGGCGGACCCAGATCTGGTCGTCGGGAGGTCGTGGAGGTCGCGCGACCTACTTGAGGTTGCGTGCTAGGCAGCCGTCTCGCCAGGGGTCGCGAGACCCAGGTGAGACTTTTAGTGAGGGCTGCTGCGCCAGGGGTCGCACAACCCTAGCCGAGACCTCGTCGAGGTCGTCGACCACATGTGAGCTCGCCGAGGCCACGCGACCTCAAGCAAGGGTCTTGCTTGTGGTCGGCGACCTCGTCGAGGGTCACGGCTGGCGTCACGCGACCCTCACGACCTCAGGCGAGGGTCTCGCCTAGGTCATCGGCGGTTGCCCGACCGCAGGCAACCCTCGCCAAGGCCATGCAACCTCAGGTGAGGGTCTTGCCTGGGTCGCCGGCGGTCGCCGACCCCAAGCGGGCCTTGCCGGTGATCTCTGGGGGCCACCTGAGGTCTGACAACCTCAGATGATGGCCGCCAGTCGCCACTGCCCTTCGCCAGTTGCCGCCCCCCTTCATCGGTCAGTTTTTTTCTTTTAATAATAAAGACTTCTATAAATATAACTTATCCAAACACAATTTTGGCCATAGGTATTTCGCAAGGGACTTTTAGGTTACTATTTACTAAACGCAATTTGCATTCTGAAAAACCTCTTCAACTTAAAGTTCTTTGCATTTTTCCAATGGCTTTTCCCAAAAATTCAACCAAACGCACCAGCATCTACTGTTTCTTTTCCATCATTTTCTATAAATTATACTATTCATCATTTCTTTTCTTTTTTCCCTTAACCCATTCAAACACATACATGCCCTGAGAGCCATCATGCAAGTATGTAATATACTACATACACATCATATATTTTCGAACTAAAAATAATCTACAATATTCAAATATCCTCTACACGAAAGTTTTCCAACATCTGCGACCAACTCAAGATGTCACGGAAAGTTTGCACAAAGGTCTAGTCTCTGGAAGCAAGTCAACGTTAACGGTCACTGAGTCGAAAGTTAATGTGTAACAAAAGTAAGTTTTATAGATCAAAAGTTAAGACGGTGAGTGAGCTAATCAATACTCTCCATATTGACAAGAGCTGGGCATTATTTTAAATGTCATTTTTTTTTTTGGTGACTAAGGATCTACTTCATTGCTCCATAAGGCTTATGCCCGAATATACCTTGTTTCATGCCCGAATATTCATGACTATACCTTGAGAAACTTGAGAGGGAGGAGGAGTTTTGCTAGCAGATCGGCCACGCTCGAACCAGGGATTAACACGTGATGAGAAGAACCCACTGCCATGTACCACGTGTTTGCCCCACATTTTAAAGGATGAAACCGAGTTGGGAAGAGTCGAACTCTTGACCTCCAACATTAGAGGAAGGGAACGCCTTCACCAACTCGGCCATGCCAGTGGGTTAAATGTCATATTTTTCATCCTTGCGCCGGAATAATGATTACATAAATCATATCGCTTTATCCATCTTAAGTGCAAGAAAGCGATATGATTGATGGAATCATCATTCGAACCTCATCCATATATCTAATTGAAAATAAAAATGACTGGTATGGGAAAAAACACAAATCTTTATCCCCTTTTTTGTTTGCTTTCACCAACACATGGAGACTCAAGTCTCAACTCCACTTTCTGTCCTCCATCTCAATTCAAGAACATGAAAAAAAAAAAAAAAAAAAAAAGAAGAGAAAAATCCTTCTTTTTTTATTCATATTGCTTTCTTGCACTTAAGATAGATCATCCATCTTAAGTGCAAGAAAGCGATATGATTGATGGAATCATCATTCTAAACCTCATCCATATATTTAATTGAAAATAAAAATGAATGGTATGAAAAAACACAAATCTTTATCCCCTTTTTTGTTGAATTTCACCAACACATGAAGACTCAAGTTTCAACTCTCCTCTCTCTCGACCTCTAGCGTTAGAGGGAGGGAACGCCTTCACCAACTCGGCCATGTGCCAATGGGTTAAATGTCATATATTTCATCCATACGCCAGAACAATGATTCCATCAGTCATATCGCTTTCTTGCACTTAGGATGATTGATGGAATCATAAGTGCGAGAAAGCGATATGACTGATGGAATCTGAACCTCATCCATATATCTAATTGAAAATAAAAATGAATGGTGTGGGAAAAAACACAAATCTTTATCCCCTTTTTTTTGGCTTTCACCTACACATGGAGACTCAAGTCTCAGCTCTGCTCTCTGTCCTCCATCTCAATTCAAGAACATGAAAAAAAAAAGAAGAGGAGGAAAATCCTTCTTTTTTCTTCATATTGCTTTCTTGCACTTAAGATGGATGATATGTGATTGATATCATCATTCTAAACCTCATCCATATATCTAATTGAAAATGAAAATGAATGATATGGAAAAAACACAAATCTTTATCCCCTTTTTAGTTGGCTTTTGACCAACACATGGAGACTCGAGTCTCAACTCTGCTCTCTGTCCACCATCTCGATTCAAGAACATGAAAAAAAATAAAAGAAAAAAATAAAAGAGAAAAATCTGTCTTTGCTCTTCATAAAAGACGAGAAAAGTAAATAAAATTTGTTTTTTTTGGACGTGGCATTTCTATCTGATCCACAGTTCCTGGTTCATCCGAAGTTCCACCATGAAAGATTTATCCAAACTCACGCCACCTCATCAGTGTACGAAACCAGCCCGTCCAGACTGTCTCCTTGCCATCCCAACCCAATAGCGACTGCGACTCCCGTCCTTGGTGTCTCCTTCCCATACCGCGAACCACTCGGGCGTTCCCCGGGGGCCACATGTTGAACGTATGGCTCCAGATTCGTCTACCCTCTCACTCCACTCCCTTTACTTACACCTCTCTCTCTCTCTCTCCCCCTCTGTGCATACTCGAAGCTGCTGTCCTCGAACGGGTGAGTTGACGATCACCCCCAGCTCGTTTTGCCCTGCTTTGCAACATTGCGGCAGTACCCTCTTGTGGCTACGCGACATGATCAAGGGATGTGATGCAAATGTCCCATCTTTATGCACTGTATCGGCTAAACTTGATTCAGTCCGAGAAACTGGTCTCTCTTTCAAAATCTTGATTAGGCTCCAAGAATTCGTCCCTTCTTCTTCTTCTTCTTCTTCTACTTCTTCTTCTTCCCGTAAGGCTGATAAATTATGATGGGTACCACTCGTTTTCAACGATAGTTCAGTCTGGTTTGATGATTCTATTCATGGTAAAGTGACATGGTAAGAGTCCCATTATTCTTGATCCACACCCGTGTTATGTGAACTTAGTTTACCCGCTAGTCCAGTCTATCCGGATCGAATTAATGCGCTTTTTGTTCATGCCAATGCTTGGATCAAGCCTTCGGTATTTGTCTTAGCCTATATCCGTTTGACTGTTGCGTAAGTTTCTCCTCCGATCTTGGACAGCGTATATATATATTTTGTTCTAACTTCGAGCTGAACAGGGTGTCAGGCAAATCCCGGCCTTTGATCAGTTGGCTGTTTGTGCAAATCCTCTTTTCTAATGGCACTCACTACCAGCAAGCTTTCTCAAAGTCCATCGTTGACTGATCGGAACACCATCGGCAGATCATGTGGGACAACACCCTCTTTCGAAAGTTCAATTCAGTTAAGTCCTCTCCACCCGAGTCAAATTGAGCATAGACATTCGCGGAGAGGACTTCTCTTGTCAATGAAACCGAAATCAACAAAGGATATCCTGCGTTTCCTGTGTGGAAAACCTCTTCCTACTCATAGTGGCACTCGGGGATCGTCAGTCTTTGCTTTTCCACGGGAGGACCTGAAACTGAAGCAACAGAATGTGCTAGACAGTCGGGGGATTCTTCAAATATAACTAGGTAACACAAGTCACCCGATTCTGTTCATATCGGCTGCCAAATTGCTTATCACTTTGTTGAGTTTTATTTCTCGCTGAGAGAAGCAAAAAGCATGGGGTTGCTGCATATGGAGAACTTTGAGAGCATTTTTTGCTGAAGATTGCTGTTGTTAGGGCAACACAATTTCTCGTTCCTCTTAGTCCGATTTCTTTTTCTGATAGTTGCCATGCTCAATTATTTGCACCCGGTATGAAATTTTCATCTCAATTTGCAAATTGCTGACATCCGATCATTCTGACGTGATACTGCCAATTAAAGCCTTGTCAACAGAGTCATAGCTTTACTGTTAGTGAGTAATGCTCTTTTGCGCGTGTAACTATTTAGGGCACAAATTGGAGAAGACAAAAATGACCTGCTAAGTGCACCATATGGAACTGCTCAATCAAGGCAGGGTTTGGCTGAAGCTTGCAGATTTGTTCAGAATGATGCAAAGTTTGTCAATGAAAGGGCTCGCAGTGACATTGTCTTGCTCTCCCGGTACTATTAACTATCTTCTATTAACTATCTTGTGTCTATGTATTGTCCTTTCAAGAAAGCATGAGAAAATAATTAGCAACTCCTCCTTACATTACTTAAGAACTGGGTGCCTTCCATAAGTAATGCTTTGCCATCCGCTCCTTGTTTACACTCCTTATCAGTGGCATAATGAGATTGGATGCTCGTGCACGTCAAGATGTTGCTATCCTTGGCTCAGAGTTTCTTAAGCTCGACGGTAAGTTATTACACCAATGACATTTTGGTCTCATGTGGTTTGAGCATCTACAAGTATACTAAAACGAGAACTTGAGCTCCCCCAAAACCTGACTCAAAAACGAACTTTGAGCTTTATGTTTCTTCAGGGTAGGTTGGTGGAGGAAGGTTAAGTACTTTATCTGAATTATCAACAATACTGCCAACATCTACAGATTTTTGCTTGATAAAATAAAATGAAATTTGGTGGCGCCTCATGCTTCCTTGGTTGACCAGTGCTTTACTAATATATCCTATCCTCCCTAAGAAAAGATGTGAGTTAAAGCATAAGAAAACAGAAGGGTGAGATTTATTCCTAGTTTCACATTTACATTATGAAGTCGACTAACAACCAAAAGGGGGTAAATTGATTATTGTAGGATCTTTAGAACTTTTTCACGCAGAACAGCGTGTGAGGGATGAAGCAGTGTTTATCGATGAAGTATCTTATGCAGAGCAAATATTTTCTATCAACAGATATGTGAAGAGTATAAAGGATGTAAAAGACTTTGCAAAGTAATTTATAGTGGTTTTGGCTTTCCAATTGGCTTACTTTACTCTCTCAGCTCTAGTAGCCCAATAACAAGTACTAAAATCTACTCTACAAATACAAAATAATTAGCACCGAGGCACTCTACAGGTATCTTATGCAGAGCAAATATCTTCTATCAGAAAAACCTTGTGAAACCCTCGAAGCCTTTGACAGTGATTGTAGCTGAAGTTCCCTCAACACCAAGGTGCCGTAACTCACTCTGCAAGTGCACAACCTTCACCTCAATGCTGAAAGCACTCTTTTACAATAATCACACTAACGCTCTCTCAGAAAATGCACTCAGACTGCACAAGGTTTTTCTCAAAGAATAAGCAAGGGAGATAAGAACAAGTGTCAAAGCTTTTTGATCCCCTGGACCACCTTCAACTTTCCCTTATATATATATATATATATATGTATAGTCCTCCAAGCTTTCTCAACACTTTGGAGACTTCAAATAGGTCAAAGTAGCTGTTGCATAGATTGTCCATATCTCAGAAAGTCTTGCTGCAGCCAATTAATGGACTTCACTCAAAATTGACAAAACTGTCACTGCTTCCTGTCCAGCACTTCCTTTGTATTGCCAAAAATGGCAAGCCCTCTTTTGACCTTCTAGAATGTTCTTTCTATTTATTCCACGGTCTGAAATTGGCTCCAAAGCACTGATTTGAATTTGGATTTGAGTTCAAATTGATTTAGAGCTGGGTCATCGTTTTAATGTACATGGATTATCATCCACTTTGTCTGAAGTGTGAACTTACCCTACAATGTGGTCCATCTAGACTTTGCAATTTCACCCAATCCTAAAATGTTTACCTTTTGTATTTAGGTCATTCCAAGCATGTTGATGTACTCGAGGTTGTCCAAGTTCTCCTCCTTCTAATTGATCCTTCCAAGCACCTTGACGATTACACATCCATCCCTCACTTGTTCACATAAATCTAAAGGTCTTTCCAAATCTTAACACTTTCCACCCGAACCCGATATCTTGTTCTGCATTTGGAGAGTAAGGACTCTCCACCAGCACAGACTCCTGATATTAGCATCATCTGCATATGAGTTTATGTATGTAGAGTTCGTTTGCATACTCAAATACACATGTTTGTTCACACACAATGTTCTGTCATCTACAAAATACATAGGAGTTTTCCCAACACATTAAAACTTCTGATGTCAAGATCTTTCTGCATTATTAGTTGTCGAATGTACAGTTAAAGTGGTCAAAGCTAGTGGTCCAGTTTTTATTAACCAACTCCCGTTGCATGATGGTGGCCACTTATTCTTTCACGTGGGTGTTTTTATCAAAATATTTTGGTCGTAACTAAAGAGGAAAAAATCATGATGCTTATCTTCACCTTCTGCTGGCAGCTCGGGCAAGAGAGGATACTGAGAAAATTGACCGTAATGTGAAGAAGAAAGCTGAATGGCTTAGTCATATTGCAACTGTATGTGCAACTTATTATGCCTATGTCTTCAACAATAGAGATAGGATGTTTAGTAGCTTCTGCCTCTACGTAATTCGATCACATTCTTCTTCACTTATATTTTCTTTCTGGCTTAGATCTTGAAAAACAAAGCGCAGTCTAAACTAAAAACTGCTGCAGACCGGCACTGGAGTGATGGAGCTTTGGAGGTTTGTGCACTTAATATTTTTCGTTCTGCTTCTTTTCTTTAAATCGTTGATATTTATTTGAAAAATGCTAGTGTTTTACCCTGGACATTCTTCCATGTTTTATATTAGATCGCAATGTGAGTGTATGCCAAACATCCCTTGAAGCATTATTGAAGGTTTGCCATGCATGGGATGAGCTATGGTGAAGAAGTGTTTTGGCTAGTTTGACTCCCATAGATAAGTGGGCTGTCAGTGCATGTAAATTCTGGGGAGTAGCTTTTTTGTTATCAGACTCTCTAGCAGGATCTCCTTAGGTCATGCCTGCTTGATCTGCAAAACTAGTATAACCAATCACTGTAGAATTGATGTTATGTGCCTGCTAAGTCTATGAATAGCTCGCAAACTGAGCCCTCGTCAATATGGGTGACAATTATCTTTTGGTTCCATGCGGTTAGTCGGCCATATTGATACAGTTGCTCGTGCATCAAAGCACCTTGTCAACTTTGATGCACCAGGTTATGTCAATGATTTCTTTGGTGTATCTATTGCTTCCTTTATGCCTTGGGATCAGGTGATGCCCTGACCAGATCTTTTTAAGTCTTATTTCACTTATGACATCCACATTTGTGCACACTCGGTTGTATGAACATAATTTTCTTTATCATACAAAACTGGGTTTTGAAGGGTGGCCTTGGTGCAACGATAAAGTTTGTTGCCATGTGACGAAGAGGTCATGGGTTTGAGTCTTGGAAACAGCTTCTTGCAAAAATTACAAGTTAAGGCTACTTACCTTAGACCTAAAGTGGTCCGACCCTTCCCCTGACCTGGAGCATCACTGGAGCTTTGTGAACTTGGCTCTTCCCCCACCGTTCCACCCCTGAAGAAAAAAATGAAAAAAAGACAAACAAACAAATAAAACAAAAGTGCTTCTACACTGGAAAGAATTCATGATCTGCTCTGTCTAATTGAAATAACAGGAATAAGATTTCTTTTGATTGGCATCATTGTTGCCTATGAAGAACTTTTTACTCTTTGGTGTGATTCATCTGTAATTTTTTCGGAACTTCCTTTCAGTTGGTCTCTCTGTCAATGGCTGGGACTAGTATCTGCCTGGCGTTCCTTTCTTTGTTAGTCTGATCTTTAGGATGTGTAGGAGAAAGACATATGTGACCCATGCATGCCTATATGTAAAGCAATGTGGTAGATATCCCCGTAGATGGAGTTGAGGGTAGTGCAGGATATTACTGTGCCAATATTGTTGTTTTCCACTGCTGTCTTTGCTTCTCAAAGGTTTGAACAATGGTTCAGGGTGCAAATATAGTATCTATGTGGATATTCTACCTAGGGTTCATTCCAAAAGTTTATTTTCTCAGTTGTGGTGGAACAACAGTCAAAAGTGGAGCAGTTATTTATCTGCTTGTCTGTCTGTCTCTTTCGCTTGCTCTATGCATGTGGATGTGCCCATGCACGCAAGTTTGTATGTTCTTACTCAGTCTTGAATACTTGACATTTTATTCTGTATGCGAAGATTGACTCTCAACTCCAAGATCTGTTTAACGGAGATGACACTTCCTTTTCTCATCACAAGTTGTTACTCTCAGGCTGATCTGCGTCTTGCTGACTTTCGTGCAAAACAGCGTGCCCTGGAGGATTCCCTAATGGCTTTGGAGGTGCGTTAATCAACTCTGTGACATAGATGTGCTATGATTCACTTTTTAATAAGTGCTCATATGATTTTAATATGCTGATCAATGAGAACAAGATAATGGTCATTTTCATTTCACACTTATCATCCCAAAGGGCATATGCCTTTCAACTCTTTTTTAATCTTTAGTTAATTTTTTTTTTTTTAATTAATGGATTTTGCAGTTTATCAAAAACATTCATGACAGGATGGTGAGCAAGTTGTACAAATTGTAAGTTCGACTGCTGATAGCTTATTGTTCAATGTGCAACCTCCCCTAGAAAAAATTAGAACAGAAGAATAAAAATTTACAAGCTCTCATCCTTAACATTTCATGTTTCTCTGTAGTCCGCTGCCTTCAGAAAATGATTCTATATCAACTCACGATGTGATGGGGCGCATAATGCTAGAAAAGAATGGGAAAACACTGGATTCCTTCCCAGGGGAAGTGTCTGCTGATCGCATCAGTGCTATCCAGGTCCTTTTCTTGAAAACGGTCTTCTCTCGATTTTCTTCTCCTATTAGTGTCATTGAAGGATTTGAACTTACACCATTAGTTTGATGTAAGCAGGAAGCTTATTGGAGTATGGCATCAGCGCTATCTGAAGCTGATGGAATAGACTACACTGATCCTGAAGAGGTCCGAACATCATCTAACTCCAAATGAATGTAATCTTTTCTTAAACATGCTCTCAATGCAATTGCTTCACTGGTGGTTTTCTAACTTCTGGTATCTTGGGGAAAGCAGCTCGAGTTACTAGTTACAACCCTCATAGATCTTGATGCTATGGACGGTAAAAGTAGTGTGTCGTTGCTGGCAGAATGCTCCAGTTCTCCTGATGTCAGTACTAGGTGAGCTATCTTGCTCATGTTAAACTTTCCAATTTGGTTGTGATATTACAAGGATGCACTGCGAGATCTGAAGGGTAATAGCCCTTTAGTTTGTTATAGATTTTAAGGATCAGAATAATGTACATCTGAGTTTCTTTATCATCTTATGCAATTATATGTCCTTGAGGCATGCGATTTTATATTATCTTGTCTCAGCAATAATGATCTGAACCATCTTTAACATGAGTTTCACTTGCACCTGTGGGAAGACCTTGATCAAGATTTTAGATTTTGTCTATTAAGACCAAAATTGCATCCTATATGCCTTTTGTACCTCTTCAACACACAGGAACTGTCTGAATATCTCTATCTGAAGCCTACTAGTTTGAAGATATCACTGGCCATAAATTGGTTTAGTTTGGGATTCTGGTAATGCAGATATAGATCTCTGTATATAGACATCAGGAATCTAATCGAGGAATCTGCTAATATACTTAACTTTCCCCCTCTTTGGTGGTCTAGACGTGCCCTGGCCAATGCATTAGCAACAGCACCATCCATTTGGACACTTGGAAATGCGGGAATGGGAGCATTGCAGGTAACTATTTTTTATATATGACCAAGCTCATCATTTTTTGAAGTAAGATAAGTTCCTTTATTGGATATGTAAATATTCTACATTAACAGTAGGAGACCTGATATTTGATTTTCATTGCAGAGATTGGCGCAAGATAGCAATCCGTCAATTGCCGCAGCTGCTTCCAAAGCCATGTACGAATTAAAGAAACAGTGGGAAATAGAGGAAGGAGATAACTGGAGGTTTACGATGGACAAGGGCGAGAAGGTCGATGATGCAGATACTTAGAGGTTTCTGGATACTCATCTTGTACATATATATGGAAGAAAAAGGCCCACGTAATTTTAGGATGAAAGCGTTTACTGGACATGCTGAATGCCAAAGTGCACTTCACCGAAGAAGAAAAGAAAAGGGAGCCTGTTAGTTGTCTGCTTGTTGTTCTTTTTCCTGCTCTTCAATTATCAAGCATGTGAAGAAAGCTAGGCGAGCTCATGATAGAAGCAGTCACATAAATGGTATGAAGATGTCTTGATGTCATAAAGGTTAAGAAACACTATTAAATCAGCCAGCTTCTTTCTCTGTAGAAGATTAGTTTTCATCTTTTTGGCCATATGTGGAAGATATTGATGGAATCATGATTCTTCCATTGTTTCAAGGAGAAGCAAATGAGACCGATAATTGGCCTTTTAGAATGTGCCTTGCAACCTCATGTGGTACCTGCATGTAGAACCAAGAAGCATGTTTCAGGTTTATGAAATGAATATGATATTTACATAGCATTTCTATGAGCTCCTGTCACTAATTATCCTTACTTTTCTGGTTTCAATATGCATACCGGACTGCGAATTTCATCTATTGTCAAAGCCAATAAAACAATTCACTGGCTATTTCTGCTGTTGGAGTTTGAGATAAAAGCCGGCTTCACTTGGTGGTAAAGAAATCTGGGATGTTGTTGGTGGTTGAGGTTGAAGGTTGAAAGGCAAATGGTTCATGCGTGTAAATTCCCTTAATTGAATGTGGATAAGAGCATTGAAAGGAAGACCTTAGTGCTTCAATCATTACTTGGTTTGGGGCCTCTAATGGTTGGTTTGTCATGTGATCCTCTGCTTTTCCCTGGGATCCACTCCACATGATGAGATGCCATCTTCACATAGCACAGTTGTGACTCAGCATAATTGCGAAAGACGTACGAGGGCGTCCAGAATCTATTTTGGGATCTCAGAGACTCCATAATATAAGGAACGTGGGTCACATTTTTGCTTCAGATAGCTGATTTCTTACACAAGCCCCAGGAAAAGGAGGTTCTGTTTAAGTCCTAATATTTAGTTGGTTCATACCAAACTCCATTTAATGTTGGACTTTAAATCCAGGAGAAGCTTTTCTAAAAGCAGGGCAAAAGCAAAAGCTTGAGACAGAGGCCTTGGCCCCATCACTTTAGTTTTTTTCTTTTCTCTTATTTTCTGGAGGAAAGCTCTAGGGTTAGAATCAAGGTTCCTCGTTTAGGTCCATTATCTTTAGCTTTTCCTTTTTCAAAGACTTTCCTGTTTCTTAACTTTACCATGATGCGCGCCACTATTTGACACCCCATGTTTCATCATTCTTGCCCTTCACTCTTATTTATTAAATCCTTGCAATCTGTAATGATGGTGCAGCCATGAGTAGAGCCCCGTGGATTGGAAATGGAGACCCTGAACAGGACTTATGATGCAACCCAAGGCGAAATGGGACCGTTCCGAGCAAATTCACCGGTTGTTTTCATGTACTGTCTAACCTTTTGTTAGCAGCTTCTGCTGGTTCTTCTTTTCCGGAAGACCTAGGGATGACAGTCAAGACCTATTCCGCCAATATGACCAAGAAAGAAGAAATCTTGTGTGCTTTAGGGAAAGGGTGTGGGTCGGTGACTGCTACGAGGGACGAAAGTTTTGCATATACGGGGAATTTGTTGCTGTGGGATGATTATATTCACGATGTACGAGTGAGACGACAAAGCTGTTGTAGTATAGAGCGTTTGCCATGCCATGGCGGGGCAGGTGGGCCTGTGGTTTCTGTTCACCTTTACGACCCCGCGTGAAGCAGCGCTAATCAAGCTCCGGGGAGCCTGATTCCGGGTGGCGTGTGTTTCCACCTATTAAACTTATTCCTAGTTCTTTCTTTGGATATTTTAGACAGACATTCTCTTTTGAGCTCTCCCAGTGGAATAAACTACTTTCTTTTCCATGGTCATGGATATCCCATACTAATGCCTGGAGACGTTAGAAATAGCATATATAGAATAAAACTGTCACATTCACCTGAAAACTCTTCACACACTGTAACTAGGTAGCAACACCGAGCCTCTTCTCTCTCTCTCTCTCTCTCTCTCTCTGTTATATGTGGTGGGTTTAGACAAGACAACGAAAGCAACAGGCATGGCTGCCAACAAGTTTGCAACCATGTTGCAAAGGAACACAAACAGAATCATAGCCATCCTGGTGTATGCTGCCCTCGAGTGGGTTCTCATCTCAATGCTTCTGCTGAACTCTTTGTTCGGCTATCTCATCTCAAAGTTTGCGGGCTTCTTCGGCCTTAAGCCCCCGTGCCCATGGTGCTGCAGAATCGACCGAGTATTGGAGCGTGGCAAGAGAGCAGATTACTCTTTTGTCGATGAGGTGTGCGAGACCCATGCTGCTGAGATTTCCAAGTTGAGTTACTGTTCGAATCATCACAAGTTGGCCGAATCACAAGGTATGTGCAACGACTGCTTTGCATCTAGGCCAGTTACGGACACATCAAACGGAACGACGGGGACGCCATTTGTCTCTATGATGAGGGAGGATACATGCCAGAATGGAGATGACATTTTAAGGTGCTCATGCTGCAAAGAGAACTTAACCGGAAAATGGCACTCTTCTTGTTTGCTATGGAAGCCTTCTTGGAGTGCTTCGGATGTTATCCAGAAAGAAGGCCTCTCAATCGAAGAAATTGTTGATGAGAATGCAGGATCCAAATGTGAACAGCTGAAGAAACCTAATGGACTGCAAAGTCAGAGGGAAAGCTTGCGTGAGATAGAAGATCATAATGATGAAGCCGAAGGCATATCGGAGGAGCATCAGGTACTTTCTGATGTTGATAGTTTTAGTTTTCGAGAAGCATCCGAGGAAGATTATTCAAAGCCCTTGTCGAGCATACTGTGGAATGAAAAGGAAGACACTAATGAGGACATTAAGGAAGCTACTTCGGAGGTAATAGAGAAGTATTCCTATGGCGTGAGCAATGGGAGTCCCACTTCCAAAGGAAAGAGCACAATATCTTGTCATAAAGAAGATGATTTACTCAATGCCATTGATCTGCAACACAAGGACTCTGATGCATGCGATTGGCAACGGGTGATACCTGTGGATCTGATAGATTATTCCACCAATGAAAACACAAAGTTTCACGCCTTGGTAGAGGAACATCTGCGCAAGTGTGATCATCATCGAGATGCAGCTTTCACTTCAAATTTGGTTTTTGAGACCGAAATTGGTCTCTTAGGAGAGTCATTCATTGTGGATGATGACATAAAGAAGGCCGCCTATGCTGAGATGAAGAAATTGGGAATTTACATGGTTGATGAGGAGAGTGCTTCAATTCTCCCATCTGAAGAGGGGAAATTAGAACATGAAGATGCTTCAGTTGCTCGAGCAGCTCAAACATTGGAAGCTGATGATGACAAGATTGAAGCATGTGCAATGGAAGAATTAAACAAACCAATAGGTACGCTTTTACTGGTATAGTAGGCTTTTGTAGCATCTTACTTCATGTAGTGTCACGCTTATTCCGTACTTATCCTATACTGGCCAAAGAACAATAAATCCTTTCCTTCCATAAAAATAATTTATTTTTGGACAGGTGCAATATTGAAGGATGAAATGGGTTGCATTGAAATAGCAACAGATCTCACTGCCAGGAGCACGAAAGTTCCCACTTCTGATCAGTCACACCCTCAGGAATTACTTACTTCATTACAACTCTCAAAAGAAAATTTCTCTCTTGTGAATGGCCAGAATGCTGAAGTCACTGACTCCTCAAATGAGTTAGTACCTCAGGACGGACATGGTAAGTTTCACATTTATTTCTAATGCAAGAACTGAGTGCTTTATTGACAAATGTGAAGAGTTGATCTGTAAGCAGATTGTAATGTAGGTCCGCTCCCTCCAGGCCCAGCAGATGCAGGACAGAGTTATGTGCAAGAGACCATGTTGAGTGACGAGAGTCAAGCAAATCCAATCAATTGCCAGCCAATGGAGCTTGAAGCCGAGGAAGAAAAGTTTCCTGAAACACCAACCTCAGTGGAAAGTCTACATTATTTACATAAGAAGTTGCTTCTGTCTGAGAAAAAAGAATCTTCCATAGAGGAGTCGTTGGATGGAAGTGTGCTCAGTGAGATGGAAGTTGGTGATGGGGCGTTATCTGTCGAAAGGCTCAAGGCAGCTCTAAAAGCAGAGCGAAAAGCTTTGAGTGCATTATACGCTGAACTAGAGGAGGAGAGGAGTGCCTCTGCAGTGGCCACCAACCAGACCATGGCTATGATCACGAGGCTTCAAGAGGAGAAGGCGGCAATGCAAATGGAAGCACTGCAATACCAGAGGATGATGGAAGAACAGTCCGAGTATGACCAGGAAGCTTTGCAGCTTCTAAACGAGCTCATGATCAAGAGGGAAAGAGAGAAGGAAGAACTTGAGAAAGAGTTGGCCATATACCGTCAGAAAGTTTCAGATTATGAGGCCATGGAGAGGATGAGAGCAATGAGAAACATCCGTCCTGAAAATTGGAGCAGTAAGAGCTCGTCTGACTTTGGCAATAATGCAGAAGACGGCGACAATCTATACATTGATCTAAACCGTGAGCTGAGAGACAATGATGCTGGCAACCTCTGTGGCCACCAAGAAATTAATTCCCCCGACAATACTCCGACCGATGAAGTTTTAAACTTGGAGGAGATGGCGCTAGATTGCGTGAAGCACGTGACTTCTCTTGATGACTCCTTGGCAGAATTCGAGGAAGAGAGACTATCCATTCTTGATCAACTGAAGGAATTGGAGGAGAAGCTACTCATAATGAGTAGCAACGAAGGGTTCATGAATGACAAAAACTTGAGCGAGCCATTGTCCAACTTTGATGAGAACGACTGTGATGAGCGTCACAATTTTACTTGTCAAGAACAAAATGGGGTTTCGGACGCACTTCCGAAAGAGCCGAATGAAAACTACCATCCTGAAAAGGGGACAATGTGCTTGATGGCGAAAAGACTGCTTCCTCTTTTGGATGCCACAGAAACTGAATATGAAGATGCTATGATTGATCAGGATCCAGGTGAAAACATCTCCAAGTTTGAGGAGGATGGGAAGAAATTAGCCATAGTTGAGGAGGTCGACCACGTCTACGAGAGGCTACAAGCCCTTGAAGCAGATAGAGAATTTTTAAAGCATTGTATGGGCTCCATTCAGAAGGGCGACAAGGGGATGAATCTTCTCCAAGAAATACTGCAACACCTCCGCAACTTGAAGAGCGTCGAGCTCCATTCAGGGAATATGGATGAGGGCAACTAAGGTGATGATTTGCTAAATCAATCTCCTAAAACATGTGCTTGTTCTTACGTATCTTTGTGCTCATCCGTTACGCTTTGCTGAACTGCCAAGCAGGAAATTTTGTCGCCTGAGTCTGTTCATATGCTTCATCCTCTGGTAATGGCATGTTATTTGATAGATCTTGGTCGAATTGAGTCGTTCAAGAAAACAAGGTTTCTCCATATATTAAAGTAAAACTACTTGGCTGTGTTCTTCTACATTGTAACATTAGGAAAAAGTTTGTCCAAATATATCTTTCTGCAGAGTACAACAATCTAAGCCATTATGTACGACAGATCATTCTTTGAGCAATTCAGTGCTGCATCATAAGGTATGACCCGATTTTGTCTCTTTTTTTCTCAACGTTGACTGCAAAATGAGATGTAAAGCTAGCGATTGCAGCACGCAGTTGCAGCTTCTGATTGCACCTTTCCCATTTAATAAGATTTGCGTCTACCCAAGGTCGAATCATCTAAGTCTGATAACATGGACATTTTTTTAGCAGAATCGACAAGTTAGGGACAAAAGAACATCGTCGTGAGGGGCAAGCAAGTCAAAGGGCCTTGACAACAGTATTTCATCCTTGAAATTACAATGCACTTTTCCTCGCGTAGTGCAAACCTGCAAAATCAATCCTATCCAATTTCTTAAGTCAAATGCGAAAAAAACAACAAAATTAGATACCAGTTAAAGAGTCCTCTCATTAACCTAATCATTTCTGGTGACATGATTAAGCAAAATCCTTTGTGATGGTTCCCAAGCCCTTCCCCACCGGTGCAGGAAGCAAGCGGTATAAACTAAGCACATCAAATAAGGGTTGCAGCTATCGGGTAGGGCAGATTTCCTTCCCTACAAAAATTTCCTCTCATCACTATCTGGTGAGCAACTGCAGATGATAAGGCCAACTCCTAGTCAGATAGATTCCTGGTGCATACGTATTCAAACTCGGAGATGGTTGATTCCAGTATGCGCTCTTCCATTCGATAGCTAACAAAGTAAAGAGTCCTATTACGACAAAGCATTAGGTTAGATAACAAAAGGATATTCAAGAAATCTTGAATCTCTTGCACCAGCTCCTTCAAATTACTGTCTCTAGGATAGTGGCCAATCATCACTCCGAACGTGAAACACTAATTAAAGTTTTGTCACAAGTCACCTAATTGTGGGGAAACCTGATCAATTCCATACAGCATAGAATTCTCAGTTTCTTGTTGTAAGTATGGAAAACTTAGGTAAGTTCAAACGTGATATAGTCATGGAAGCATCTGCTTCATTTTTCTTATTTGGAATAGAAAAAAAAAAAAAAACAACAACCTTGACGATATGTTATTGCTTAGATTGTCGCTTTGAATAACCAAGTTGCTGGGAAACTGCATGCCCAATCAGAAATTTGATCGCAGAGGCCGAAGATGAAGTGTCTCGAAATGACAATAGCGACACGCCTGTTTGCAAAAAGCTTTGCTACCCATTGATATTCTCGGCTGCTTCTGCGAACATATTTGATGAGCATTGTACAGCAGAAGGATGAGAACGACCGGTCTGTACATGCACATTTCTGGTGGGCTCCCATCAGGAGCAGTTAATTTTTTGAACTATCTTGCGACCCTTTTTAATCCATCTCCAAGGCAATCGAAAGAAAATTGTAATATTGATTTCACTGTTCTTTTATCTGAGAGAACAATAGAAATTGGCAAGAAGGATTACATTCGAATTTTTTGCACAGAGGTTTACAATAAAATTAGTAAAATTGGAAAGTTTATAACTAAATTTGTATCTAAACGATAAGTTTAGTATTTAGTGAGTAATTTTTCTTGATACTAATGATTTGGTCAGGGTGAGTTACATGTGAACAATGATCATCAAATGTGCATGCAATTATAAGTTGTGTGAATTTCTTGTTGACTGAATCTTTAGACATTCTTCATCCCATACGTAACATTCATCAGCTGACATGAGCCTTGCGGAGCGAAGCATGACAGAGCCAACAAAAAGACAGCCGACTCGACTAGGCTGACCAGAAGAAAAGGCCAAAGCAGAACGGAACAGAAAGAAAACAAGGCCGGCAAGGCCTGACCAAACTGAACTGAGCTGCGACCGGCCATCGACCACGAAAGCCAAGCCTGCAGGGGTGATTTGAGTCGGTCTCCGGTGAAAGAGGCCGGACATGCTGCAATTCGCTCCGTAGTCATGATGTTACATGGTTTACTGTGACGAGACCCGTCAAACAATAATCTAAATCGAAAATAATCCGACCCAAATTAACTCGTTTAATTTGTTTTATCCCATTATGCAATACAAATTTAGTGGACTCATACTCAATTCGACTTGTATTGCTAAAATATTTTCATATTTAATTCAATTTAAGATAATTCATATACAAAATGAGGTAAGAACATGGAAGTGAGTAAGAGTAAGATCCAATGAGAGTAAGAGAAAGTGGAGAGAGAATCATTAAAGAGGGTTGAGTGGAAGTTGTAAACCCATTTAATGCTTTTATTATTTTGGACTTATCATTTTAAATTCATTTATGATTAATTTGTTGAATATAACTAACTTATATAACAATTTAATCAATCAAATATAGGTTAAGAAATTGGTTTATGATAATTTGATAGGTCTAATCCTGAGCTACCCCATCAAGGGCACATCGACATGCTCTCAAAGGTTTATCGGTTTCCGCTCTCATCCCTTTAAATACAAAATGGTTGCTTATTTGAATGGCCAAAATTCGACTTCATGTGAGACCTATGATATCCAATGATCCAAATGAATCGTCTGATTAGCACGCGGGCCACTACAATTAGCTTAGAGCAATTGTCGCCCCACGTCGGTGCGTCAAATCCGACGCATGCGATCCGTCAGGATCCGCATAATCTGAAAGAGCATATGCACTGAATCTATATGAACAAACGAGAGCCACTATAATTAGCTCAAAGCAATTGTCATCTCACATCGATGTGTTAGATCCGGTGCATATGATTCATTTGGATCCGCATGATCCGAGGGAACAGATGCATTGAATCTATACGTTACGCGGTGCGTTCGGGAACACTTATGGCCTGGCCAATAGGTTCCCCACCGGTTTCATCCCATAATTTATCCGCTCATCAAGACAATTAAATAATTAAAAAATCTAAAAAAAAAATCCAAAACTCTTGTTGGTGGGAGGGGGGACCATGTGACACCGAGTGATAAGTGATGCCCTCCAAAAATCCTCTTGTACAAATTAATTTATGCACAGAGGATAACCTTTGTATTTTTTTATGTTACAAAAACATCACCTTTCTTTTCTGCCAGAACCTATGTATTATTTAAATGCACAGACAGACCAAACCCATCTGCAATGCCTCTCGCCGCCACGTCATGGATCTGCGCGACCCCTGCGCAGCGGAACACAGGCCCTTGGATCAAAGTCGCCATCGCCATCGCCATCCTGGCCGTCCAACATATATCCCCACCAGAAAAAAAATTAAAAAAAAAAAAAAGAAAACCCAAAACTCGTAATTCAATGCCCTCAAAAGAAATCCACTTCCCTTAAGCACCTTTTCTTCCTCTCTCTTATTATTTTTTTATCCTTTTTTTCCGGCCTTTCCTTTTCTTTTGCTTTTTCTCGAGTCTAAATCTTACCACTGTTCTTGAGGAACAACCTCTGTGGGGGTGTTGGGTGTAGCTGCTCGGTGGGGACTGGCTAAGGATTTTCGTAGCTCCGCAGTCTCTCTCTCTCTCTCTTTCTCTGTCTGTACCAGAGAGAGTGTGTTGTGTGTGTGTCCATCTCACTCTCACTCTCTGCATCTTTAATGGCTGCTACAGAGTTTAATAAGCCTCCACCACTCCCTCCTTATCCTGAGGTAACGTCAACCCTCCTTCTCCCTTTCCCTCTCCCTCTCCCTCTGTCTCTCTCCCTCTCTCTCTCGCTAGCCTTTTCATTGGGATTTGCAGAAAGACAGCAGATTTTCCTGCAAGACCATGTCTTTCGGGGTTTGTGTGGTGAAATTAAAGATGGGTTCTTGTGGTATGGTTTCGTTGCTGTCGTTCAGGCGTTCTGGGGTTTTGGGTATTTTTCTTGTGATGGGTCCTGGTGGGAAATGCTTGAGCTGAAGATTTTCTTGATTTTTAGATTTGGGCACCTCGTTCCATATGTCATTTTTGCTTGGCGTGATATCTGTTTCGCGATCGTTTGCTTCGATTTAGCTGCTCGAATTCTCGATATACTGACAAGTGAAATGTTTTTCTGGTTTGGGTGAATGTCACAATCTGGATCCGATTAGGGGCGTGCTCACTGAATTGAGCTAACGTTCGTCCACATTTCAGGAAAGAAAAATGGAAATCTAGTGGAATTCACACTGAGTTGATCCGACCCTAAACCTTTCCCCCCTCCAAGATTGAGGTCCAGCTGATTGATTTTCATTTTCCACCCTGATTCTTTCCTTTCTTGGCAAATGGAAAAATGCAGTAGCTTGTTAATGGTTGAGATCCTAGAGAAATATTTTTTTCTTGTCTGTCCGATTCCTTGTCATAGAGATGAAGACCAATAATTTTCACTTTCAGTTTGCTTTCTCTGTCTATTGACCACCTTTGATTCTTCTTTCTTTTCGCCTTTTTGCTTTTCCATTTTGCGATATGCCATGACAGATGATTGTAGCAGCACTGGAAGCATTGAAGGAGCCCAGCGGTTCCAACAAGACATCAATCTCGAAGCACATAGAATCCAAGTATGGAGACTTACCGGCAGGCCACTCCCAACTCCTGTCGCACCACCTCAACCGGATGAAAGAGAGTGGGGAACTTGTCTTCTGGAAGAACAACTACTCGATACCTGACCCCAACGCGCCGCCCCGCCGTGGCCGCGGCCGGCCACCAAAGCCCAAGGACTCCTTGCCTGCCGCCGTGGCCGCCCCCTGGCCCCGCCAAGGCCTCGGGGCCGCCCTCCAAAGGACCCAAGCGGGCCGAAGCAGGTGAAGCCCAAGGTCTCTGCGGGCAGTGGGAGGCCGAGGGGGCGGCCGAGGAAGATGGCAAAGCCGACAGGGGGTTGGGTGGGTTGGCAGAGGCGACGGCGTCTGCTGCAGGGTCCGGGAGGCCGAGGGGCAGACCCCCGAAGGTGAAGGCACCGCTGACTGAAGTGAGTGTAGAGAATTAGGACGTGATACAGCTTTGGCCTGTGCCTGTGGGGTTCCTATGTCTGTTCAGGTCTTTTCCAGAGTTGGGCTTGGTGGCATTAGGCGGTTGACTAATTCGTTTGTGTAGCTCTAATGTGCAATGTTGATGTGGTAAATGGTTAGTAGCTTGTAGCAGTAATGACAATTCGCGGGGGAGTCCGCTTCCACGGTCGATTCGTAACTTGGTAGTTCTCCGGTGTTATCTCGTAGGATGTTCACTTTTGTTTGCTTGTCTAGTGGGGATTGTTCTCGTTCGAAATATGTTTTCTGGTTGTTGTTCCGTGAAACGATTGGTTGTGGATTGCTGTTGCTGTTGCAGTTGCAGTTCTATTTTTGACTTGGATCGGTCGTGAGCAAAGTAGGCCGAGCGAGTCGAGCCAAACCGTTCGATGATGATGATGACAGTGTGATTGCGAGAGAGCAGACAGAGCACCAATGGCAGATACGGATGTTGACGTGATTCTTCTTCCTGACGGAGCTTGATTGGAAGGGAGTTAAGAGCAACCTCGTTCCGTTCCGTACCCACCTACTGATCTATCCACTTAGCAGGGATTACGGTTGTTCGTACGAGGAGAGGGTGCTGTTCATGTTTGGAGTGGCGTGGCTTCGGAGTTGGCTGTGAATGGTGGTGTCTTGTCGCTCGGGATTTTTAGGCCCACTTCGTCGCGTTGGATTTAGAACGAGTATTTGGGGCCAGCCAGCATGCTCAGCTGAGTAATCGGCATCTGAGCAGCGATCTTAGCAGAGGCGTATTACAAATACGTGCAAATCTTAATCTGATCTTAAGACGATTGGACAGTCTGAGTTAAGGGCGAAAGCTGCTTGATTTCAAGACCTCGGTAAAGAGGCATTTACTTATCATGGGTCCAGAATCGCATAGCTCTTTCGAGTGGTTTTGTATTAACATATCCAATGTGATCTTAAAACGATTAGACGGTCTTGTGTTATGCGCGAAAGCTGCTTGATTTTGAGACCTCGGTAAAGGCTAACCGGCATTTACTTATCATGGGTCCGGAATCGTGTGGCTCTTTCGAATGGCTTTGTACTAAAGTGTCCGTGCGTTGATTGGTCGTTCAATTTCGCAACGTAATGATGGTAGACAGCTAGTGAAAGTCAAGTCATCTCTCACTTTCTGATTCTAATCCCTGACCTGATGACAGAGGCTGGTTTCCCAACTCCCCTAGCCGCGAAGGAAAAAGCCCTAATCATCTAAGCCTTTGATTATGATACATTGGTTTCATGTGCACCCAATGCATCTAAGAATGTATTTTCTTCTCACACATGTCGGACTTTGGCCTAAAACTTAAGTGTGTAAATGTATAATTTAGGAAGGCAGATAGGGGTTTGAAAAAATATTAATAAGGTCGCGACAAGCTTGTCAGGTTGTGCTAGGCATGGTTGGCCATGCCCCAATTTGAAAATAAAAATAAAAATAAATGTTCTTAATTGAAAAGGTTAAAAAAATACACTAATTTGTTTCAAATAGTGAAAAAGTGAAAAAAAAAACATAATTAAGGAAAATTAATGAAAACACTAATTCAATTATAACAAATTGAAAAAAAAAAAGTACATCTTCCAGAAAATTAGAGAGAAAAAATTACATGTAGTGGCCCCTTAATGATTGCATAGAAGTTAAACCAAAAGAGAATGTCTAACAAATTTGGTGTCTCTCCACACCATGATTAATATGACATATTGTCATCATTGTCCTTGTTTATGTTGGTCACGTTCCTTTGGAGTTGATTCTTGCATATAACAATCATGGCCAATGACAACCATCTATTAATTTCAAGAATATTAGATGGACTTATTGTCTTCCAAGATTCATTTGCTAGTATTGAATGTGAACTCAAATGATACCATAGTCGATGGTGGGGTCTATAAGTCACGAGCCATGATGGAAAGAATATAAAAACTAGTTGCTCACCTCTTCCACCATTTCACAAGGTCAATCTTGTCTTTGCCAACTCTTCTAATCTGTTTGAAGGAGTCTGTTTCCATGTTCGTCTCCAACTTATTAGTAGATGAAGACAAAGGCTTAACGGAAGATCGTAGGGTATGGACCATACAAGTTTCTAGACACAATCACTCCATCTCCATTTATGGAGTGAAGCTTGTCATATTGAATTTGATTGATGTGGTCAATATCAATTCGAGTTTCGAGCCTTTCCACTGGAACATTGGACCGAAGGTAATGGATGCCAAAAAAAAAGGTGGAATGACCTGGTGATATTTGAGGAATTTCGCAATTCATTGCCACTTCTACTTCGTTTAAAAAGCGCTCACCCTCCTTGTTCTTCGATTGAACGGACATCATGCATAAAAACGGAATGGTTCAGTTGCTTGAAGAATTATTGGTAGCACTTAAAGCATCCGTCGTGTCACAGAAACTTGCAAAAAGTCCCTAAATACTTCAACAAGCCTCCAATCTCGTCGTGTCAATGGCCGGAAACCGACATTTTTCGTGATTGGTGGTTAGAAAGTCAACACACCCATCTCCTCGAATGTCTTCTCCAACATCTTTTATGTTGAATTCCACCTCCTCCCTATGTCCAGAGGGAACTTTTTCCACTTGTCTTCCTTGCGTCATGTACAGGAACTCCAACTTTGGATGCCTCAATGCGCGGATCTAATGCATTAAACCGACCCACATATGTTGGCCACGGAATTGTGAAACTTGCGAAGGTCATCTTGCCCGCACAAGTTAATATAGTGATAAGAAAGAAAATCTCATTGCCAATAGAATTTAAATGTCGGTAATGAAGATTTATCAGGGATACCAAACATATAGATAGCTTATTATTTTGATGGCCACATTTTAGAAATCATGTGGGAATACTAACTTCATAAATGCAAGAGCTCCAGGACATATTCATATGCCTCATTGACTTAGGGCATAAATGATAAAATTTCTAGCTAAAAATGATTTCTATAAGAGAAATATAATTTGTTATTTCTATTTCTTAATGAGTTTTTGAGCAAAAATTTGTAATTGATAACGATGCAAAATTTTCGTTCTTGGAATATAATTTTATTTGATAACGACACAAAATTTCTCCTTCTCGAAGGAGGGTGGATGGCAGCGGCGGTGGCAGCAACTGGCAAGTGGTAGATGACGAATGGCAGGTGGGTGGTCAGCTAGTATTGTTTCATAAATAGAGAAGAAAAAGAATTTTACTTTTGATTTCCATTCCAAATCTATTTTTATAATAGAAATTTATTCCAAAAATAAAAATAATAATTTTACGAAACGAAATTCTATTTTAGAATTAAATTTTAAATAAAAAATTATTTCTTAATCATAAATTTTGATTTGTCATACACTAGGGGTGAGTAATATAGACTGCTCGGACCAAGAACCGCCCGGACCGGCCGGTTCAAGGTGGTTCCTAGTTTCAAGGGTGAACCTCCCAGACTGGACTAGATCGACTTTTTTTTTTTTTTTTCTTACAAATCTTCAAAGAACAGCAGCCCCTCATGCTTGCTCTTTCCTCCTGGCTATCACACCTCTTTCCCTCTCAACGTCCTTCAAGGTCTGGGGGAGCAGGGCCCTCTCTATGAGCTCGGTGTAGTGGGAGTCGAGTCGAGGAGGGCGACTAGGGATGGAGTTGAAACTGATCTGACCCCTCGTGGAGTTGTAGGGGGCCGTTGGGGCAATGCGGAGGAGATGGGGGTGGGGGGACCACATTTGTATCCATGAGGTTAGAGAGCGAGCTCGGAAAGAATTGGAGGTGCCTTCGTGGTCTCTCTAAAATGGAGGAGTCGGTGGTTTTTGTGGGAGGAGAGGAGGTGGGTTTGCATCGAGAAGAGAGAGATGGAGATGGGACAGGAGGGATTGACTTAGAGAGAGAGAGAGATTGAACAAAAGTAAATGCATTAAAGAGGCACATCAAACGGAAGTGGGGCCACTCTACTCTGCTTTCTATGTTTTTGTCAGACACGCCACTCTCCAATCTTTAAAATTTGACCGGTTCCAAGGACCAGATTAGACCTGGTTCAGACCAATGGTCCGGTTTGATCCCTAGTTCTCAATTTTGAGGACCGGTCCTCCCAGTCTAGTTCTTGATTTCACCTTTCATACACCCCCTAATGGTCAATGACAGCACAATAGTCGCAATTGATAAAATAATAAAAAAACTTCCAAAGTTACCATTGATAATATATATTTATGAGCGCCATCAATTTTCCTTTATGTATTGATTTGCAGATCTTAGAGTTTTTATTCATGAATATGCTTGAATTGAAGTTGCACGACTGTCTTTAAGTAGTGGATGAAGAAGGGATCTTCGGCAAAGCCAAAAGATTGCTTGGCGAGAAGACAGTACTATGCAAGCTCCTATTGGTTCCTTACGTCGTCATATTTGAACAGGCTTCCAATATGCAGTGTTGTACTGAGTTCCCCCAGCCACAGACATCTCTTCCTCATATCAACATTGGTGCCTCCTCAACTAACCTGTCCCACTTGACGTTTCATCAACTAATTCTTTGCCTCATACAGTAAAAGCTTAGCATCAATTTTGAGTTGGTGTGTCCTCCAAATAACGGATGTACTTCTTTGTGAAGCCGACAACCAAGTTGCTTAGGGCTCTTTGAGACTAGGGGTATTGTTTGCAGAAGCATCTTGGCAAGGACTAACTTATGGCATGTGCCCCTACAATCCTCAGATTATAGGGTTATTGTGTCTTGTTTTGGTGAATTCAGCTTGCTGTGGGCTGGAGCCGGCATATGGACGTTGTTGTTTTGCTCATTGGATGAGTCCCAAGACAATTGCAAGGTGAAGTCTAAATTGAGTTATAATGATTGAATATGATTATTATTGATGTTCTCCATTGTGATATTAAGAACACTATTAAATCATTGTAACAATAAGTAAAATAAATGAAATAGACTAAACGTTTTAAAGAGCAAGAGTACTTGGAAATTATATTTGAGTGAAGATTGAGAAAAGGTCAAAAAAAAAAAAAAAAAACAAGAAGATGAAGGAGGCCAATTTATATAGAGGAGGACGAACTTTTTGGCTCATGGATCGTTGATCACTAACCAAGTAAAAATGATCGGTCCTCTAGTCTGATAATGATCTAGCTCATGTGGCATTTGGAAGGCCGAATCCCAAAAGGAAAGTTGTTGGGCCCATGGGCTTGACCCGGCCCAGGCTAGAAGTAGGGCACGGCCCCCACCTAAAAGTTTGTGCCGTGCCTGGACATTGCGTTGTTTGAAACAAGCTCATGTCCAAGCATATGCTAGCCCAATCATGCCCCGACCGACATTACCCGATACCCGCCCCTAGATTTGAGCACAGGAGAGTGATTGAAGACCTCATTTTGAGAAATTTTTTTAAGAGATCATATAAATTATAGTACAAAGAAGATAGCGGATTTTATTCTTTATATTATGCCAACAAACTATAATCCTTTGCATGGCACGTGGATCTTGTATGCTATCCATGGAATTCAAATCTCAATAGTAGCTAATAGCCTTCATTGGACCTTGCATCGCGGAGGGTTGGAAAAAAAGAAGGTTGAAAAGGGAAGTCATAGCAATAGAAGTCGGTTTTAAAGCATTTGAATTATTGGACTAGATGCCTTTGCGTACAAAAGGAAGAGCACAAAAAAGAAAAGGGAAATTCCCACCTTATCACTGCCAAAAGGAAATTATGGTGCTTTAGAAAGTGGGTCATGTGATGGGAAGTCAGCTTAGTCCTTAAGAGAGGCAGAACTGGAAAGTGGGGGAGGATGTGTGGAGTCTAGAAGAGTAACGGTGCTCGGAGGAAAGGACACAGAATATTATAATTTTTGTGCAGTACCAATTTTGGTACTAAAATTTTTGGTCCAATTATTTAAGTGTCAAATTAAAAATTAAACTATCACTAAATGTTGCTAGTGCTAAATTATGACAATTCATTCTACGTTGTTTTTGGATAATTTTTTAAGTCTAAAGTGACTATTTTGAAACAAATTTAAGTCTAAAGTGGAAAAGAAAGGAGATGAAGTGGCAAATGGGATTAAAACGACAACCTTTCATCTTCCTCTCTTCTTCCTTGTTCTTTCCCTAGTGCGCCATCGCATTTCATATCTCTCTCTCTCTTCTTCCTTGTTCTTTCCCTATTGCGACATCGCATTTCATATCTCTCTCTCTCTTCTTCCTTGTTCTTTCCCTATTGTGCCATCACATTTCATATCTCTCTCTCTCTTCTTCCTTGTTCTTTCCCTATTATGCCAATATGCATTTTTCTGTTTTTTTTTTTTTTGGTTCACGGTGCTTCTCTCTACTACTCTTGCTGGGGCACTACAGGTGACAGCTGAGGAGGTCGCGTCCCGGAACTTCGACGAGGACTATAAATTGTTTAGCAACATCCTCAACGATGTGTTGTGGAGAGAAGTTGGAGGCAAGTCCATGGAACAGTTCGAGAGGAATCACATTCGGGCTATTTGGGATAAAAATCAACGACATATCCTGTTTATTTTATTTTGGCTTACACAATAATTAGTCGATTCTCCTACTCTTGCTCTCCACTGCAAAATTTAGAAGGTAATTTTGTCTCAATTGGAACAATGAAGGTTAGGATTTTTTTTTTTTTTTTTTTTTTTTTTTTGAGGGAGATCAGCAATTTTACCCCAATCGCGTCTTTCAAATTTGTTTCTAGATGGAAGTGTCGGTGATTTTAGTTTCAACTTCTGTTGCTAACGGTCATGAATCAATTCGGCTGCTTATTCATACATTCATCTCTAAATCCTTGGTTTGTGCTCTTGAACAACGAGGGAAAAATCAAACCGAAAGTGGCCTAGAAATCATTTTATTTTTCTTTGGATTGGCGGTTTGATTATTGTTTGTCTATGATGGCTTTGAATCTTTTTCATTTTGATTTGGGTTTTGCAATTTTTTGGATTTAGCATTGGTTCAGCTTTCAAAAAAAGAAAAGAAAAGATAGAGCTAAAATGATGTCGTTTCTTTATAGCTTTTGGTAATTGCATTTCTCCAGCGAGCTACGTAGACGGTTTTACAATAAAATAGCATCACGTTGGATTTTTCAATCACATAATGTCACAAACCGACAATGACTTTGAAGTGGTTGTTTTTTCTTTATTTAAATAAGAGGCATTCAAGTGATTACTTAAAAAGTTTTGGTATTGAAATAAGACTTGTACAAAAGTAATGGCACTTTTAATGTCTTTTTCCTTAATGCTTGGTGGGAACAATTACGATAAAAGTGAAGAAGACATTTTAAACCTTTGGGTATTTATGCTGCAAAACTATCTCACTTTTAGGCTTCGTTTATCCATGGAAAATGAATAATTTATAAAATGTTTTATTAAAAATGATCTCTTGTATCATTTGAAATATCTAGTCAATAAAAATATCTTTACTATCGATAACATTTTATGTTTAAACATTTCATTGACGATGAATATATTTTTTGTTCATTGATTTTTGTAAGTAATAAGAAGGATCATTTTTTGGAAATATATATTTTTATATATCAATATATTTTTAAATCAAAAATAAACTTACCTTTTGCATACTCACTTCAAAAGTCGGCTTCAATCATAATTAACATTAAGCTTGAAATATATGTAAGAAAAAAATTTAATAGAGAGAAATTATTAAAAAAGATAGAAAGATAGTTAATTTTTCAATGGAGGAAAAGAGTGAGGATATTCACCTTGTTTGAGTGCTGCGAATGGAAGGGGTGAGTGGTTTTAGGTGGGTTCTAGGCTTTGTACAGGTTTCACCTGGACCTATTCGATGAAATTGACTCTTTATTTTTTTGAATTTGGAACCTATCTTACATCTTCATAATTTAAAACCTATATCATATTATAGGTTCTAAGGTTGGTTCTAGGTTCTACTCAATCTCCATCTATATTATTAATTGCATGATTGTAGTAAATTATTATTTTTAAAGATCATTACTTGCTTTAATAATTCACTCACCACAACTTATATTTTACACATATGAAAAAAATGAAATATTAACAAAGTAAACTTATTTTAAAAGGAAGTTTAGACTAGTGATTACAAATTGCACACTATCATCAAACACCATAAAATAATGCAAGATTATGAGAATACATGGATTAAGAAAAATATAAAAACTTATTTCAAGTTTTGGATTCTACCTATCTATAATTTAGAACCTACTCATTGAAATAGGTTCTTACATACTTTGGAATCTAGAACTATATAGGTTCCCATTGGTCCAAATTTTCGGCCCTTGATTCTATTCCAGAACCATGCTCATCTCTAGTAAATGAGTGCTTGGGTGGGGATGGAAGTTAATTGTTAAATTTTTATTTATTTATTTTATGAGATGAAAACGGTATTTCGACAACCATAAATGATCCACCTTCATTTCACGTAAGCTCTTTTTGTGTGTGTGTGTGTATGTTGCACATTCATTGGAAACTTGTTTGGGCCATACTTTATAATCAATTGTTCAAAGGATTTGATTACGGAAAATTAGGGCAATGAGAATGTTTTTGACAAAATTAAATATGACTCATCAAAGCATATTTCTCTCAAGAAGATCCATATCTATAAATTCAAAGTTAACAATTTCTTGATTCGACATAAGAAGAAAATAAAATATAGTCAATATTATAGGTGAGAATCCCAATAAAAGATTTAATAGGAGAAAAATCGATCAAGAATAAAGTCTAATATTGTATAGCTGAAGCAGTTTCTATAATTTTAGGAATTTGCACATGATATCTGATTTTCATTGAGAGATCATTGTGATGCATTATTTTTATTTAAACTCGACAGCTTTAAAATAATTTAGAAAATCTAAAATCTATGCTACCATGTAAGTCAAAATTTGGGTGGTTGGTCTCGGTTCTAATTTCCATCATCTCATTATTGCAAACAAAGATCACCAAAGTACCAATCAAGACATCTAGGTTAACCTTGTAACTTGTACTAGTTTGACTTTTCCTTAGCTTCAATTTACTCACAAACTATCCATTAATAATAAATAGCGCTCAAGATATATTCTCAACAGTATCATATAAGTGGGCTTGAACTAGTGAAAAGAATAGGTCATACTAAAAACCTACTCGGATTGAAATTTCCTTTAAGAGCTAAAACTTGATATACACTCTCGGTAGGTAATAAATGAGCGAATCCAAACCCCCAAGAAAATTAGGTCAAAACCGGTCAAAACTCTCTTGAAAAAGAAATGGTAGAACTTAGAATGATAAATTCATGGTAACTATAGTAGAAGGCCCTGAGTTGGAGAATCAAACGTGACCATGACCCTATAGTATGACTCGAAAAATTCCTATTTTCCAATAAAAAAAAAAGTAATAATAGTACGGATTCAGTTCAGTCCGGTGAAATACGGTGAAACTTCGCCGAAACGCGTCGTCGCTTAAGCCAAAACGCGTCTTCCTGGAACGTGGAGGCGAGCATCACGCCCCCTATAAAAAAGCGGAGAAAATACGCGAGAGCGAAAAAAAAGCGAGAGGCGTTCGATCAGCCAGACGAAGTAAACCCAGAGAAGAGGCCACACAAAAAAAAAAAAAAAAAAAGGAAAGCGCAGAGTTTCCGAAGCCGCCGCCGCCGCCGCCGCCGCCGCCGTTCGTATCGATTCCGCCGGAGCAGAAGGAAAAACCCTAAGCCTCCGGCGACCTCTATCCCCCCGCTCGATACCTCGCACCCGCCGGCCCTCGATGGATCCTCGAACCTCGTAATTCGACCTCCGCTTCAGTCGGTTCCCTCGCTGTTCTTCTCCGTTCGTCGCTCTCGCCTTCTCTGGAGAGAGCGCCTCGGTCGCCGCCGGTCACCGTCCGATCGGTTTCCAGGTACTTTCTGGTGGTTTCGCTTGGTTCCTAGGGTTCCGCGCGTCCTTTTTTGGGGCTCGTTCTGGAAGTTTAGTGTCGATGAAGATGTGAGATCTGGAACTTGTGGTGGATTTCGCGGCTTTTTGCTTTTCGAGGGTGTTCGTTCGATCCGAATGCCATGTCGAGCGTGTGCTAGGTTTCGTTTAGGGCTTGCGAGTTTACTTGCGGGGGTTCGACGCGTTAACCGACAGGCTGTGTGTCTGAATCTGGGGAAAGTTATGTGGTGTTGATCTTGTTGCGGAGATGCGGAAGCGGAGTGATTTTGTGGGGGTGCTTTGGTTGAACGTCCAATGTGTGGGGGGACTGCTTTTGATTTCGCTTGCTGCTATTTGTGGACGGCAGGCTTCGTTTTCCTGTGTGATGATGCTCAATAAGTGAAAAGCTGACGAAGAGGATAGGTTGCTATCGCTGTATGTTATGATTTCAGCAGTCTTGAATAATGCAATCGTCGTGCACATACATCTTTTTGACCGTCACCTCGGTTGACTTGAAGTTTGCGGTAGTTGGAGACTGTCCGCAACTTGAGCTTTTCTGACGCATGGTTTTGACTGTCGTCCCTCCTAGGCGACTGTGAATTCGAGCTAATAGTGTTTCTTGATTTTGGGGCCTGTTCACGTACTTAACATGTTGGGGTCTTAATTGATGTATTCTTTCTGGTTTTCCTTTGCAGTTCTTGATAGTTGGTATTCTCGGGGAAGGTTTTGCACTACTATTTACATGGCTACTGGAGTTGACATGTCGCTTGATGATATCATTAAGAACAGGAGAAACAATGGAACTAGAGGTCGAGGTAGAGGTCGTCGTGGCCGTGGAGCTGGGCCAGTTGGCAGGCCATTTAATGGTGGAAGAATGATGCCTGCAGGTCGGAGAGGTCCTCTTGGCGTCAATGCTCGGCCTTCTTCTTTCACCATTGCCAAGGCAAGCTCGGATCTGTGGATGCTTAACTGAGATTCTGATAGTCTCGTATAATTTCAAATATAAGAGGATCTATTCGTGCTATAGAAAATGAATAACGAGATCTCTTCTTTCGCATTAGAAATGAAACTCGAGAGGATCTCTGAACATATTATACGAGGAGCAGCCAAATTTGGTAGATCATTAATGTGCTCTTCCAACCTGTTGCTTTCGACCAGTGTGTTATTGATGACACTAATAGTGGGATATTGAGGTTTATGTGTTGCGGAATGTGCGGCGAAACTCTTGCTGAAGTCTTGGTTCCACACTACATAGCGCTTTCACCAACTTTTCTAAGGGGGCTTTATCATGTATTCTTGGAATGGAGCTCTACTTAGTAGGATGACATCGCCTATCCGTCGGCCCAGTCATCAATATGAACATATAGATCAATTTTTGTGTAGAATTGATTTACTCTTTGACGAACGGTTGTTTAAAGGGGGAGTTATGGATTTTCTTGCTATGCGTGCAACAATCTTGGTGCAAGATTCGGTTTCCTTCCAGTTTATGGGCTTTTGTGAAGGAGCTTCCTTTCCCTTAACTTCAGAACTGGAGCACCTGTGGCATAGCGCCAATCCATATCTTGTGGTCCACTTCGATCATTCCCTACATCCATCTGTTGGCTTCATTTGCCGCTTTTGATTGCTGGTTGTTTAAGCATTGTCTAATGGTTTCTCCTCCATTAAGAGTTAGTTTTATTTTTGTGGAATTTCTCTCGTAATGAACTTGAAGAAGGTGAATTATCTTTGGTCATTGGCTGATGCGTTCCTTTGCTCCATTTCGCTTCCTTTTTCATTTGCATTCATCAGTCTGCTCGCCGAACAAGGAACTTCCCGTGGCAGACTGCTTTGTTTGAAGATAGCATAAGGGCTGCTGGTATACAAGGAATAGAGGTTGGAACAAAATTATATGTTTCCAACTTGGACTATGGAGTGACAAATGAGGATATAAGGGTATACATCGAGCCATGCAATTTTGTCTTATGCTTCGGTATTGGTTCTAGATAATCTCTTAATACTGGCCATGGACCTCAGGAACTGTTCTCTGAAATTGGAGATGTGAAGCGATATGCAGTGCACTATGATAAAAATGGCCGTTCCAGTGTAAGTACCTCATGGATGTCCTATGCTTTACTTTTCACAAAATTTTTCTTGATTTGAAACCATGAGCTGTGTGTTGCGTTAGTTTGCTATTCGTTTGTTTTTATTAATTGAAGCCCATACATAGGACTTGCTTGAAATTTGATGAAAGAACGAGATGTTCTTTATTATGCTTGAAGAAGATCTCGTGTTATCTTGGAACAGTTTTTCTTTTGACTGATATTAAGATGGTATTATCTCGTTTTGATGTGTATAATGAGTGCGGGTATTAAGTCTTGTCTCCAACATATTAGAAACTTCTCTTTCTCCTTAATGTTGGCATTTATTTGTTCGGTGATTGATCCCTGAGGGGGGATGGCTATGAAATTTATATCCACAGAGCAGAAAACACATGTTAGTTGTCATTTAACATGACTGTGTTGTTTCACTCTTGATTCATGCAATAAAGTTAGCCTATTTTTGGTAATATCACTTTTGCGGATAATTTGATGGTTCTCAAAAAGATTTGTCAGAGACTTAATTGATATGTTAATTAACGTTTTCTACACCTTGATTTTTACTTTTAATACTTTTGTGTCATTGCCTGAGGCTGTAATTTGAGAGTTTTGTAGGAACACGTTACCAATGTCTGTGCCAGCATTTACTTTGAGTAATAAATCTGGCTTTGCTTGCTTAAATTTGGTCATGCTAAATATTATTCATTCGAAGAAGTTTTGTTAGAGAGACCATGACTGAGTACAAAATAATGATAAAGATCATTGCTAAATGTCAAAGAACAAATTATGGGTTCTACATAGTCACACATTTTCAGCATAGTGAAAACATTGCACAAAACATGATGTAGCTAACAAAATGATTTAGTGAATTTAGTGCAGGATAAGAAAATCTTATCTGATAGGTAAGCTATATAAATGTGTTGGTTGACGTGAATCTGATGTTGTCTTGCGTACTTCACCTTAATGCATGATGGATCTAATCTTGTACTTTTTTGTCTTGTTTTTGTAGCCTTACATCTTTTGACACTGTTGTTAATAATGTCTGTTGCTCCCTGTAAGGAACAAGGAATGGACCTTGTGGTCCATATCTGTGCCACCCTTTCCAAAACCCAAAATGTCTTTATCCATTTCTTACCTTCCCTCTCCCCTTTCTTTCCTGTAAGAAAAGATAACTTGTTGCTGCTTGTTGACTCTGAGGCTCATTTTACTGATGGATCTTTTCCTGTCGACAAGTGTTTGATTTTGTTAAAATGTTAATGTGAATCAGGGCTCAGCTGAGGTCGTTTACACCAGAAGAAGTGATGCATTTGCAGCTCTCAAGCGGTACAACAATGTTCTTTTAGATGGGAAACCTATGAAGATTGAAATCGTGGGTGCTAATTCTGACATTCCTCTCTCTGCTCGTGTTAATGTGACTGGAGTTAATGGGAGGAGGAAGAGAACAGTTGTTATGACGTATGTGATCTATTCTTATCTCATCTTTGTCAAAATTTAGTAGAGTATGTCTTTTTATTTGACCTCACATTAGTAGCTTGACTGTATTAAAATGCTTATGGATTTAGGGCTTGTCTGGATAGGCTTTTACTTTTTGCTTTTTGTTAAATTCAAATATTGCGACTCATATACTTTGACTGATTCTTAGTTTGTAATGCCTTTGCAATGTGCAGACTTTGCCACAGAGATTCACATATAATTATAATTTTTAGAAATTTGGATAATTTTTTAAATTTTGGCACAAAAAGTTGCCTTTTGCTTTGACTTAAGCATAAAGAAAGCCCTTAATGTGAAAGGATTTTGACACTAAAGGAAAGTTTGTTACTTTCAATGCACTGTCTCTCTCTTGTTATGTTTAATCAGTGCACTGGAAATTAAAACCTTTTTTTTTTTAAATGGTTAATGAGTGCCTAGGTGACTTTGTTTACAAGGCCCATTTTGAAATTTTTAGCTTGCTGTGTACTACTTTTCCGCTTTTTGTATATGCTTCTTTACTTTTGATTGGCTAGCTTTATGGTTTATTGTAAAGATTCTTTAGTCTAGTTCCTGGATAGGAGATTTTTTTTCTCTATTTTCCCCTTTTTTTAAGGTAATAAAGAAATTTTATATCTGGGAAGGAATGCTTGGCCAAGCCCTGCAACAAGCCATATGAGTCTCTGTAAATATAGCTCTATCATATCAAACTGGCATACCTCATCATTGGCCAAAAGAAAGAATTAAGACCCCATTCCATCTATATGACAGTTTACAAAAAGAAAAATTATGAACATGTCTCTATTAATGTAGAATCAACTGAACAGCTATAAGCAGAAGGATGGAACTTCCCTTCTCTTACACAAGCTTTCAAATCAAGTTTTACCAACAAATTAGGCAGTATTTTCCTTTGGGGTCCCTCACAGCCCAGTAAACTTCCATCTGCCAATCCTCAGTTTCTGTTGTTGCCAGCTTATCCTCCCAAAGCAACAACAAAGTCATGTTTGGAGATTTCTAGAGAAACTTTAACTTAGGTTCCATCAGACCTATTTTGACTAGGATCACCACTAGATGTTTTAAGAGCCCTTACTGTGTCTCCAGGTAAGTAGACATGCTGCAAAATACCACAGAAAGCTGTATGAATCTGAATCATATCATCTGATCTTGCCTTTAGCTATCTCCAAGTATTGTCTGCCATCATGGAATTACCTTGTGTGGTTTAAGGCATGTGAGCTTTTGCTTCTTGCTGAGTCTGCTAGCATCCAATTCTTATTTCTGGACTCTTTATTTAAGACAATAGGGATAACTGGCTTGCCCTTGCATTCTTGGTTTTTTGTACATTTTCACCATCATATCATCTTTGATTCAATTGTAAATTTGGTTATGATGCTACAATTTTATAGATAGAGACTATGTTTAATTCCTTTACTGCTTTGAAATTGTTGAATTATATGTTGTGTCTTGGGTGCTGTTCTCTGGCGGGATGACTTATGCATAGAGTGATGCAGGCCAGGGCAAGTTGGTGCTAGAGAACTTGGTGCTAGAGGTCTTCCTGCTGTAAATCGAGGGACTGGGTAAATTCTCCACACTTTCTTTGTTAATGAACTTTATTGTGAGATGCTTATGTTGTGGCAGGCAGTGATGTTTAGCAATGGGTGTTCTTGTGTGTTTCTTCTCTTTTGAGGGTGACGGAGATATAAATGACTAGTCATATATAAGCATACTACTTGGAGACTGCACTTCAAGTAAAACTTGAGGTGTCATGACTAGATTCAGGATATAAGTTTAGGCAATAACTGAGGAAATTCAGAATCAAATCTAGGATCTTAATGGAGCCTGCTGTCTGCCGTGTTCTATGCATTGAATTGGTTATGGGGGCTGAGTAGGCATCTCGTGCGACCTTTAGTTTTGTAGCATCTTTGCTCAGTCAAATAATACGGTACACTTGGTGAACTTGTGCAGCAGAGGCCGTCGTGGAGGTTTTGGGAACAGCCGTGGCCGTGGCCGTGGACGTGGACGAGGCCGTGGCCGTGGTCGTGGCCTTGGAAACAGGCCGCCTGTTGAGAAATCTGCTGATCAACTGGACAAGGAGTTGGACAATTATCATTCAGAAGCCATGAACACTTCTTGAGATGCGCTTGACAAACTGATGCATTCGGAGCTAATAGTAGTTGCCGTTTTTCTGTTTTTAGCTGTAAAATGTAGTTGCTAGTTTTCTGGATGGAACAGCCGGTTGGGCTGGATTTGCGTAGTGTGCTGGAGCTCTGGCTTGTTTATATGTAAGTTTGGATTCGAGATTTGGATCTTTTGGAGTTCAGTCTTTGGTTGAAATCATTTGTCTTTTTCTCACAATGTGCGTGCTTGTTATTATCAAATCGTCGGATATCAGGATATGGTGGCGATGACATTGACCGTATGATATGACGTTATTATAACGTTAGGACAGGGGTAATGTTGCTTCTTTTTATAGTTTCTCTGACCTGCTGAGCGAAAAATCCGCTGTGCCATTGATGGGGCGGATGAACTCACCGTCCATGGATTGAGAAAAAACGCAACAAGGGGAACCAATCACGCGTCCGCTGGACAACCGTTGCTGCCCCGGGCCATGGTGCTGATATGAAGGCATTTGTGGCAAAGGTAAGCAGCCTTTGCTAACTTAGAATGTTCGAGTTCGTGGCCGCAAGAATGCGGTCCATTGCATGGTTCAATTTGCTTCCTTCTCTCTCTCTCTCTCTCTCTCGCTCTTTCTATTGCGAAGGATGTTCCGCTCATATTGCTCGGTTGATTCATTTCTGCGGCCCACGTTTTTGGAAACCTTTGTAATTTTTCGTTTGTCGATCACTAATCAAGGCTACACCACACCATTTATCCTAACGGATGGTTAAACGTTCGTTAAACGTGACCCTGTCCAATATCACATGTTCGTTAAACGTTCTGCGAAAAAGTAGAATGACCGGCTAATCTGACCATGCTTGGTTTTATGTTGAGAAGCTACAGCAGCAGATCTCCTTGGTTGCTCATGCGTGCGCTGTGGTAACAGCCAAGTTCGTACATTAAATGCAGCGGAGATCGATAGCCACGAAACGGCTCACAAAGTTTTTCCTGGTTCTGGTGCTTGGTTTAATGTACTTGCCACTGCAGTTCTCCACAGAAGCCGTCTTTGACGTTCTTTCTTTCTGCTATTCAGATAGAGTCCTGATATGATTGGAACCCAATGAGCTCTTCCAGTTGGAACGAAGCACAAAAAGAAGATATGAGTCCGTACAATTGGAGCTTCAATTGAAATTGCCCCATTTCCGTAGAATAGGAAGATGGGGAAGAAAATAATGAAATCTTAAACAAGGGCTGCGTATCAAGTACTGGGCAAAGAGAACCCGTGAAACCAATAGAGCTGGCACGGTTAGTAGGCTTCAAGATGGATATTAGAAGTGACAAGATAAGTTTCAGTTTCCAAAATTTCGGAAGCATCGAGCATAGGGTGTTCCATGTTATACCCATCTTGTACCGTATATCCTATGTCCGAACATGATACTTTGTGGAAAGATATGGGGTGACATCGCAAGTACATGAACTTTTACCCTTTTCATAAATGAATACCCAAACCTTTTTATGTTCAATTATATATCTCAACTTTTCAAATGTGGGTCAATATGTGACATTTGTTAAAATCGCGAGTGGAGTGCCTAATTGGATACGAAGGGTGATAGCTAGATGTTAATTGTCCAATTAGCATTTAATGTGACCTCTCGAAATAACATCATGTCGGTAGAGACATATTGGATTGCGAAGATTGTCTAGTTAGCACTCCCTCAATCTCCTCGGCATCCAACACCTAAATAGAGATAATATGGTGTTTTTACTTAGTAAACGAACTACATCAATAACTGGGCTTAGTTTTGGCCAAGAAAGCCAGTCACGTTAGCGAAGTTACATGATATGACAATTTATTCAACAAATACTTCATATTGAGCCAAATTTGAAAAGGTTGAGGTGCTTGATTGAATTTTTAGAAAAAAAAAGTTTCAGGTATTTGATTGTATAAATGGACGAAAATACAGCTATTTGCTACCTCATTATGCCAATATTAAATAAATCTTTATGTAGTAACTTATTGGGATAAGTGTTACAAAAACCCTAAAATTTATCACGAAAATGCAATTGAGTGCTAAAACTTGTAAAAAATGCAATTGAGTCTTAAAACTTGTCAAACTGTTTCAATCGAGTCTTAAAGTTAACATCATTAATTTTTATTTTCATGTGACTTTTTAATTTTTTTTTTATTTAAATTAAATTTAAAAATTAAAAAAAGAAAAGTGAAAATTATTTTAAAAAAGAAAACAGTTAAAAAAAAAAAAGAAAAAAAATGGTAGCCTTGCCGGAGGGGCTGGCGATGGTCGCTGGCCCTAGGTGTGGGTGGTCGGCCCTTGCCAAGCTTGGGAGAGGGTACCTAGATTTGGGCACGTTGGCCCTCGTGGGGGGCTGGCTGTCGTCACTTAGCTTGGGTGAGTCGTCGCCGGCCCTCGTGGGGGGCCATTGACCATTGCTCGCTCCGGGTGACGCCTTGTCGGCCCTCGCTCGGGGCCGGCGAGGCTTGCTAGATCCGGGCAAGCCTCATTGAGATCTAGCAAGCCTTGCCGGCCTCGAGCGAGGGTTGACAGTTGCAAGCCCCCTGTGAGGGCCGGTGACGCCTCGCTTAGGCTAGGTGACGGTCGCCGGCCCCGTGCGAGGGCCAGAGTGCCTAGATTTGGGCACCCTCGCCGAGCTTGGCGAGGGTCAACGGCTCGATCCTTGAGGCCGGCGAGGCCTTGTCTTGGCTAGGCGAGGGTCGGTCACCGCGCCTAGGGTTCGATGATCGTCGTTGGCCCCTCCCGACGATCGGCATTGGTAGCGGCGGGGGAGGAGCTACTTTATCTTTTTTTTTTTTAAAAAAATAATTTTTAAAAATAAATTTTCTTTTCTTTTTATTTTTAAATCTATTTTTTTTTTTTTAAAATGAATAAAAAGCCATTTGAAAAAGAAATTATTTAAAAAGCCACATTAGCATTTTCCATTAAAAAGGCTAACGGTGTTAACTTTATGACTCGATTGAAACAATTTGACAAGTTTTAAGACTTAATTGCACTTTTTGCAAGTTTTAGAACTCAATTGTATTTTTGTGACAAGTTTTAGAACTTCTGTAACACTTATCCTTAACTTATTTATGATTTACCCTTTTCATCACAAGTTTTTCATGTTTGAATGTGTGAAATGAGGAGAAGAAACATATTTGTTTTTAGTATTTTACTAAAAAGTTTTTTTTTTTAAAGCATAAAGTAATATTAGGTACCTTGGAACCTGAGCAACTAATGTATTTCAAGTTTTAAGATAGTTTCAATACTTTGTAGGATAGGTTTCATATTCTAAGATTTGAGAATTAGTGTCTCTAAAATAGATTCTAAAGTAGAGTAACTAGTTTATCCATTTTGGAACTTGCGCACTCCAACTAAAGGCTGACAAATTCATAAACGACCCATTTGCATGACTTGTAATTAAACATGTTAAGTAATGGTAGAAACGGGTTCATGCCACACCCGTTTTTGACGTTGAAAAATTGCACCTTATGCAGGTTGAGTCGCATAACTTGTTTGGACATGAACGGTTAAATTAATGTATTAATGTATCATGTCCTCGTATCTAAACACTTTTTTCATATTAAAAAACCTATCTAAATAACACTCATATTAAAAACTAAAATGTTGAATAAAAATAAATGGAGAGATACAAATTTCAAATATTCCTACTTTACACCTTAGACTTTTGCGAGCGTGGGAGTCGAAAGAACTTACGCGACCTCACCCCACCCCCCACCGAGACAGGTAGGGATTTTAACCCTCCTCCCCATAAGAAAAGCCCAAACTCAATAATATAGACTTAATGTGAAGTGAAATTACCTATGTTGCTTAGAAATGTGTTCAAACATATTAAAATTTTCAATATAGGTTATTATGGATAAACATATACATTATATACATAGATGAACATACATTTATTAACATATCATGATATCGTGTCTTGTGCACACTTAATACAATAACACATTTAGTAATCATATCAGCCAAGTTGTGTTGTATATTATGCACGTTGTGTTCATGTTGAGACAGTTCGGCATGTCTATTAAACATAAACATGTCATTTTTAAGTTCATCATATGTATGTTATATTCTTATTTCGATACAATATGTGATAAATTGTCCGCCTACTCCCGCCGAGGAAACCCTTTTGTTGGTCCCTTCCTTGAACTTGGGGCAATGGCCCAAATCATAAAGCCCAATAACGTTATAACATCTTGTAGCGTGGGACGCCGGAGACACTTATTAGTAAAGTGAGCAAAAACCAACAATTTTTTCCACATTTATTATTGGTAGATAAAAGGAATTTGAATTATCAACAAATGACTTATTAAAAAATTATTGATAAAATGACAAAAAGAAAGTAAGAAATCATCTCTTACAACTTCCATATTTGAAAATCTTAGTACATCGATGAAACAAAAGAAAGAAAGAAGCTTGTGCCTTTGCTGCCGACTGATTTCAAAAGTTGTGTGATGAAATCGAGTGAACAAGTGATACTTAATTACTCGACAAACTGGTCATACCAATAGATTAATTTTGTGGTAATTATTCAACTGAGTGGTGATTCAATATGCACGTTAATATTCTATACCACGTGTATACTGTATAGTACTAGTTGCGGCGGCCTCTCCATTTTTTTGCATTACAATGATTTGGATTTCTTTAACGAGGGTTTCGAATAATATAATTTTTTTTTTGGTCGAATAATATTCTATAAGCAATAATATTCAAAAAAGAAAGCTTTACGGCTGTTTGACAAATGGTTCGAGGGTACTGGTGAACAACTTTCAAAATGGTCGGAAGAATCCGAAATTTCTCGAACTTCGCACGACGAACCCTTTTGGTGGAAAAGTTGGGAAAGAGATGGTTTGGCATTTCGGCAGTTTTCGCTTTTAGGACTCGATCTTTTCCATCATTGCAAATCCGCCCCCCCCAAATCGCACGATCGAAGCTGCCACCTCATGCTCAACCCCTCTCTGGGAAAAAGCTCTCTCAGTGCGCGTGACGCCGTACGTGACGTCAAGGTTACGTCACTGACTGCAATTACGTAAATCCGTCACTTCTGTTAATTCTCTTGATCAACAGGACAACGATTCCCTATCTTGCTACTAAACTTATTATATAGATATTGATTCAATTTTAACTTTCTAATGTAAATTAAGTTTTTAATCCGTATGCGAAATTTCAATGTATCCATTTCAGCTAATTTTTATTAGAATGCTGATGTGGCGGTGTGTAATATAGGATGGTTATCGATAATTGAACTGCTGATTTCCAATAATAATTAATCGAAAGGATTATATTGGAATTTCACATAAAGTTTTAGGACTGAATTGGTAAAATTTGAAAATTTATGACTGAATTGGAAACTATACAACATGTTTAGGACTGATTGGGTAATTTTCAACTTTTAATATATTAGCTATAAATTTTATAACCATCTTTATTAGCATGGATGAATGATTCGGATGAATGAGATGTGGAATGGAAACATTGATAGGCAATGGAGAAAGTAAGTCGATAGAAATAAGCTAAACATGAATTACATGAACTAGATATTTATAAGATGGATGAACGATGTCCTCATTGGCGTCTTCGAAAATACCAACCACCGACACATTCAGTCATAAATTTCCTAGGATCCTTATTCATATGGATTAATGGTATAGATTAACATACATGGGCGAACCGAAGGCATGGAAACAAAAATTTCTTTTCGAAGTAGCAAAGTTGGAGAATGAAATCGAACTCGAATATTCTTGGCTATGAGAAGCCTAATCAATAGTCACCTGTTTATACTGGGAAAAGCTATATAAGGTTGTCTCAATTTTCAGTTTGTAAAGCTCGAACTTGAGTATGATTAGACTGACATTTACTCATGATTATGGGAGAGACTTACTCCCTTTGTTATGTTTGTCTATAGGGTTATTATTAGGTCTAATAGATGCATAGAAAAAATGTAAACATGTTTCATCGTTAAATAATTGGCAGGTGTATTTAAATTTGATTTTATAATCGAATTGTTTTATGTGATAACAATATTTATAATTAAATCCCTTGTCCCCCCATCACTGGAAAGACACCATAGCTGGAAATGTAGGTGGAATTTTTTTATCACTTCTTTCTATCCCACCAACAAACTACGTCACCTCGGAAGCAGGGCAAACTATGTCAATGTATATTTTGAAAGAAAAAAAGATGGAGGAGGAAAGAGAATAAAGGGATGGAAAATTAGAAAGTCGAAAATTTATTATGTTTATACTATCCATTTATATTAATTTAATCTAAATTTTTTTAATTTGACTAATTGAGTTATGAACCTTTTAATAATTTATCAATATAATTAATTTGATCAAATTTGATTAGAAATCACTAATATGGATATTAACCATCTTACATGGTATTTCCAATACCAATGTGGACATTTTTTCTTTTCTTTATTTCTTTATTGGTGAAAAGGAAAAAAAAACTCAGAAATTTTTTTTAAAAAATTGTCCACATGAGCGCCGACCATGCACCGACCATGCATATAGGACAATCGACACTAACTTGACCGTCTTATTAGCATTTTTGATTAAAATTAACTGAAAGGATTACGTTGACTAATTTTCAAAAGTTTAGGGTTGAATGGCACAAGTGTAATAAGTTTATGACTTTTTGGTAATTTTCTTGATAGAAAACATATACATTTATATTAATACATATTTATATGTGTCCGTATGCCTATATAGATGTGTGTATTTATGTCAAAAACGAGTTTTTTTTCACTTTTAAACTTCCTTAATAACCTATATCGAATAATAGGAAGTCAAAAAACTACCCACTTCTCCCATTGCAGAACCTAAATGCCCATGAGAGTCAAGGGGCTTTAATAATACTTAATTTACAACTGTCTTATAAATTAAGAGTTTTAAATCTAATCTAGCATACGCATAGAATATGCTTGAAATATAGTTTTATATCAAGCCGAAACCTCCTATTGTCTAACTTTTAAGATATTCCACTATTACCCTGCATCAAACTATATACAAAGTAGAATTACCCGCTACTCTATCTTTTTATTAAGTAACCACTCCATTTGCACATTTTTAATATCTAACCTCATTGAATAAAATAATTACTCACTACTACGTCCATTCAACTAAAAAATCACCAAGTTTCTTCTAAAACATGATTCTTTGTATTTTCCCCAAACATAATCAATCTACTAAGTAGAGGCATCGCAGCTTATAACAATTTGTGGTATTTTGCAATAACATTTTTGGATCACTAAGTATAAACATTTTTAGGTCACGAACTCTATAATCAACTTAATATTCACAGAGATAAATTACCAATTATGAGTCGAAATGAGTTACGACAACTACATATAAACGGACGGCACTTTAAATTATAGTACTACATACAATTAACACCAATAGCCAATTTCTGAGTTTTCTATATTCCAAAAGTCAGAAAATTTCTGAGTAATTTTTCGATTGACTAACAATGATTTCGACGTCGTGGGGAGAGGAAATCCTCAGAAGGTTAGAGCGGAAAGACGCCATCGTTAGACGATTGAGTTGAGAGAGAGAGAGAGAGAATTGTCGACTTCTTATGTAGTCCCTTACCCTTTTTCTATCTTCCAATGCTGATGATGATGCTATAGAAAGTTTCAGCAATTAATTCTGCACTTGCTGTAACGCAAAACGAAGGATTTGAATTTTCTAGGTTACGCAATAACTAAATCGAAACGACAAACTAGCACACACTTGTTAAAACAAGATTGATCCAGGTTGCTCTTTAAGCCAATGTTTTCCCCATCATTGCAGACACTAGATAAGGTGAGGACAGGTATGTCGAGGCCTCTATGCGTCTTGTGACATTTTCGTGAAAAGGATATAGAAATGGCCCTCTTCCACTTGTCCCTAGGTCACATTTGGAAAACGATGTTTATGAATTGTTCTTTTGACAAAGCAAAAGGGTGTCCATCATTAGTAAATTATCGTTTACATGTAAGAGCATGTTCAAATTAAGGGCCGAGGTGTTGCTTAGGTATCTGCGACCAGGCGGCCCAGTCAATCTTGTCCCACTAAGATGCTAGTGGAGGCCTAAAGTGGATGATACATGTAAGCACCGAACCCATCATTCAAGGACTAATCAAGATTTCATGAGATCGAGGATATATTGAAGAATCAAATGTGTGAGTTTTAGCTATCAAATCAAGTATTGGATTACCCGGCTAACTATCTAAAAGATAAATTGATGTGTCATGATGAAAGCAAAATTATAAGATATTCGACTCTTTAAACCTTTCTCACAAGTCATGACATGCAAAATTGTTATCTCATTTTTGTCAATGTAGAATTTACAAGAACACCTGCTAATAAAACCCATCACATTATAAGCAACCTAGTCCCATGCATCTTCGAATACTGAGGAAGCATTGCGGGCATATGGTAGTGTCTTTAGCAGAAGATAAGGATGGGTTGGAAATTGGGGGAATGCACACCATTGAAGAGATAAAAGAAAGTACAAGAGATGCTCCAACTCCTCATCAAATCAACAGGCTCCACATTTCAGAAAAGTGAAAGTCATCAAAGGGACGAGCGTGGATACAAGTTTCAGAGATTCTGCACGAAAGCCTTGTACCTTTTTTCCATTTCCTTCTCTTCTTGTTTTCGGTGGGCCTAATGTGTCCTCTACATTCTACACATTTCATCTTCGATGAATGTTCATGATTCAATGTATGCCACTCATAATTCCACTTCACATAATAACGAGCAAACCCTTACCGTAGTCCCCATTTTTTTAAGACTACTGTTCATGCACGTCATCCCTTAAAAAGGTAGCTACCCTAGTGCTGATATAATTGCAGAATACTAATAATTCAAAGGGAAACTTATATATATTATCTATTTGCAAGTACCCATATTAAAAAACTTTGCTCAAAGTGATTCTATTTGAATAAGAACGTTACATTGCTAACCTTTCTCTTTTCCTCTCTTAGATGATGTGGGAGTATAGTGAAGCGTCGCCTAGCTAGTGGTTCATTTGCAATGGGAGATAAAGAGCTCATCCGCCCCAAAAAAGGGAAAACCCAGTCATCCATTTAGTAGAATATTTAAACTCTTTCTTTTCCGTGAAAAGAAATGAGAAATAATGATGCCCTCGAGGCCGGTGTCCTTTGTTTGGCAGGTTTATAATTATCGCGCCAGATACCTTTGTCCATAGTGGAATAAAAATTATACCTGTGACCTTTTTCTTGATTTTTTTTCTTCATTTATAGAAGAAGGTGATGATGGTGATTCTCGAATCTCCTAATATTCCTATGGTCACAAAAATTTATAATATATATGAAATTGAATGGACAATCGTTCAACTTTAAAGGTTTAATATTTCAGAAAGTGCAACGCATCTTAGTTGATAGTTTTTAAAGGCAATAAAGTGCACATGGTCGATTATATTGTAACTGGTGTGTCGGTGATTTATGCTTAAGAAAAGTGGTGTGAAGAATATGTTACTTTTTTGGCATTCTTGCGCATGGGGTGGCTGATCTTTGACATGATCCTCAGGACAATACCTTTTTCTCTAATTCTAGCAGGCTCATTAGCTTTCTCCTTGACTAAAATAAAGGGTGGAAAAAGTTGCTCACCCTTTTTATTTTAATCAAAAAACGATATTAATTGATTGTGCTGCTAAGTCGGGACATCTGTAGCCACACTCTCTTCATCTAAATAAAGAAGTGTGACAAATGGCTTCACCCCATATGCATTCTTAGCTTCTCTACCTTTCTCTCTCTCGTTCCTTTCATTTCATCCTCACGCGTAGACAATGATTGTGCTTTCCAAAGAAGAAAGAAAAAATCCATAGGAAAGGACTGTTCTTGTGGTGGGGCTCTTTTTGCAGGTAATGCTCTCATCAAAATTCAAATATTAAGTTATTTGGATATATATCCGTATGTTGAGATTTTGTCCGAATTGATTTTCGTGCTTGCACCAATTTAAAGGGAGAAGGTGTGGCATTAGCCAGCAAGTTTACTTCCGGCTTTTGACTTTGTAATCCAAAGGATTTTTCTACAGGCCAAGCCAGAGGTTCTAAGCAGAATTTGGTCCCCCTAGCTCGTAGCTTCCATGTCTGGTTTTTGAGTTAGAATGAGTGACATTCAATCCGCTATCTAAATGCGTGGAATGAAGATAGGGCTTATCTTGACCTATCCTTTCACTTTTTTCGTAGCCACACAAAATATAGTTGGGAAGTTCAAACTTTGGAACACCTTGTTTAGTAAATGTTGCAAGTTAAGCAGAAGTCATCAGTTAACCCAAATTCCATGGCCATGCCAAATAAGCCCCAATTGACTTGTTCGATCCAATCAAAGATGGGCAGTCTTCAGAAGTATCTATGGAGCACATAAGGAATTACTTTCTTGTGACCTAACTTTTAGATATTATTTTAGATGAAAATTAAACACAATAGATTCCGAGGCTTGCCGGCCAAAACGAGAAACCGCCCCAATAAAGTTCTTAACAATATGCATAAAAATTCAATTCATTTGCTGAATCAAAATTTACATTAGCTCATCTGAAAGATGATGGATTCATAATTATGTCACACTTAAATTTGAATGGTCGGAGATTCATGGATTCTCGACAATTGTGATTTAATCCCTCTCAGTTACTTATGCGCAATATATTTGACATGTAAGCATAAGATTTATGGAGCCTTTTGATAAAAATTATTGCATTTTCTTTATCAATAGTAAAGATTTGAAGTTCATAATCATTATGCATCTCTAAATAACAAAATGGCAGAACCTCCAAAATTATCTAAATTAATTAGTTTGGGGGAAAAAGAGAGAGGTTAAATCCATAATCTAGCTTTAGTTCGTATGGTGACTAAAAGTTGTCCTATCAGAAAATATATGGTGCCATCACAACACTATAGCCCTGCATTAGTTATTGTAATTTCTCTTTGTAATCTTATTCAATAAATAAGGTCAAACGTAAAACCTTCACTTCCAAGTATCCTTACGAAACACAAGCTTTTCTTGGATTTTCCAAGGAATAATTTCATTATATTAAGGAATATACTAACTTTGGCTCCATTTATTTTGCAAAAAATGAATAATTTGGATTTTTTTTAAATAATCGCTTGTATCGCTTAAAATAATTAGCTAATGAAAAATCGACAACAATTTACGTCTAAATATTTTCGTGAATGATGATTTTTTTCATTTATTAATTTTTATAAGCCATATAAGCAATCATTTTTAAGAAAATATTTTTCAAATAATTCATTTTCACAATAAAATGGAACATTTGTGTCATGGGTACCGAAAGATGTGTTCTCCCTTCAAAGAAAACTCATTTGTTGTTAAACAAGTTCAGTGAAACTTTTAATCTCGAGTAGTCATACAAAAATCCTTGTATAAAGCTTATGTTGCCTATAATATGAATTACAACCTTATGGAACAAAAACGGATCTAGCTGTCGCACTAGCCTTGTGAATTTAGAATTTATTTTGAAGCCTGAAAACCGATAAAGGTTGGGGTCATGTTTGGAGGCATTGGCGGCAGAAGAATGCAGGAGTCCAGTCAGACGATCCCAACAACCGCGCATGATTCGGGCGCCCGACCAAGTCTTGAAGGGTCGTCGGTCTGTCCAATCAGGCGCTTGGCTGAATTGGAAGTGCCATCCGACATTAGGCGTTGGACGGGCGCCCAGATGTCGTGATCGCCGTTTCAAGTCATATGGTGAATTTTTCTGTTCAGGACACGAGCACAGCTTTGTGAGTTTTCTAATGAACTTTTTAGGGAAACTTGGCGAGAGAAACATAAGAACTTGTGAGGATTTGTGTATTGGAGTTCTGGAAACACTTGAGAGCTTGGGTGACAGGTTGTAACTCTATAATTCTCCGATTGATAGTAAATTGTGACTCGCTCGCCTAGTGAAATAGGTATAGATACTAAACAAATTAATGTAATTTCATAATAAATTAAGAATCATAGTGTTATGAGTAGTCTTATTTTTTTTTTTTTTTGTTGAGTGTAATGTTTTCAAAATATAGATTGCCATATAATCTCTAGAAAAGTTAGCAACAATATCCATCTTTATAACAAATTCTATTTTATTCATTGAATTAGATAGTTTAAATATATTATGCTAATCATTATTTATAAATATGCTATTTGATCAATGTAATTTGTAGTTAACTAATAATAATGAAATTAAGGTACTCATATTGTTAATCAGAAATCATGACATAATTTAATTTAAATAATATACTTATTAATACTTTACTAATAAAGTTTACCTTACCAACTAAGTCGATTTTCATATTTGATTTTTGGGGAAAAGTTAGAAGCATTGATGATTCCCTCACCTTTATACAAGTGGACTCAAAATTACCCACCCCAATTAAAGATTAAGGTACGAGTTTCCCCTACACGTCCATCCCTTTGAATCCAATAAGTTTATGTTATGTTAGCTGTAACAAAATTGAATTACTTCAAGTCAAAATGAATGATAATATGAAATAAAAAAAAATGAGATCAATATTTTGATTGCTATGTTTATTTGCAAGAGAGGGATGGTGTTGGAATGGAATAGTTATTCTTTTCTTATCTTCAATTTGTGACCCAAAAATTGAAGATATCAAAATACCCAAAAATCGAATGGTAAGTTAGTTATATCAAAATATCCCAATGAAGTTTTTCTCCGAATCATTGAAGGAATCCCCATAGTAGGAATGACCTTACATGCTGTAATTATTGGAGACTTTAGATTTGTCCACCCCAGCCAAATGGAATTTATTATTCTCATAGACGTCTATGCATTTCTAAGATTTTAATTTTACTTCATAATGATAATTAATTGTAAACTTGGCAATTACGTTACGTTATATAAGTATTATCCTGGTCAAAAATATTTGACAATGATTTGCTTAAATGAATACTCCAACCTAGACCTTTCGATAAGCATTGACTACATATTTCATGTCGTTGTTACTCGTGTTCTAAGGTTTTAGCTTACACGACAACGCAATCCTTTGCAATACGCAGCAAGTAAACGGGAAACAGAAATGTCCCTCTCAATTTAATATATTTATCTAAGTAGAGAGAGACAACTTTATTCTAACTATTATTATTATTATTATTTTGGGCTAAACTTAGGCAAAGAGATGGCATTAAAATTGCGTTCGAATTGTCAAACGCGCTTCTTATGTTCATCAGTACAGTAATGATTTGCTTCTCCAACCTATTGATCCTGTATTTATTTTGAAGTTGGCTAGAAAGAATTAAGGAATAGGAAGAAAAAACTTGTATATGTTGAATAAATCGCAATCATCATCTAAAATACCTGGAAACTTGTACTTTATATGTTGGTCGTATTGTATATTTATCCGTGCGTTTAATATTTTACGGAAATCAAAGTAGCACGGCGACTATTGTATTGATGACATCTAGGAAAATAATTCAAGATGTTGGTGATCAATAGAAATAATACACCGGACCAATTGACAAGAAATCCTCACAAAGATTTCTCTTCAGAAATAATAATATTCATACGCAAAACGTGAGTTTGGACAGTTGACATGGATGAGGACACAAATTATTGTTAATTGGTTGAGGTACCATACTTAAAAAAACAAAGAAAATTAAAAAGAAAAGAAGAAATTTTCATTGACCATGACACTTCGAATGTCAAATCTTGCTCTCGACTTTCAAAATTCTAGATCTTTTTACGCTAATGTTTCTAAGGTTAGTACCATTAAAAGTTCAAATTATTATCTTATAATATATTTATTCAAATTAATTTTTCGTTTAAAAAATTTCAAATCAATACTCACATAACACATCTACTACAAATTAAATGTGTCTGCAAAAAAAAGCAAAATTTTTTTTTACCTTAATCCAAATATATCACATGTTAAATAATGGGTACATGATAGCACACACGATAAATCAAGATAGATATGATATGGAGAATGATAGATCCATAGTGGAAAATCCATGTGTTTATATGTGCATTTTAAAGATGAGTAAATTTGGGTTAGTCGTATAATTTTGTGATTTATTGAGATAGAGAATGAAGTAAATATGTTATAGATTTATCAATTTGAGAAAGCATGTGATGCTTCCAAAGGAATATGTTGGCTGTTGATGAGGTGTGTATTTTCAACTCATGTCCAGTTATAATTCAAAAAGTGCCAATGACGTGGAATTAACTAAATAAGTGTTCAACCGTGGAAGTTTGTTCGCTAGAGTTGTAGCACCTCCCCTCGCTGCGGTCGCCAGTGGAGTTGTCAGCACTGCGTCCCGGGCATCTGAGCCAAGCTACCCCTGCTCGTGTCAACGACGGCCGTGGACAAGCGGTGTGATGCCGGCGAAGGCGGGGACGACCATGAAGGAGCGACGTTGGCCTGAGATGTTTGGCTAAAGCCACCATCCATGGCCGATGAAGGCGGTGACAACCATGAAGGAGCGACGCTGGCCTGAGATGTTTGGATCGAGCCACCATCCATGGCCGATCTGTGGCTTGGCAAAGAAGATGGTAGTCATCTTCAGATCTGCTCTACGTTTGTTAGAATATTTAAATGATAAATCACATATTTATTTAACAGTTTAAATTTTTAGAACAGTTGGTAGTGATCTCATAAAATTCTTATGTGGCTTCAGAATTGGAGATCTTAAGCCAAATTTTTTAGGCCCCATTTGTTCTCTCCAATTGAATTTCCATACTTAGTATTAGGCAAAATACCAGATTAAAATGTGAGGGGAAGCGTTATAATATTTAAATGATAATCAATATCTTCATCTAATTTTTCTAGATCAGTGCCTTGACAAAGTAGATGGCTTTCATCTTCAGATCTATTGGGCATCTTCTTTGTTTGGCTCAAAGAAGATGGTTGTTTCCAGCCGATTTGGTAAGTGACGAGGACCTGGCCTGGCAAAGAGGATGGCTTTAATCTTGGATTTGCTATGCATCTTCTTTGTTTAGCTCAAAGAATATGGCTTTTTTTCCGGCAGATTTGGTGAACGACGAGGACACCCATGGCATGGACACTCAACATCTCGTCCTTGGCCGATTGCTGGTCCATGGTCGGTACCGTGTTCACCGAAGGCCTGAACGCGACGCTGGTGACTGGATGGAGGAGAACCAAAGAGAGAGAGATTTATTTGATTCCACGCTAGCTGCTAAAGTAGCGGCGTGGACACGTGTCAATATGTAAAAAAAGAAATATGCATCATATCAGTGATTAATATATTGGTTTGAAACCAATGGATCTTTTGTCCAATTCAAGAGATAATAAATAATTTGAGGGAAATGTGTTCATAAAAATATATGTTAGGAGTTTTTAGTGATATAAACCTTATTGCTAAAAGTGTATGCTCTATCTACCTTCTCTATTTTTATTTATTTATTTATATTTAGTTTTTGCATAATTTTGTAAAATCCATGGTATGGGCAGAAATTTTTTAAAATTTTTGAAGGTGAAAAGTGAGGTCCAAAATAAAGTTTAGAGGACGATTGATATACTATAGTTTTCCAAATGAAAATATAATGAATCCGTGGCCATAACAATATCAAAGATGGGGAAAGGTGGTACATGGTCCCCTTTGAATGTTAGGCCTACGTGTTGCTAGGGTTAATAGCGGAAAGGTGCTTAAAAGGAAAGGCAAACCTTAGAAGATTTGCAAGCAAAAACACAGAGCATAAGAGCATGGAATACAAAGTGTTGATTGAAAAGAACTTAACCAAGTGTTTACCGATGTCTTTCAAAAAGTTGCACTTCTCTTTTAGGTGATCATGCGCCAGATTCAATATTTAAAAAGAACATTTTCTGGAACTTCATTTTATTATTTTTTAGTAAGTTACACGTCTAAATAATGCTTGTTACATAGTAAAAGGGGATTAAGAAAAGGGAGCAAATATCAACATAATTTTCTATATGCACTTGGGAAAATATTAATTAATCACTTGTCAGATCACCAATAGGCATATAAAATATACCCAGCCCTAAGAAGGTGGTTGAGTGAGGAATAAATTTGACGGCTAATCATCGCGGCTTTTATTTAAAAGAACTAGTTTCCCATCAAGTGATCAGCAAATCCTCTTGACAAATGCTACTAGAATTTGACCGAATGATAACAAAAATTATCGTCTGAAAAGAGAAACGAAAAGCAGAAAGTTTTGTAATTTCAATGGCTGGCTAATTACATTAAGATGGAATCAAACACAAGGAGTTTTCATTGCGCCTCTCTCATTTAGCGGAGAAAAAGACAAATAAATAAAAAATGGAACGCCAGCACCAGAGGAGGGTTTTCTCTTTTTCCCCCTTCTCCTATATCATCTGATGCTTCTTATTCTCTCTGTTGTGCCGAAATGCATGTAAAAAACTGCACACCAAAAAGAAGAGAGGAAAACCGAATTTCGATTTTTCCATTTACTGCACTAGCTCATTGGTCCAAGATGACTGGTCCAAAGCCGATCTTTGGCACGAATTCACCGGATGAGGATCGAGCATTGGCGTCTTGTCGTCGACGCTGCCGACCAGAAAATCCCAGTTGATGAAGTCGTCGTCATCCCACGGCTTGCTATGTTGGTTGTCCCCGTCGCCAGAATTGCCAAATTCACCGTACGACCAGTCCAAGTCAGGAAACTGTAGTTCTTGAATGAAGTTGCCTCCGCCGCCTCCGCCGCTGCCGCCGTTGTTGTACGAGGAAGAAGATGAGGAGATCGAGGAAGAAGGAGGGCAAGCGACCAAAATGTCGCTGGGGTCGATCAGAGGGACCTCGTCTGTGCAAAAACTGTTCATGTCCATGACCTCGATTGTCTCGAGCAGGCTTGCATTTGCCATGCAGCTTGTTCCGTCTTCTTCTTCTTTGGCTTCGGTTAGGACCGAATCGATGAAATTATCAGCCGATGGTGTTTTTGCGGCATCGGCTGAACTCGTTGAGCAAGATTGCTCTTCCTTCTGCTGGTGCTTATTCTGCAGGCTCTGGGGCGGGTCGGATGGGTTTGAGACCAGCGGCTTGTGGGTGACAGGGTCGACGCCCATCTTCTTGAGCTTTTTCTTGATGTGAGTGTTCCAATGGTTCTTGATCTCATTGTCGGTTCTTCCGGGTAGGTGAGAAGCAATCTTGGACCACCTGCAATATGTCAAAGCAAAGCAAGAAGCTTGATTAAAATTTGGCCCAATGTGTAGTTTCAATGAATCTAGAAACAGGGGAAGAAACATAATTGTGTAGATGAATTTCCAGCTTGGTGTAAAATTGGGGCAGAAAGATTCTTTGAATGTCTCTCTTGCTATGTGCATGTAATGACGGGAACAATCTCAAATTGCATCTTCAGAAAGACCCAAATGGGGGAATTTAGAGTCCGAAGCAAAAGAATGAACAAGCAGAGTTGGCCAGAGCAACTAGATTCAACACGCATAACATGAGAAAGTTTTGACCTGTTGCCAAGTTGGGCATGGAGGTCAATGACCAGTTTCTCTTCCTGTTCAGATAAGAGCCCCCTTTTCAGGTCTGGCCTCAGATAATTCGTCCACCTGAGCCTGCAACTCTTCCCACACCTCAGTAATCCTGCCAATTTTAATTCATCACAACTTGTTCAGACACCGAGACCATCATACAAATAACATCATCAGGAAAAAATGTCTCTGGGGATTTCTTGACGTGTTGAATTCTCCAAGAAACCCATCACAAGAGCTTTCAGATAAATGTGGAGGGTGGGAAGAAAGAGAGAGAGAGACTGCAGAGCAGATGGGGGGTGGTGGGTTACGAGTGTTCGTCACCTGCAAGTTTAGGAACAGCTCTCCAACAACATTGGCCATGAGTGAGGATGAAGTTGATGAGCTTCTTGTCCTCTTCCGCCGTCCACGGCCCTTTCTTCAACCCCACTTTCTCACAGCAAGGCTGCCTTCCCATTCTCAACACCCGACCAAAGCTTCAATTTCGGAAGAAAAAGAGAGAAAAGCCAAAGACAGAAAGCAGACAAGCTTTTGAGCTAAAACAGCCAGGGACAAAGCGGCCTGGCCACCAGCTCCGAGGATCTATTTCGTCAGAGAACGAAACGAGAGGAGACAGATGAATATGAGACGAGAAAACTAAGCTAAGCTAGGAACAATGGATCCCCCACCTTCGTATATATACACAGAATCATCTCCTTGTCCAACAAATGAAGAGGACACGGCTCCCTCTATATTTTATTCGAAGGTGTGTTGTGCCTGGCCCTTTCTTTTGTTTATTTCTTCCTTATAGGCGGAGCCGGGTCAGCTCACGACACGTGTTCGACTTCCCTGACATCCAGAACAAATCGTTCCATGTTTCAACTAGGTAATCGATTTCTAATCCAATTTAGTCTAATGAAATCGGTCACTTCTTTTTTTCCATTAAAGAGTGTATGTGCATAATGATAAACGGTAACAAATCTTAAAATATTAACAAAAATATCAATGAGTGAAGACTTATTGTGTCACAGTTTATAGAGCCACTAGACGAGATAGTGTTTGGTTTATATTTTACTAATTTTTTAAATATATATATATATATGTAGTCAATTCGATTCTCTCTTAGGACCGGGCTTCAAATTAGACTGTTCGGATATTGGTTTCATTTTTAGAAATTAAGAACTGTGCCGTCCGTTTTACGCACTGAAATAATTTGCGACGTCGAGATTTATCCACCTTGGATCAGCTTCAAAGTCATAATTAGAGCATTGATAATGCTAACAAGCTTGCCGGTGTTGCCTTTGTGAAAGCGCCACCTCAACTTCTCTCCCTCCTTTTTTTGTCCATTGCTTGAGTTGGAAGCGTGAGAAAACCGTCTCCTTTCTATTTCATTTCAGGACTAAAGACTTGGCTCCTCACGCCCTCGGCCTGCCCAAAGTAAAAGCAACTCTCACTTCTCTCGCGTCTCCGCTTCAGTCGGACGAGAGAGAGAGAGAGAGAGAGAGAGAGAGAGAGAGAGTATTTCTAAAAAAGTTACTGATAAATATTTCTCAGTCACGCATGCTTTTACTGGAATTCTACACATGATGTGGGGGTGGTTCCAACATTACGTAAAGAGTTCACCCTGGGTTTAAGGAATTGTAGAAGGGTCCATTAACATCGAGATAACGACGGGCAAAGGTCATCAAGGCTTAAATATATTCAAAGGGTTCCTTGCCTGATTATATTAAATAAGTCCGGTCAGATCCAAGTACTTGGATCTAAGCGCCGTGCCGGATCGAAACGAAGAGTAAAGTACATGTAGCTGTATGAATGGGGCATATATTCAGTTCAGGTTTAGCTTGCAAGGCTTTTGGCTGTTATGCATGAGCTATCACCGTATTTACATTTTTTTTTTTTTTTCACTGTTTTGCTTTGCTTTTAGTGAACCCTATTCGTCTGATTATCTTACAGACAAATCTTTTGCTTTTCACCCCCGAAAAAAAAGCTTGCGTTGTCGAGGAACAGACAGCATATGCTTCACTAATCGGCCTTCGTAAGAATTCGCAGACAGTTACTGTAGAAACAGAAAATATATGCTTGAAAGAAAGAATTTACTAAATGTAGATGGCAGTACCTTCGAAAGAGTTTCTTGTGCTCCCTAGTCATGTGAACCAGAGGACGATGAATGGAGTGGTGAGAAGAACATACGAGACAGGTTTGGTGCGCCATTATCGAGTGCTGTTGAGAGTATCCCCAAGTCCAGAAGGCATCAGAAAAAAAGCCATTCATCTTCATTAAAGGGCCAAGAATTCATGTGAGATTGTGAAAAATGTGGCGTTTCTGATGGGAGACATTGTGAATTTGAGTATGAGACGACTATTGATACTTTCAATTTTAGGCGAGTAAATTGACCAAGTCCGTTTTCTCAGGAACATCACACGTCGCCTGAGATTTGCAAATTACGGGTCATGATCATCCAGAGCAATATATCGAGTCAAGCAATTGAGAACGATTTCAAAGTCTCGTGCGAATGAATGAACGTGCAAGAGACATGTTGAGTTTGCTTTGACGATATGAAGTAGTATGGATATCCAAAGAAGATTGGAAAAGAGTGATTATTCTTTTTTTGTGTTGGATTTAATTGGTGAGGCCGGCCCGTGAACCACAGGGGATTATCTTCATGTTCTTAGGATGGTTATAGCGCATGTATGCCGTATTCGCCAGGTCCCTCTATATGAATTCAGATACACATGGATCGACCCATCATCATCTCGTTTTTAATTTAACGTATATAGAGATGTTTGTGCGCATCTCTTTCGCTGTGAGAGTTGTCAGTTGCAGTATTATCTCTTTGTTTCCACACTGGAAGACTGCTACCTCTTTCTGTCATAAAGACTATTCTTGAGATCGAATGCACAACACTCTCGAGGGCTGATTTCGATGATGCATTGGCCATAGAATCCACCAAATCCGTCACGCATAAGGAAAGGAAACTCTCACAAAACGGGTTTAAGCAAAGTGCGAGGAGTTGAACTTGAGAATTCAGACTCATATGTGAATGTATGTAAATTCTTGTTTAGGGCGACCCATATATATGAATGATCCAGCTCCTGCCGGCCACGTATTCAGAACTTATCGAGAAAATTCTTCTCGCAACACTACTTCTGAACTTTTTGTCTATTTGACTTTGAAGATTGCTGTACTCATTTGTTCCGACTGCTTGCCACTAGACCTATTGCGGAGGAGGAACAAGCACAAAATCAACATCACAATGAACATATATGTCAGTGCAATCCTGGTAGCAATCTGATGGACATTGATGCTTTCCCTGGCTTCAGCGATCATAAGAACAGTGACAGAAATTTAAAACGCAGTGAAATGTCTATCATCTGCATTCCTTGTTTCGGTATATAATTTGATCATTTGAAGGTGCTATTGGAGCCTATTGTGCCAGGGTCGGAACCAAAGTCTCCAGTCATAGAGCGGCACCCCTGGCTTCTTCCTCAAGCCACCGGAGATTGGCAGCGAAACAACACTCTCTTCTCACACAATGTCTCAGCTTAAAGGTTTCTCCTACAACCATTCCCATTGCGGCAGACAGTATGAGCTGCAGAAGATAAAACATGCATGTAAAAGGAGGCAAAAAAGAGATTCAGATCTTGGAACCAACCCCTTTCACGCGTGTGACGAGCAGAAAACCATTGATGGCTTCTCTTTGAAGGGGTCTTGGGAAGTACGACGAAGACACGTCGAACAGTGCGTATCGGGACAAAAGAAACATCTTTTCTATTCGGGGTTTGCTTGCGGTGTCTTAATCTTTTGTACGGAGAGAATGACTTTGATACTGGCTATCGTTCAGATGTCACCTGTCTACGCCGTTGACAAAGCAGCGCCTGCTTAGTCGCAAATTGCTACAAGTAATTCTTTCCTTCCTGTCCACAGATTGCCCTGAATCATGTTCCAAATGGATATTTCCACCTGATTTATCAGCCAATGATTGTACACTTATAAATTAAATACGCATCTTGTTCAGTGCATCGTAATTATATGACATTGGTAATTGATTCTAAATCATATTTACGAGTTCGAGCAACTGGTAACCTGCTAGTCACGTTACTAACAATGTTAGGTAGCGGCTTACGGTCTGTCAGTGTAATAGTAACTCATTAATCTTTTTTTTTTTTTTTTTTTATGAATTTATTATTCATATTTAAGGGTTTTAATTGATAAGCTACTAGCGGCAATAATAATCTACTAGAAATTTATAGTGATAAAATAGTTATTTTTATCTGTAAGATATAAAACCATTCATTGGCATTATTAGTAAAGTATGTAAGCAGTTTGTACTCACAAACAAAAATGGTGCTCATTTATAAAAACGAATGACGGTTCATAATATATTAGGGTATTTAAGCTTGTTTAATAATATTTTCTTGTATGTTATTAACCAATGAACCTTGGCTCATTTAGGGCCTTGTTTATTTTTACTTCAAATAGTGTCTGATTCTGTTATTTTGTTCCTCGGAACAAAAAAAGAACATAAATCTATTTGATAAAAATTTTATTTCCGAGAATAAATTTGGAAAATAATCAAGAAGTAAAAAAAAAAAAAAAAAGTTTTTTTTGTTCCCAAGAACAATGCCTAGAATTAGTTCCTATTTTTTTTATTCTTCTCTTCCTCTTTCTTCTTCTTCCCTTTGGCCGCCGGCCTTGGCTATGGGCGGTGACCGGCCAGACGAGGGCTAGCAACCTTGCTGGAGTGTCACTGGCCCCCGGTGACGCCAAGCCACTACGAAGCTCAGCCTTGCCTAGATCTGGCGAGGCCGAGGCGAGCCTTGGTGAGGCAAGCCTTCAGTGAGCTCGCCAGCTTGGTGAGGCTCCGATGAGCTTGCCAAACTCATCCACCGGTGATTGGCTACAAAGAAGAAGGAGGAAGAAGAGAAAAAGAAAAAAAAAAAAAGAAGAAGAAAAATATAATAAAAGTATTAAAAAAACTAAAAGAAACAAAAAATCTAAGAATTTTACCAAAAGCATTTCTATCCCAGGAATAGAAATTTTGGACAATTACCAAGCACGTTCTTTTGCTTAGAAATTGTTCCCGGGAGCGAGAATCGAAAAAATCATTTCTGATAAAAAATTATTTCTCGAAGCATAATGGTTACCAAACGCGCCCTTATAAGCTCGAAATGATGTTATCATTCGATTAGGAATTTATAGTGGCAAAACATTTTTTTCCCCCTTAAGTTGCCATCTTTAACCAATACTTACTTGTAAAGCATGCAAACAAATTCATAATTCCTAACAAAAAATGCGCTCGCTTGGAAAAGCAAACGATTATTCCAATTTATAAGGGTATTTCGACTTTGTAAGTCGTTAGTATGTTACATCAATAGTAAAATCTAGGCAATGTTAACAATATACTTTAAAAAAAAATTAATGACAAAAAACTTGTTTTTCTCATAAGTTACAATTGTCAATCATTACAACTTGTAATTGTTTTGTCGGTTTTGGATCTCACAACGAAATATCTTTCAGTAAGTGCTATATTTTGGTTTTTATTTAAGGACTTAGGTTCTGTGGTAGCTTTGGATAGAGAGGGTCAAATGTGAAAAAGATTATACACCTTATAATCTCAAAATTAAAGAAGCCATTGGCCTATTGCACGTTTAATATTAAGGATAATCAATGTCGAAACCTAATCAATGACATCATGTAGACTTACTTTTATATAATAATGAAAACCCATTAAAATTAAAATCATCTATATAATATCGAAAGCACTTCGACAACACTAAATATGAACAAGATACCTCATAAATACTGCTTTCTATCAAATTTGAGGACACAACATTAGAATCTAATCAACGACACTAGACAATGGACAACGATTCGAGATGGATTTGAGGACATAATGTTAGAATCTAATCAATGATGCTGAACAATAATAACAACACCTAGAATATATTGCTCCTAGATGCGTACATGAACACAACATTGGAATCTAATCAACAACATTAGACAAGACTATCCTTGGATGAGGATGAGAACACAACATCGGAATGGAATTGACGATGCTGGACAATGGGTCAATATTGGAATCTAATTGATAGCACTTTTCAGAATATAGACACTTGTTGGAATTGAATCTACAATGGTAATCTTGAGCTATAGCTAGGCTAAACTAAGTAAGGGTAAATGCCATATAAAGTAGTTTTTGTGCATTGTTTTGGTGGGGCTTTTTGTTGGATTGCTTATGGTATTTATAGCCCAATTTGGTAACCATCAATAGTCGGTTACTTTCTCCTCTAGAGTCGTTCCACGTTCCATGTTGAACCACATTATCTAGGTTTAGATTTTGGCTTGTTTGACCACATTCTCATAGCTTGTTTAGCAAGTATCACCGCTCCTCCTTTGAGTTTGGTGCTCTTTTAACTGTTCTTGCCTATTTCCACTGTCAACATTGTATTTTCATCAGTGATCTTTGGCTTCAACACGTGGCAACCCACCTGCTTCATCATGATATTTTATGCCTTCATTCATTTGTTGAAATTCAGCTCCAAATTTTCCAAAATCCTTAATTATTTGTTCTCGTATGACCACTTATGGGCTAGGCCGATGTGGATTATGGCCCATTAACACTTTCTGCTCCTCGTGCCTCACACGTGCTTGTAGGGGTATTTTTGGGTGTCAACATAGGCCCCATTTTACAACTAGTAAATTAAAAATTTATTTCTTTTAAAGGAAATACCTCGTTTTGCGTGTAGTCTGCTACAAATGATCGTTATATATTTCTATTCTTTGACATATTTGTAGTTGATATGAACCAACGGCTTCAGTTGCATCTTGATATGTCGCTTCAATTTTTGGCAAATATCCTTAATTTTTTGAATCATTGTCCCCTATTTTGAATAGAAGAACACATTCATTGTCTTTTTCATACTTCGTCTTCTTCTTTAAATGCTAAAACCTTCATATTTTGCTCATAAGTTTTCCATGGCTGGCGAAGCTCCCAAATTCGAACTTGAATCTTATATTTCAAACTTCGACTGTCTTCTTAATGCTGAAGAGGCCAACTATTATCGATTTTGATTGCTGAGTATTGTCTAAGAGCATAAGGAAGTCATTACGTCTTGGGCCTACCCTCCTAGATCACAACCATATCCACCGCCTCTTAAACCTTGCTTCCCTACTAGAAGGAACGAGAAGCCTCCAGTACAGTATTCCTCCATCAAGAATATCTAAATGCCGCCCCAAACTAGGTTTTGAAGTTTTGCTTTATTCGAGGAGAATTTTCACGCCTAGCATCTGTGATTACATGATGATCTGCCTACCCATTTGTCATGGATGAATGCAAGCATTGAGATGGCACTAGAGGTTAACATGCTAGTTCATGATCTAAATAGAGGTTCAGTGGGTTTGACTATTTGCTTCTGGTCCACATTGACCAATTGCTTCTTTTTCCCTTGGGGAACCATGTCTGTGACCCTTTTGGACGTATTCACTATTTCTAGGTTTGTTCCAAACGAAATCAAATCCCCAAAGGACTTCCATATTCCCGATAATGTTCTTGCTTATGGTACCTTTCTTGATGAGTATCGTAAAACTTTGGGTCATGTTTTCTTCAAAGAGCAAATTGCTTTTCTACTCTATTGGTTGTCGAAATATGTATTCTTTAATCCGGCCCTTGAAGTTTCTAAAGATTTCTTTAGACTTGCTACCAATCTTGCAAAAGGAAAGAAAGTAGCTCTTGGTCCACTCATTTTGGCTGTTCTATATAGAAATCTTACCCATGCTACCCTTTCAATGACGCCAAAAGAAATCAGGATTCTATCTAGTCCATTTTGGATTTTGCATGCATGGATGGCTCTTTATTTTCCTTTCTTGTTTAGAAAAATTCCTCATGTTCATTCAATCCTTCATTGAAATCTAAACAACCAAAACCTCAAAGTATGGGTTGTCAATTACTCATCTTATCTCCTAGAAAGGTTCCTAATGACACTTCCTTATTTGCTTACTTCCTTCATGAGATATTAAACTTTGACCATGCTCATGTGGACCTCTTTCCTTATGATACTCCTGAGTTCTATTATCTTTTTTTATGTGGAAACTAAGTACCAAGATAACATCGATGCATTCTGGTTATGTGTACTTACTCCGGTCGATCTTCTCATACGAGTTTGTAAAAGGGGAAGATTTTATCACGGGCTTAAGATTTACTTGCTGTAGTGTTGTGCCAATTAATTACTCTATGGAGTATCCTTGATGAACATAAAGATTTATAACTTTTAAAAAAACAAGCCCTTTGTTTGTTGCTCTCAGATAACTATAGCCATGCGGCCCCGATTTTTCTCAAACTTTAAAGATATTCAACCCTTTCCAAGATTTATAGTAGAATATACTAGCTGATGGATCTCCTTTACGTTGGAGAGCCCATATGAAGAAGCCACCAAGAATGTTTTCAATCATATTAAACAATGTCATCCTTGGTTAGCTGAAGCAACTAAGAAGGGCAAACAAGTGTTAGAGTATCCTCTCGAACTTGATTCTCCAATCGTATTAATAGCACTTAAAATTAGGGCCTCAAAAGGAATTGATACTCATTTATTAGTTCTATCACAACACGAGGATCCGGAGTAGGAATATCCAGGAGAAAATCCAAAGCTAAGAGGAGGAGAAGGAGAAGAAGAAGAAGTAGGAGGAGGAAGAAGGAAAAGAAGGAGAAGAAGAAGAATAGGAGGAGGAGGAGCATAAGAAGAAGAAGAAGAAGAAGAAGAAGAAGAAGAAGAAGAAGAAGCAGCAGGAAGCAAAAGAAGTAGAAGAATGAGGAGGAGGAAGTAGATGAAGAAAAGAAGAAGAAGAAGCAGAAGGAGGAAAAGGAGGAGGAGAAGGAAGAAGAAGAAGAAGAAGAAGAAGAAGAAGAAGAAGATAAATTAATCAAGTGTCGGCCTAGTGCTGGTAAATGTATGTCCAATTGGTCCCTTTAGTTCTTACTCTAGTGCTAACCTTTTCTTGTGTTGTTTAGGTATTCCTGATTCCTCACTACACATCAAAGATGAAGACACACTTGACGTGATAATTTCTTATCTCAAATGGAAGAATTATACTTCTCCCTGTTTAGTAAGGAAACAACCTTGACTAGTTGCTGAGGACCTAGCCTTAGTTCTAGTTGAAGATAATACCATGCCTTTGATAGAGCCAATTAACCTCGACTGTCCTCCTAAGGCCACAACAAAAGATTTCCTAGGTACAAAGACTCATCTTTTGTCTTCTAAGAATGTTGGGATTGTGCTTATCCTTGTTTCTTTAACAATCTGTGGTAAATGTTTTCCTCTTTCTATTATGTCCTTGTTTGTTCGTTTTGCTTTTGAGTATTGACTTTATCTTAAAATAATAGCTATTGAAGCATCTACTAATGGTGAAGATTCACTCCAACTTACTTCTATTCAATCTTCGATCAAAGACACCATCACCTAGCATGGCATGTATGAGGCTTCCTTACTCTGTTTTGGTATATGGCACATCTCTGACATTAACTTTTCTGGATACAATAGTGCTTGCACTCAAGCTTCATTAACCATTGCATTTTTAATAGCTAGTATCACCTTGCCATAAGTTCCTTCTTTCACTCTCGCTGAGGTATCCATCCATAAGGAGAGTAGGACTTTTCCAGCTATTTTGGCTAGCACTATGAGTGCTCTGGATGAGTAGTTCACGTTCTAAATGCTGGTGATTTGACCCCATGAGTTTCCTCAATCAAACTTGAATTTGATGAATAGGCTAGCATATTTCTATTTCTTTCAAGTGGTGGTATATCCACGATTTTAAATAGTTAGTCCACTATTTCCCAGCTCAAGTCATTGATGAGTGAACTGAACAAATATGATATTGGTGAATTTTTGCCTCCAAATCTCAAGTCAAGGCTCAAGGATTTCTACAATAGATCTCGATCTATTTTAGATACTTATCACTAGTACCAGACTTTTTGAGAACATTAATTGTCCCCGAAGAAACTTCTTTTGAGCCAAGTGATACAATCTCGAGAGGTAGAACAAAAAATGAAAGAAGATCACCATTCTCTATAAGCTACCATGAATGACATTATTGACCCTCTCAATACAATCTTGAGAAGCAGAAGGTGGTGATTAAAAGAAAATTGGAGGAAGTTCACTAGAAGTTGGAAACCAAGTTCAATGGTAGATCCTAGAATGAAGGTCGACTGTGCAAATCTGTAGCTATTCTTAAGGGAGTGAAGGCAAAAGATTATGCTCATTGAAAATAGCTAAATTCAGAATGCCTTCATGTCATCAATGAACATCTAAACCAAAACCTTGGTTTTAACCAACTCATGTGTAATTTTCAGCAAGATGTGAAATCTTTTGTGTACCCACAGAGTTCGAAATGAAATCATTTAATTAATATTTCTTCTAGAATTTTTACTTTGTAATGCCTTTATTCTTAACCTTTTTCATTGTGCGCCCAAACAAAATTATGATGGGATTTTTAAATGCCGTGAATTCATTCAAGTCCCTTAAAAATAGGATAATAGGGTAAGTTAGTTACCTTCGAGGCCTATTTATATCCAACGATCCTATTCCTTTATCAACACTTCTAGTCATATACAATGGCAGGCTATTCTCAAAATCCAATAAGCATTGAAGTGGCTTTCTACTTGTTGCGCTTATAAGCACTTTGTGTGCGTGAGGAAAATGGGAAGCTCTCCTTGATATTTATGGACCAAAGTGCTGGGACTAGTTGCATTACCTTGGATTCTCATCTCAAACTCCTGCCACCTTCTTCTTTGCTTTGCAAAATGCTTTCCTTGCCATTGTGAAGAAATTTTGGCCATACACTAGTATTCGACATGTGCTTTTACTTGATCATCCTCTAATTATCGCTTTCGCTTCTATCTTTCTTTTGACAATCAATTTTTCAACTGGTATAAAAGATTGAAAAAGGAAGTCTCAAGTGCGTGGAATTATGCTAAGATCAACGAGTGCTTGATGTTATACCGTACATCTATTGATCCTCTCGAGTATGGATTGATTAGTAGCCTTTGGGCATGCTTGGTTCAACTTTGGGGAAATGGCTTTGCATTTCCCCAAATATCTTTGAATGAATAGGCATTTAGTGAATGCAAGAGTGTTTGGATACTCATTTTTGTGCATATTTTGTAAAGCAAATTTGAGGTGAAAAGAAAAGGAAAAAAGAAAAGAAAAGAAAAACAGAAGATAAGATGTAGAGCAGTAGAAAGGGCGAAATTATGGGGGAGGTGGCTCGAGCTACTGCTATTGGTGGTGTTGTTGGTGATGGGGAGGCGGCTGGTGGTGGCAGTGGTAGCGGCGGTGGCGATGGTGGTGGGGAGGCGACTCACCTGAGGTCACCCTAGGTCGTTGATGAAGATGCATTGGAGAGGGCAAAATCGTGGGGAGGTGGCAAGCCGTTGCTGGTGGTGGTGGTGGTGGTGGTGGGGAGGTGACTAATGGTGGTGGTGTTGGTGGTTATGGGGAGGTGGCTTGCCTGAGGTCACATGGTCGCAGGCGGTGTCACCTGAGTTGCTTGACCTCAGGCAGTGTAGCCTGACTATTTCTTCTTCCTAGTTGGCCCAATGACGGTCACCTTGCTAGATATATGGTCACATGGATAGGTGATATGACACCTTCATTAATTGAATTAGGTGGAAAATGGCTATGATTAGAGCTCTAAAGGATTGATGATATGGATTAAAATTTTGATGATTTGGGAAAATGACATTTTGGTAATTATTATGGTATACAAAGGAGCTGAGAATTATCTAGAATTGGACTAGACCAAACCAGCCAAGAACATGTTGTTACTAAAATAATCGATTTGGCTCTTGGTTCCAATTCATTAGAATTGATGAGTATCAATTTGGTTCCTAGTTATAAGTGTAGAACCACTTATCTAGACCAAACCGATAGTATATAATATATATTTAATTTTTATTTAAAATGAAAAATCCTGTTTTCCTAATCTGAAACTCGCTCATCTCATCTCAAGCTTTCACTCTCTTAGTCTCATCTTTGTATCTACTCTTTCTCGTCTTAGACTCTTAGTATGTCTCTCTCAACTCGGTCTTTCCGTCTCTATCTTTTGACTCTCAATCTTGACTCCTACCAACCCATAGCCATGCCTCAGACTGTTCATCACCTCCTCTCTCATTCTCGATTGCCTCAATTTGCTGTAAGTTAGAATCCCTAATTTTCAATATATTCAATAAATCCTTAAATCTATAAGTTTTTTGTTTGTTTGTTTAGTTGGTCTAGCTCAAAAGCTCTAGAAAAATTAAAACTCTAGATCCATAATCTGTAAGTTGTTTGTTTAATGCATGATTTGCAATTTATATCTCATGGCATGTGGTTCTCTCTAATTCGAATCAAGTAATTCAAATTGCAGATCTCACTGTCTTGGTCGTGTATGTGTCGTAGCTGATGAGTGATGGTGTATACCCAATGTCGATGATGGTTGGAGATAATTGATGGTGGGATAAAGTGCATTTGTATTGTCCTCTATACTAAGCTTGTGTTTATTGTCTTTTATGTAAAACTTTTATGCTTTAATTTCTAGTGAGGTGGTCGTGTGCCTTGTTGTTCAAAATGAAAAGTGCATGTCATGGGATATAGTTTCTTCAACAAGACAACTTAATAAAATGAATTGAAGAAATTAATGGAAAGTATTAGTTTCTTTAACTACAAATATCCACCATTGATGACGTTTTGTTTAATTCTAGCAAGTTATGTCAATGGAGGTGGATAAATCCTATGTTGCGATAATGCCGATAATAGAATCGGAATTACCAAAACTTGGAAAAGGTGAAGAAGACTTTGAATAACCATTTTTAATGGTTTTATAAAGTATGGGAAAGTTGATGTTTTTGATTATAACCATCAATTACAATCTCTCTTTAAGCATATGTTGTGATTTGTAATTGCTAAATATTGCATGAAATTGTTTTTTAATTGTGAAAAAAAATTTCAAGGCTTCTTTTTGTAAGCCTAATTATAGTATCGCACTCATGATCAATGCATGTATTCCATTTATAATTTGAATTATTTATATACTACGGCACATTTTATTAATGAAAATTAGATACTGCATAAAAAAAAATCATCAATTTTGTGGTGGTACCTAGTCACAAGGGCACGAATATTAGGAAAATGGTTGAAAAATGCGTTTGCAATTGGGGAATAGTAAAAAAAGTGTCAACAATCACTGTAGATAATACTATTTCGAATGTTGTTGCCATTGGTTATTTGAAAGAAATTTTTTCAAGAGATAGCCTATTAATCGTAGATGGTGAAGTTTATTGTGAGTAATGGCTTGGTTGAGGTACGTAATTCTATTGCACATATTCGAAATGTAGTTAGGTATGTGAAGAGTTTTCATATGAGAGCTAAAACATTCAAGATTGCATTTAGAATATCAAGAACACTTATAAGGATTCAGTTTGCCTTGTTGTCTCTACTAGGTGAAACTCCACTTACTTAAGGTTAGACACCATCATAAAGCTAACAAAAACTTATAAAAGAATAGATGAAAATGATCTTTTTTTTTTCTCAACTAAGATTCACTCAATACTCTAAATAGTGCTAATTAGGAAAATGCCATAATTCTTTTGAGATTTTGAGATTTTTAAAAATGTTTTATGATGCTACCAACAAAATGCTCGAAATTTTGTATATCACTTCAAATGATTATTTCTAGAGATAGCTTTTTGTATAATTAATTGAAAGAAGTAGCGAATGCTATGGATCCTAGGGTAAGAGCTTTGGCCATGAAATTAAAGATAAGTTTGACAAATATTACGAGGGTTTCAAAAAAGCAAATATGATAATATTGACTGCGGTAATGTTAGATTTTTTTTTAAAAGTGAATTATGTGACGTATTGTTGTAGACATATTTATGATGTTAGTATGAAAGTTGATGAGATGTTTGATGCCTTAAAATGTTTGTTTGAATTTACTTACTTTTTATGACAAAAATTTGGGTGATGAACTTGTGAGTTCTAGTAGTATCAATAGTAGTTGTGATCTTAATTGTGATGAGGGAAATGAAGGGAAATTTTTTTATTTTGATTTCTATGTGCAAGACCATCGTATAAAAGCATTTTTTAATGAGGAGAAAAAGATGTCCAAGGGCAACTTATCTAATCTCAATTGGTATCATAAAGCTAAACTCAAAGAGGCTTGTGATCTTAATATTTTAATATAGAGTAGTATTGTTGGTTAAAAGTTCAAAATCTTATCTTTGATAGCTTGGGATATTTTGTCTAATCTTGTAACTACGGTTGCTTTAAAGTTACTTTTGGTACATTTGATTGTGTGCTTGATTGCTTTTGAAGTTCTTTGACTCATAGACACATGGAACTTTGATTTGTATTCAAGATTAATTAAGAGCGATTGTCAAGCCGATTAATGTTGATGAGCACATTGAGAATATTGAAAAATTTGAATTGGGTAAGTCCGTATCTTTTTATCTTGTAATTCTTTTATATACCTAATGAGTGAATGTTTTATTTAATATCTTCTTTTTGTTAGATATGGATCTTGTTAGCATGGAGATGAACGGCATAAAGAGTTTATAAGTTGAAGTGAAAGGAATATATATGGTGAGATTTTCCAATATTTGTTTGAGTTCAATTTCTAGTAATTTAATATAAAAATGATGTTGAGTGATCATCTATTCTTATTGTTGTTTTGTTTTTAGGAGGTTGGAACTTGGAGTTTAAGAGCTCTCAAAACTTGAGAAGTTGTTTGCTCTTGTTATTCCTGTGAATAGGAGATTCGTGTTCATTTATCCTTGGTTGAAAAGTTGATTTATTTTATTTGTGTGCTTACTCTAGTGAACTTACAACGAACTCCCACGTGTTATATATAATGTAGACTACGGATACATTTGAAGTGAATCACGAGCTTCACAAGTTGTGAACTTTTGTGGCAAATCTTGTTGTGTTCGTTGTGTCATTTTATTTTATTTTTTGGGTCGTTTTGTTGTATCATTGTAAATTTGTCTAATTTACTCTGCTAGATGAACTTGTGAGAAAGTGCTTATGTGCAACAAGCAATAAGATTATTCACTCATTTTCTTGAAGTTCCTTAGTGACAAATGTTAATAGTAGAATTTGTATGTGTATTTTAACAACTTGTTGAAGCTTAAAATATTTCAATACATTGTCGCGACCTAAATTTCGGGTGAACCATCTAAAATTTGGCTAATGGATTATTAAGCCTAGACTTAACTCGGGCTCTCCCAAACCCATACCAATTCGCAACTTATGTTCATATTCTTAACATGCAAATAGATTTTATTTAGGAGTTGCTACTAATCTATTTTTGGTGAGTCAATTAGAAATCCAAGTAAAGTAATGGAGTTTTACTTTACTTCTACGAACTAGAGACTATAGGTATGGGGACTTGGTTACACTAGATTTCTCTAATGTCATTTCGGTACCATTCTTTTATTTTCAAAAATGTTTTGCAGGTAACTTAAATTGATTTTAAATCTATTTCCTTAATATGTGATGTGATCATACGGTGTGCAAACCACCAATTTAACACCTAGATAAACAATGAATAAATTGCAAAAACTTACCTCAAAGCAACCAAAGCATTAGCAATGTTAAATTAAAATCCACATCTATAACTCTAGATATGATTTCTAATTAACACGCAATTTCTTTTATTTTTTTGTTTTCACTTATTCAATGAAAATCATGCTTTATGCAATGCAATATGACCTAATTCTAATGATAGGCAATTTCTAGTTAAATGGACCTAGCAAAAATCACTAAATGACATGTATTTCATAAATCTAATTCTGAATGGAATTAATTTATCATAAGACATTTTTTTTTGTATTTTTTATGAAATTCGAAATTAGAAAAATGTGAAAATTATCTAGCTAAATTAAAATCCTATCCAACTTATATTAAGGATTAGGTCAGGCTAAACTCTTATTTAAACCATGATATTATCTTAACTTAGCAATCTCTAACCTAAGATGCAGTCTATCTAAATCAATCTAAATTTTAAATGAAGTATGCAATTTATCCTAATGCGCAATGACGTACAAAAAAATGCCCTAATTCTACATGACATATACATGATGATTTTTTTTTTAAAATTAATTTCAAAATTAAGAAATGTCAAATAATTAAACATGCAATTTAAGCTAATGAAACAAAAATCTAACATCCTAAATTTATTTTTATTTATTTTTGATTCTCTCTCTCTCTCTCTCTCTCTCTCTCTCTCTCTCTCTCATGTCACTCTATATGGTCTCTGCCCAATGTTTCTTCGACCAAGGCAAACCAGAGTTCTTTTTGAATTTTCAACTCTCATACGAAAACAACCTCCTCACGTATTTGCTCTCCAATTTTTCCAATTCTTCCCCCTTAGTTACGAAAAATGAACCTCTCTTTTATAATGATTTCGAACAGTTGCTTTGTATGGCATTTTCTGAGTTTCCATCTCCAGTCACATTAAATCAAAGCTATAAATCAGAGCATGATTTCGCAATCAGCTTGATTTTGCTCATATTTCTTTCATTTTGTAAAATCTCTTGTCCCTTATTCACTTGATTTTTAAATTGCTTCTGCATTTAACAAAAGCTGAACATCCATTAGAATTCCAATTTTTCCATGCATAATCAATCAAATCAAATTCCCCATTTTTTATTTTTATTTTTTCCTTTTATTTGTTCCAATGCAATTTTTATTTTCTTTATTTTCCTAGATTTGCAAAAAATTAGGTGTCAACACACATATAGGCTATTGACTAGTTTTTAGTTTGGATCACTATTTGCTTTTGCCTATTCATAACAAGTTTGGTGAGTGTGCTCTCATGCTTACGTATTTCCTAACATACTAATATTGCCAATTCATTAGCTTTGGCTGGAAGTGTCATTAATGAGGTGTAATTTTAACTATTCCAGAATCAATTCTTTTTATTGTGTAATTCTTTGTTGTATATTATAGTGCTAACATACGAAACTTGGTGGGATCGGTTCAAATTTTTCGAAATTGGTTTTTTATTGACGGTTTTTGTATCTAGGGTGGAACTGCCCCCTTGAACGATGCTCACACCTAGTACCCTAGTACCCCTAGTAATTATTGCAATGAGGGGCTGGCCATATGGTTTGTGGGTGGTAATTAATTGACTTTCGTATTGATTTGGATAACTTAGATCAACATTGGTCAAATTAGGTTGACCCAAGCATTCCTAATTATTCTATTTCTCTTCAAAGTACCTTGGAAGCTTGGCCACTCTTATATGTTTAACCTATCAAGCCAAGTTGGACTTCAGTTCGTTGGGCTAAACTATACCCTATCCTGTTAGTTCCAATGAGTCATTGTATGCTTATTTTCTCGAATGATCCTAATTGGACCCAAATTGATATTTGAATTGAATTCCTTTAGCCTAATGGAATTTTAAATATACCATTTAAAAAGTTATCCATAGCCTTAAATTCATGTTCAAATGTTGATCAACCCATTTGAGCTAAGAATCTCAAAACTGTGTTTGAAATCTTGACTTGTTATGGTCTGTAGATCAAATGTCTTTTTGGATTTGTTGGTAAAAATTCAAGTGTCAACATCGATTCAAGTGCCTCTTGGATTCATAGAATAAGTCTATGAAATCTTCTTGCGACAATTTTGCTATGCAATCACCACTTATTTTTTTTTTTTTGTCCTTTGCATTATTGAGCAACCGATTGATTGTCAATGAAATTGTCTTTCAATTTTTTCTTAGCATTTACATGGCATTAGATTGGATGAAATATTACTCAATTAATCCTAAAATTATTGTATAGATGCTAATTCATTTCTAAACTTTTTATATTTACATGAAATTCCAATATAGTTATTTTGACCAATTTTTGTTGGAAATGGCTAATATGGCGGTTCATGCATCATTGATTCTCCTATGTATTACATGCCACATCACCAATTTCCACCCAAATTTGGCCAAAATGACTATATTATAATTACACCGCCACATCATTGATTTCCGACTAATTTTGGTTGGAATGACTATTAGAATTCCACATAAACATTTATGACGAAATTAGAAAATTTATTACTGCATTTGTATTCGAGCAATAATTTTAGGACTAATTAGACAAGTTCCATTTAGATTAAATGTTGTGTCAATGGCATATGTTCAACGTTTAGTAAAAAAAATTAGTTGGATTCATGTTCAAAATGCATTAGTTATTAAAATTTTTTGAAAGTTTAGTGCATTTGATGATTGAAATCAAAATGTAGTGACTGGATTGCAAATACTCTTAAGTCTAGTGCATTGATTGGTATTTGAATCTTGATAAGATTCCCTTCTTTTCGTTGCGACAATTAAAGGCGACTCATGGTGGCAGTCGCCGTCACGTACACCAACACCCCCTTCCCCCCCCCCTCTATTCGTATATTCCTTTTTGACCTTTGAAGTAATTTTTACCTTTTCCTTTTTATTTGCAAAAGGCTCTTTTTATAACATCCCATCCGGTATTTCACCAAATAAAAGATAGATAAAAAGAAATTCCCCCAAATTCCCTTCCTTCTATCCTCGCGGACGATCCCGTTAGGACAATTTTTCCTCGGACACAAGGCTTGGGTGGCCTCAGGGAGGAGACAGGTTGCGGAAAAGTAAGGTCTCGCACAACCTGGACGGCGGTTATTAGGACAAAGTAGCAGAGCAAGACAACAGACGAAGCAAGCAAAGCAGAGCAGGCGACGCAAGGCTCCTCCGCTACGTCGACCAGATATACCTTCGCTTCATCGCTAGGTCGGCGAAGCTTCCCCCGATCGCACTTCTTCTCGCTCGCCCTGTTTCCTCCCCCCAACCAAAAAATTAGGGCTTTTCTCGTCCTTCTTGCAGTCCTGCCCCCCTGCGAGAGAACACGGTGATCGCCCCCCTCCGATCCAATTTCCGATTTTGAGGAGATGGGTCTCTGGGATTCCCTTCTCATCTGGCTCAGGAGGTAATTGGGTTCCCGCTCCTTGCTCTTTTTCTTGTTTTGCTTCCGCCGATCTGCTTGCCAGAGACCTCTGTATGCATTTGGCGGTGATGTTCTTGATTTGGTGTAGAAGGCTGTATGCTATTTATGCGCTCGTATGTCCTTGCGTATTGGTGATGGGTCTTCGGATATGTCGGGAGTAGATTTCGAGAGGTGAACCGCGTCCGGTTTGGTGCTCAAAATTTCAACTTTTAATGGCGCCCTGGAGTTGGTGACTTCATGCGCTGATTTTCTTGATGACCTTTGACCTTTGAGGTTGATGACTTCATGTGCTACTTCCAAACAATGACTCATTGATTTCTCGTTTTTCCTCCCTATATTTGGTATTTTTTTTATATATTTTTTTAATATTTCTTGCTTCTAGCATTAGGAACAGTCCTTGACCTACTTGCATATCGGTTTTTCTCTCTCCAATTGTAAAAGGTGATGCTGAGTATGCTTGAACAGCCTAATGTGGAGTGGTCTATCCTTGAGTTAGAACTTGACTCCCATCAAATTCGATAGTCAACAGTAGATGAGTTGTGAGCAGAGTTTAAGAATCAAATTTAAATTTCAACTTCCCTGACATGAAGCTGAACACTCACGGTGGAAGATAAATTAAGTTTTATGAGGAAAAAAACTCCACTGACATGACCCGGCTCAACTTTGCACACTTATGGTGGAAGCTATAAGCAGTAAAAACCGCCTCAGCTTATGCCCAGCAACTCTAATTTATAATGATTCATATTGCACACTTTTCATGTTAAGGTAGGGTTAGCCGGACTTGCATAGCCAGAATTTTGGAAATTTGATGATGGAACACTCTTCTTTGTGCATGAGACATGATTATTGCGTTATCTTCCTAGTAATTTACCATCTGCATCTTTTAATTATTTGAATAGTCCATCATTTTGTGATGCTTCTTTTCTAATGCCACATTTTTGGGTGTCTGGTGATGAACAATGCTTTTATGGGAGGATCTACTTTTAGGATTCAGCAGGCGTAAGCCCTGCGTGTAGTGTCAACAATTGATGATTGCAAAAATAGCTCTCATGCATTCATGTAAATGGTCGGATCTGAAAATCCAGCTGTGTTCCTCTCATCATGCAAAGGCTGAGAAAAGGAAAAGGACACACCTTTCTCCTTATCATATATTGATTCCACACAAAGGTCAACATATTATCTTCTATATGCTGCATTTTTGTATATTGCTGACTTTGTCTTGGCCATGGCAGCTTGTTTTTAAACAAGAAATGGAACTTTCCCTCGTAGGTCTTCAGAATGCTGGAAAAACTTCTCTTGTAAATGCTATTGCTGTGAGTAGATGCAAACTCTTTATGCTCTTTATGACAATATTGGCGACATGTTCTTGACATTCTAATTTGATGTTTGACAGACAGGAGGCTACAGTGAAGACATGATACCAACTGTCAGTGTTTGCTTTTGGAATTACTCTGAATTTGAGTACACTTGAATGTTAGGAGAAATTTCCTTGAGTACTTTGTTTATGATGTTATATGCAGGTTGGTTTCAATATGCGAAAAGTTACAAAAGGAAATGTGACAATAAAACTCTGGGACCTTGGAGGGCAGCGGAGGTTCCGCACCATGTGGGAGCGTTACTGCCGTGGAGTCTCTGCAATTGTGTAATCTCTCCTTGCGATTTCACTTTTCAATTGTCGTGCTGGAATCACATGCCAAAGTAACTTTTGAATCTTCTCCATATGCTGCAAATTGATTATTTATATGACTCCACACAAGAGTTTGATGTTTATTAGGGTACTGAAATGGAATGCTTAGTGAACAGGATGGATGAAATCCTTCTGTGCATCATGGCCTAGAATCCACAGTTTTATCAAAGCTTTGATGATCTGGGCCAAACGTTTTCAATTGTTGCTGCTTGACTCTTAGAAGTTTTTTCTGCACTTGAGGACATGTTCAGGATCCTCTTCCTTGTTTAGAACTATGAAGGGGACATCTTAATTGGAATGTATGACTTATCCAAGGAACGGTCCATCCTTTCGATGGCAGGAGAATTGCCTTTTCTACTGCTGTTTGTTTGAATGAATGATTAATAATTTCATCCCGTGAGAGACTCTGTTACTTGTGTTATTAACATGTCGTGCTGGTTCTCTGAAAGAGACTATATGAAGAACTAATGTTAAAATTTCATTGAAAAAAATGAATGCTGCTTGGATCTGCAAGTTAATCTTGTTCCTCTATTCTAGTGGTAAATTAAATTTTTGGTGATGATGGATTATGCTGCACTAGTGAAATCTTTTGATTTTTTAACTGGTCTTTCAGCTGGATTCACTTTTCTGCATATATCTTTTGACATGTGCAAAGGCAGATATGTAGTCGATGCTGCTGATAGAGACAGTGTACCTATAGCACGAAGTGAGCTGCACGATCTCTTGATTAAGCCTTCCTTGACTGGGATTCCTCTTCTGATGCTCGGTAACAAAATTGACAAGTCAGAAGCTCTTTCGAAGCAGGCATTGGTAGATCAACTGTGAGTTTGTCAAACCTTACCCAAATTGTTATGCATTTTCTTACAACCAAAAAGAAAAGTCGTACTCCGTTGCCTTGAACAATCAGAGGGTCCTTTGTTTCTTGAATTAACTTCATGACTCGTTATTTGCAGAGGGCTTGAATCAATCAAAGACAGAGAGGTGTGCTGCTATATGATCTCATGCAAGGATTCCGTCAACATAGATGCTGTGATTGATTGGCTCATTAAGCACTCTAAAACTGCCCAGTGAGCAACTGTTTGGCCTAAACCTTTTTGGGTTCGATGGAAGAGTGGTTTTTGCTAGATGATTTGAGCTGGGGAGTGGAACCACGAACAAAAGCCTCTCTCTCGCGGTGGAACATGTTCTCTCTCTCTCTTTTTTTTAAATTATCATTTGTTATCTGTGTTCCGTAATAAGAGTTTCCGTACAGAATCTGAACTGTAGAAGCAAGTTCTCCTTGTATCGTTTTCCGATATTTAAATCAACATCCTTGTGAAATGATATGTTTTCGTTGGGCTTGTGGGATCCGATGCTCCCGCATCACTAGCAAAGTCAATTTACCATACTCAGGTTGATTTGTTCACGCTAAGTTGCGACTACTTGCTGAGAATAGAGCAAGTCATTTTGTTTTGTGTCCCTTGTTTCATCTGTTGTATTACTTCTCTTTGTTGTGTTGCCAGAATTTATAAGTATGCTCCTCAACTCTATCCCTAAAAAATATCAGAACTGATTCGAGCACTATGCCAGGACCTTGAGGCAATAATATTATTTAGCAACAGTACTGCCTTCATGACAGAAAAATGTTTGATACAAAATTTACAAACATGACCTTTTGCTTGTAAATAGAAAGAAAAATTGAAAGTCAGTAAACTATTACCATGAAAAAAAAAAAAAAAAAAAAAAGGCTTATTGCACGTTGACGACAGGAAGGTCAAATAAACCAGTCATCTAAAATATATATGCCCAACAAAAAAATGAAGCAATGAATCACTCGTAATACACAGCCCAAATGTTCCGACCGCAATTGACAAGGTAACTGATGATCCTTCATCAGTCGAATGAAGAAGAAGGCGCCGCGCCTGAATCGACTGGGATCTGATGACCAATGTGCTCTTCTTGCTCGTGCAGCATGCTTGAACGGCAAATTTCCTCAATCTTGTTCACGACCTGAGCCATCGGAGGGCGTTTATCCGGGTACTGAGCAGCGCAATGCATCGCAAGCTGCAAGAGCTCGACCATGTCCTCCTCGACATCCTGGTACCTGAGTAGCTCGTCGTCGAACACTTCAGCAGTCCACTCCTCCTTGACCACCGACTGCACCCACCTCGGGAGGTCCACTCCTTCCTCGTTCAGCTGCGAATGCGTGGGCGCCTTGCCTGTCAACAGCTCTAGCAGCAACACCCCGAAGCTGTACACATCGGCCTTTTGAGACACCTTGTGGTAGTCCGTCACCTCCGGTGCGCGATAGCCGTCGATGCGGTTGGGAGCTGCAATGAGGTTCGCAATGGGAGCAAGGCCAAAGTCGGAGACCCGGGCCTTATAGGACTTGGTGAGGAGGACGTTGGATGACTTGATGTTGCCGTGGGATGTCACGGCATCCTGGGAGTGGAGGTGGGCGATTCCACGGGCCGCACCAAGGGCAATGTCGCATCGGGTGTCCCAATTAAGTGGAGTCCTGCCGACTACGGAGTTTCCTGCGAACATTGGGCAAAGAAAGCGCATGAAGAAGACGGATTGCAGAATTGCAAGATAGGATTAAGGAATTCGTGGTTAGTCGAATCCCAACCAACGGATCGAGAATTTTTTCAGTGATGTAATGATACCATTCATGCGAGCCTTTCGATGCTCCCGGACTGGGGAAATACATACGCATGACGAACAGAGACAACGATAAAGCCAGAGCATTTGCACTCATTGAACATGAAGGAATCTCCAGTGGACGGTGAATCGCATGGTGTTCTTGAAAAGAGCAATGCTTGGGGTTTTACACAATGTTAATTGAAGCGGGTTACATCAAAATGACAGTGATAACAAGTAACGCATGGTCCAACGCTGCACTTTCAGTTCAGCATTGGGACTTGTTCCAGGCTTTGGTCAAAGCGAATATGCAGGGTAAGAAGTTAGCTATGTGCAGCCTAGATCTGTCCATGCAAGTCAACCTCCCCCAACTCCGAAAATTGCGGATTTAGAACTCGAATCCCAACGTAGCCATGAGGTCTCTTTAAGAGCATCAGACAACTCGCTGAAGTCCCGCAATAGCAGCTTCAGTGGTGTTCAAAATGCAGGTAAAAAGGGAGCTACTACATCTCCAAGGATTAAAAGCAAATATTACAATCACTTCAAGTCCAGAGCTCAGGTGGATTAGGACATGAATCATGTTTCAAACGATTATTCAATCCTTAGCTTTTCGAGGTGCTCAAATTGCATCTTAGACTCTACACCGAAGACTAAATCACCCTCCATCGAAAAGCGTTTTCACTTGGGTATTTAAAGATGAAATCTCGTTAACGAATGTGGACATCTCCTGTCATCGGCGACAGTGACGAGTTCTCTCAGGAATTTGATGAAACCCATGTCAGGTTGCGAACTAACACGCACTTAGCACTTACTGATGTATGCAGAAACCATGACAACGGAGACACGAAAACAGATGATGAAAAGCGAAGAAGAATAAGAGGCGAGTGTACGGATGCTCACCATGTAAAAGCGCGGACAGGCTTCCGATGGGCAGGTACTCATAAACGAGAAGCCTCTCGTCCTTGTTGTAGTAATAGGCCCTCAGCCCCACCAGGTTCTCGTGCTCCACCGCCCCGGTCTGCCTCATCCTCTCCCTGAACTCCGCCTCCCCCACGCTCAAGTCCTTCAGCCTCTTCACCGCCACGGTTATCCCCGTCTCCAGCGTCGCCTTGTACGTCGTCCCGAACGTCCCCTTCCCCAGCACCTCCGCCGACGCCCTCAGCAGGTCCTCCAGGTCGAACGCCGCCACCGCATCCCCCTTCCCGAAGAACACCAAGCTCTTGTTGACGCTCTTGTCGCCACTGATGACCGCGGCGCTGCTTGCCTTGGGCTCGCCGACGCTCTTGGCTTCACGGGTCTGCGCGATTTCGGCCTCGGCCCCCTTGGCCGCTTGGGATTCCAGCGGTTTGGGCTTCTCGCTGCCGCCACGGCTCTTGCGACGGCACAAGATGATAAGAACGAGGAGAATCAGGAAGAGCCCGACGACGGAGCCGATAACAATCCCGGCGATGGCTCCGCCGGATAGCTTTTCGCGCTCTCGGTGGCGTTGCAGGACTGGAGCGGGGGCCCGCAGAGCGAGTTCCCTGCGAAGGCGGTCGGTGGCATGGTCGAGAGCGTTGACGGGATCGGCCCGGTCAGCTGGTTGGACGATACATTGAACTGGTCGAGGGTCAGGTTCAGGCCCGGGACCGGCCCGGTGAACTGATTATCCTCCAGAATCAGGGTCTTGAGCCGGGTGAGGTTGCCGAACGCCGGGGGGATCTCGCCGGACAATTTGTTGGAGGCGAGGTCGAGGCGGACGAGGTTCCGGAGGGCGAACAGGAAGGGCGGCAGCCCCCCGGAGAAGGAGTTGCCCTGGAGGTAGAGGTTGCGGAGCTCGGAGAGGGAGGCGAGGTCGGGGGGGAGGGGCCCGGAGAGCGAGTTGAGCGGAACGAGATGGTCTGGAGGTGGGTGAGGTTGGCGATGGTGCCGGCCGGGATGCTCCTGTTGAGGCCCTTTGCGGGGAACCGGAGCTCGATGACCTTCTGCCGGGCGAGTCGCAGAAGACGCCGGTCCAGTCGCAGGGCGTGAGGGTGAGATTCCAGAGCCGGAGGCGGCCGCGGACGGCGGAGCTGAGGGCGAGGAGCGCCGCCCGGTCGGAGTCGAGATCGGACCGGGCGACGTCCAAGAAGCAGCAGGAGGACAGCGCAAGAACGAGGAGGAGGGGGCGGACGCGGCGGCGGCGACGGAGGACATTCTTGGCGGGTACCCAGAAGACAGTCTCGCGGACACTCTCGGGGGCCAAGGAGAGAGGGAGACGAAGACCATCGCCAGACGACGGCGGCGGCGGCGGCGGCGGCGGCGGCGGCGGCGGCGATCTTCTGTTTAAAAATCCCTCCTTTGCACTACTTCTAATCGCCTCTTTCGCAGCGGAGGCCGAACGGGAATTCGCAGCTCAACCGCGGACCTTTTCTCGATCGCTATCGCATCCTCCTCCTCAAAGCATTAAATTCCTTGCACGTTTTTTTACCCCTTACGACACCCTCCTCGATCTCGTTGTCCCTCGTCGCTTCGGAAAGTACTTTAATGTCCACACGCACAAACCCTACAAAAACCTTAAAATATTTCCGCCCGCCGATCGCGCGGGGCGCCGGTTTTGATCTTTTTCTTTTCCTCGCCGATCAGCTTCGGGACCACGAATTGTATCGTCGCCGCCGGGGTGATCGGGACTTACGAATTGGATAATTTTTTATATGGTGTCGGAGCTTGAAAAAGACAAGGCTTCGAGTCTGGATGGAGGGGCGAAGAACGTTCCGAATGGAGTCGGGGGGTCTTGTGCAGATTCCAACATTGTTTGACGGGGGCAAAATCTGCAAGCTGGACCGCTTTCGTTCCCACATTAAATTTAATTTCGGGATCATGCTAATTGCTAAGTTCGATTGAGGAGCTAATCGCTTTCTTAATTACGCCCAGCTTTGACTTGGGCGGGTGGTTCCTCCATCTCGGCACCCACCGTCTTCCCACCAAACGATCTTTGACAATCACCCCCCAAAAAAAAAAAAAAAAAAAAAAAAAACGAAATTCCCATTCTGAGCAGTGCAAATTTGTGCTTTTTGGAGCGATCTCGAAAGAGTACGCAGATGCAATCATTCGAATTCATATCGTGATCGAGAAAAATAAACCTGCTTACGACTATATTGGGAGAAGATCTATCAAAAAGATTTGAACTATCTCTGGGGATATGTCCATATCCCGAACTTTATTTCATCCTACTAATACTCTCAGATACGTATTGGTGATATCCAAAAAAAGCCCTTCTAGCATAGTTCCATCACGATTCAATTATGATTCAAATATATGTAGTGTTCGAGAAAAAAGAATCCACTTAAAACTATCATAATGAAAGTCTCATAGAAAGTCCTGAGCTTTTTCTCGTGGGGCATCAATACTCCAATTACTTACCCACGGCCTCAGAAGTACCATTCGTCAAAATTCTATCAAGATGGTCATCTAGCCACTATGGATTGATGCGTAGCCGAAATTAGTTTTTGTAGCATTATCCCTAAATAAATAATTGGCATGAAGACTAGTATAAGCTAACACAGAAAAGATGCATTCCCTCCCACCGTACAAATTTTCCAGCACAAACATAAAAAAAGTGTCACCATAATAACCAGCACTAGCGTTTCTTGAATCTTAATTTTCTTGAATCTTGATTAGCACTCAAGATTCAAACGAGTTAGGTCATCGGTCGTAGGTATGTAATTAATCTATTATTGTTTTTTCTCTTTTATAAATTCAAACTATACAAGAAATTGGTCGTACTCTATCCTAGTCATCCAATGAATGTTAGAAATGGGGTGGACCTTTTGTTCACCTATCAATTTTTTCCATGGACCCCCACCATTCTACTAACAAGTTGAAACGGACCTGAGCGAGTCCTTAAAAAGCTTAAGGAGGAAACAGGTGGAAGAACTGCCTTGGGGTGTGAGACTCTTATGTATTCCCTCTCTGTTGAGGAGACAAAAATAGACAGAGAATTTAGGAACCCTACGATGGGGAAGATATACTTCAGTCAGAGCATGCTTCGACTACCACTGAATAAGTTGATATAATAGCTACCCACGCCTTGGGTGAACAGGGGTGGGTGAAATGCCCACTGTAGAGCTAGCATGTCTAACGACAACTGCTTGCAATTGCAGGTTTGTAATTAATCTATCATTGTTTTATTCTCTTTTATGAATTCAAACTATACGAGAAATCGGTCATACTCTAGGCTAGTCATCCAATGAATGCCATGAATTGGATGGACCTTTCGTTCACCTATCTTTCCATGGACCCCCACCATTCTCCTGACAGGTTGAAAGAGCTGGACACAAATTCTTTTTTGTTTAAAATAATTTAATTTTTGTCAACGAGCGAAGGTGATAAGCCAAAGTGGCAAATCATATACGTACCCCACTTTCGGCAATACAGGTCAAGAAATGCATTATCAGCTTGAAATTTATAAAAAAAGACAAAAAAAAAAAACAGAACTTTGATTGTGGTATTTAAGTCAATTCTTGAATGTTACTGGAAAGATTTGTTTTATGTAACATATTCTATGTTAGGAAGAAACGAGATATTTAGAAATATATCCTTTCGCTTTTATGACTCGGCCTCTCCGAGATATATTAAGATACTAGATATGTGAAAATACTCTTTTCATTCCATGGCAAATGTTTGGTCACGTTAGCTGGCTCCAGGCGACTACCAACGTCATCGATACCCAAATACCCAGATTTGGACGCCCTCACCTAGGGTCGAGGACCTCTGCCACCCCCTCCGATGATGGGTGGTGGTAGCGCCTACCAAGATGGCCCTGCCCTACCCATCACTTTTCTCTCTCTCTCTTCTCTCTCTTTCCCCCTCTAGTTTTGTTTTTTTAAAATAAAATATTAGCTTTTTAAAAGTTTTTTAATATGATTAAAAAAGAAAACAATAAAAAAAAAATTGCCAAATAGGAGAGAGAAATTAATTTAAAAATACCACGTTAGTATTTTACATTAAAAAAATTGACAGTACTAATTTTCGGACTTAATTGCACATATTTGATAAGTTTTAGGACGTAATTACACTTTTTGCAAGTTTTAGAATTCAATTATATTTTTGTGATAAGTTTTATAACTTCTAATGAACTTATCCCATATATTAATAGATAACAAATTGAATACTGGTTTTTATTAAGTTTTTACCCACTAAGGAATAGTGAATATTGTTGAAAGGTTTTGATAACATAATCGAGATTTTATTCCTTATTTAATATCTTATCACTTAAACAAAAATGCAACCCAATTTTTTGTCTTGCCGCATTAAGAGATTTTTGTTTCAAAATAATATGACGAAGCCAAGAAAGTTGACTTGTGGTCAACATCCCCAGGACCACTCGACGCTGGCCAGAATTTGCCCGATGCGTAGGGAAATGGTAAGCACGCCCTTTTGGTGCGACTTTCTAACTTACTTCTTTCTTCCTCATATCTCGGTGCCATAAATTTTCTTACTTCTTTCTTCCTCAGATCTCGGTGCGATAAATTTTTTGACTTACTTCTTTGTTCCTTAGATCTCGGCGCGATAAAATAAAACGACCGAAATCGGTGAGTTTGGACTGGGGCTAGTCACATTTGGATTGATTTCATGCCAATCTACCAGGCATGATTGATAATTGCGTTGTGTTCATGTCAAACTTACTAGACATGAAGTTGGCTCATCTAAATCCGTTCACATTAATGAATTGGTGCCACGGATATTTAAAGACTGTATTGTCCATGTCATTCACTTTAGCTACCTTCATTTTCTTGTAAGGCGGTCTGGACCCTGCATCTTAGAGACTGCATGCTAGACGACCTCATCGAGAGGATCAAGCCCGGGGAAATTTCCCATTTGGTTAAATTTACCCCCGACAGTTTATCATTACCCCATTTTACATTTGGGGTTAACTCTAATAAACGGGACAGTTTAAGGACTTGTCCAAGTCCTTTTTCTTCCTCATATCTTGGTGCCATAAATTTTTTGACTTACTTCTTTTTTCCTCAGATCTCGGTGCGATAAATTTTTTAACTTACTTCTTTGTTCCTTAGATCTCGGCACGATAAAATAAAACGACCGAAATCGGTAAGTTTGGACCGGGGCTAATCACATTTGGATTGATTTCATGCCAATCTACCAGACACGATTGACAATCGCATTGTGTTCATGTCAAACTTGCTAGACATGAAGTTGGCTCATCTAAATCCGTTCACATTAATGAATTGGCGCCAACAAATATTTAAAGACCGTATCGTCCATGTCATTCACTTTCAATAATTTAACTTGATGATAATTCATTAACTAAAAACTATTGGCATGTGGTTCATATTTTCCATTGATAGGAAGGTATGGGGGTCTCACTCGATCTTAAAAGGAACAAGGTCTTGCTTGTATTTTCTATTTTCTTGTAATTGTGCGTCGAATCCTAACCAAAACATGTACTTTAATTTGATTTGACAACATTGTTGTAATTGTCGACATATTCTATGGAAAACTTAGGATATTTCCGGTTAGATTCGTGTCATCAAGTAGATATCATATCATAGCAGGTCATGCAACCATCTCACTCCCCAAATCCATAGCTTGATCAAGAAATTCGCGGGTCGTGTCGTGCCACCCTACTAATTTTCAAGTCGCATTTGTGTTTCTTAAACCGACACCATCGACTAGCCCGCCAATTTTTATGTCTCGCTCAGGTCGACTTGTACAGTGCTCTACAATACACAAAAACGACAGGAACATGACCTGCACACACGAATAACCCCTCCCCTCTAACTCCCGGACGCTCAAGATCTTCCTCAATTTGAAAATAGGGAGGGGAATATATTCTCCAGAAGAGCGAGGGAGCATGGAATCTTCTGTTCCGACAAGACGAACATATGCTTCTGGTGGAACGTGGCCTGGAGATTTGCAGGCTCAGGCTGCTCCTGAAGTTCGGCGGGACAATGATGAGACGAATGATTGCCGACCAATTGATGAATGAGTATGGCAACGTAAGGCCGGTGGGACTACCGTCAATGGATTTTCATAATCAAGCGCGACTTTAGGAACATTTGCACGTGCCCAATTCATTTTCTTGCCAAAGTATTTGTGGAGATGAGATCACAGGATCTTCTGCGTTTGGTGACGGCTTGGTAATGGTCGGGGCGTTTATGAAAAGACAAAAGATAAATGAATGGGCCACGTCGAATTCTATCCCAATTCATTGTAACCGCTAGAGATAATTACCAAAAAAATTCTCAACCTATTATATAGATATCGGTTTAGTCTTAAACTTTTTTATATTATCAGTTTAATCTTAAATCTTTTGATAATTTATCCATGTGGTCCTTCGGGTTAATTTTAGCCAAAAATATTTGATATGGGTGTCAGGTATCTTATGTGGAATGGCCAACATGAACATTTTTGTAATTTTCTAAAATTTTCTAAAATCTTATATTTTTCTCTTAACTTCTATCTATCATCAACCAACAGGAAAAAAGGGAACTAAGGAAAAAAAAAAAAGCAAAGACAAAATAAAAATTGTAAAAGATTAAAAAAAAAATAAAAAATTGTCAACATTAATGCAGGTCAAAATTAGCAACAAATTATCAAATGATTTATGACTAAATTGATAAATTAAAAAATTTATGATTAAATGAGTATCCATACAATAAGTTTATAATCTTTTTTGGTAGTTTTCCCACCAAAGTAATTATATATAAAGCCATCCCTAGACTTATTTTATATCAACTTTATCTATAGGCAACCTTATGTTAACCAAATCTCAAAGGGGCCTCGAGCGTTTAGTTTGGAAACGGAAGATCCTGTGTCCATTATAACATCTCCCACTCAAAGTGACCTTATAGGCTAGCCCGTGACCTTTGAAGGTGGACCTTAACCAATTGAACTCAGCTTATCTTACAGGCTTGTTAGCTTAGGTGGGTCTAGGCTGGCCCAAACGCCTTACTAGGCTCGTGATCAGTTCTATTGGGTATCAGATACGGCTTTCCCATCGATCAATCTTTAAAGCTATCCTTAAAAATTGAGAGATCAGCTTTTGTTCGTCTTTCATTCTTAAAACAACTACATGGGCCCAAGTGCCAATAAAGTTTTAGGGCGATGAGTTGATGCACATGTTGGTAATCCATGGGTGCAGGATTAACTTCTGTCTACATGGTCGATATTTCTTTGTCTTGGTCTAAATGTTTCCTACATTCATCTGGGAGGTTATTCTACGTATGCACAATAGACGCCGATATGATATAACCAATCAATCACATTAGCTATGTGTAAGGGCAGGTCTAAAGATGTTCTTTTTGTCCCCTAGTGGGGAAAATTTGATCCCGTGATGACAACTAAATCAAGCGTATTTGTTCCGGTGATTGAAGTTGCTCTTTCCTCGTGCTCAACAAGTCCGATATTGAATGTTTTGCATTTTTGTTCATCTAGAAGCTCAATTTTTATGATTTTAAGTTTTTTTTTTTTTTTATCAAGCTTGGTCAACTTTGGGACAAATTGAGAAGAAAAATGATTGGCTTTGCCGTGTCTTTTGGGAAATTTTAGTGGGCCGAAATTTATCTCCTAAGTTGAAATGGAATAGAAATTAAGAATTTTCAACGACTTTTAAATTTCAGAGGACCTAGTCAGGGCTCACAATTGAATGCATAATTTCCGTCTCTCTCGGATAGATAGAATCAATCTCACATGTCCAATTAATATACGACTTTGACTTACAGATTCAAAATGACTTGGTCCAGCCCACGAGAAATAGTCAAGACTGTGACCATTTTGGCTTACGTAGATTGCACTTATACATCAATCAACAATCCTCAACCCAATTCATGTGATGGAAAAGTAAAAGTCTAAAAAGAAAAATCCAATTTCATTACTTACACATACAATAGAACTCATAAATTTATATGCACAACAAATAAGCAACAGCTGATGAGGGATGGCTCTAATTCAAAAGTAAACAGAACAGCATGCATAAAAGGGACAGATCCTCCTCCACTACCAGATGAGACACTGCAACTTTATGTGAAGTGGAGAGCAAAGCCACCACCTTTTTATTTTATTTTTTTGCCCCTTTCACTAAAATGTATAGTGACATAATACACTCCATTCTTTTCCCATCTTTCCCAAGGTCACCAAGCCCTTCATAGGCTTCCGCATCTTTTGCTTTTTGGGAAGATATGCATGTAAAGCCAGTACTCAAAAGGCAATGTCAGGGGAACAGCAGTCATCATAGGAGAAAAAAAGGAAAGAAAGAAGCAAAAGGGAGGGGCCACTCAAAAGCAAGAGCAATTCAAAGCGTTTTTTGGGATTTTGATCGGAGGAGATGCAAAGTCACTTACCTGCATGAGAAGAAACGCCATTGAATTATATGGGAATGATCAATAAATTCAGCTGAGATGAAGATAATTGAAAAGATTTAGAAGATGGGTATTTCAAATTTTACCATTTCCGTCAACAACTTTTTTTACGAAGGCGATGAAAATGATGAGGAGAGCCACTCCGGCTAATAACCCAACAATGATGGCAAATGTCTTTGTTCCCTCATCCGGGCTTTTACCTGCAAATCATTCCAAAATTCCAATTCGACAATTGATTGGCTGATTTCAATTGCGTTCAATTTATCCTTCTCTATTAGGAAAGAGTTGGTATCTTATATGATAAATGGATTTAATCTATACTTTTAAGAGAATAGCTCACCCTCATGGGATTGAGGATACACATGTTGTCCAGCTCCACCGGTCGAATACCTCACGTAACATTTGCCCAAAAACATGTCTCCGTAGCTCGCCGTGCTGCATTCGCTCTTCAGCCGCCCAATCGCCTCCGACAAGCAGTCTTGACACTCCCCCGCGCTCAAATCCCCGACACACTGGGCCAAACCCTGCACCTCCCCCGACCCACCGGCCCTGTACAGCCCGCCCTCGCTTGCCAGGTTCGCTAGGACCGCATCTCTCTGGCCCATGGGCCCAGCCTCATACCCGTCCGAGGGACCGCATTTCTTCATAACCACAGTCTTGTCCTCCTCTCCGAGGAACGAATCGTTGTCATACTTCAGATAGCAACCCTCGAGCTGCACGGCCCCGCCGCATGTATTTGAGCACAGCTCGCCGGCTTTGGCCACAGCGCGCTGACGCACGCGGCGCAATCCGGCATCGAGAGGTCGCCGCGACATTGGTAGAGGCCATAGATGACATCCTGCTGGCTTGGACCCTCGACGGTGAAGTTGTTGTAGGAGGAGAAGGTGGCCGAGTTGAGGAGCGAGGTGAGGAGCGAGTCGAGGTTCGACTCATAAGCCGAGCCAGGCACGTAACGTTGCTGGGTGCATCCGCCGAAGAGGAAGGTGTCCGCGGGAGACAAGGCATGGGAAGGAATGAACGAGAGGGAGAGGAGGAATGTGAAGAGGGAATGAGCAACAGTTGATCTTGCCATGCGAGTGAACATGAGTTTGCGCTTCGTGGGCGTTCGTGCGGAACTGCGAGAGAGAGAGAGGATTGGAGGATATGCGAGAGGATCTGCACCAGACACACCCACACAAAAAAAGAAAAAGGTAAATCGAGTGGATCAGTGTGAGATTAAAAGATGGAGATCCTGTTGTCCTGTAGCATAAAGCAAAAGAAAAGGAGAGGAAAAGTCTTTTTCTTTTCTTTTTTACCTTTTCAAAAACAAAAAGCTGTAACAATCTTGTATATAATGGGAAAATATGATGCCATTCAGGTTAGATTTACATGCTTTTCAGGAGGAAATATGTTTGATATTAGAAAATGTAAAGTATCGACCGCTATAAGTCAAAACTAGCACAAGATATTGGAAGTAAAAGTCATGCGGATTCCGGAACCCTCTCTTTATTCACAAAGCTGATTTTCTTGTTCGATGATAAGGACACCACTCACTTTGACATCTTTTAGAATAGCCAAAGCGCGATGACAACAAAATCCACTTAAATAAGTTAACTCAAACTCATTAAATATTTTAACAATCTTGTGGGTTAGGTTGCGTGAGTCATATTGAGTAGATGGTCCGAATAAGATATCATGTACACATCATAAGCGGAATCGAACATAGGATGTGCAAAGTTATAGAAGAGTGAAAATCCATGCATAAAGAATACAACAAAGTATAGAAAAAAGAGAAATGCCTATGATATAAGCTTTATATATTCAATTGGTGTATCCAATAATGCGCGATGATCTGTAAATATTTATTTAACTTAGCAGGTTTATTTAAGCACACAAAAATGCTTGGTAAGAAAATTCACTGCACGAATAGGATATGTGGCATTCTAAAAGAAAAAATTACAAAAAGGGTGAATTAAACTTAACAAAAGAGAAAAAAAGAAATGGATTTTCCAGTGTAGTTGCCTTTTCTAAAAAGAGTAAATCTAAACGATGTCATCTTGATTTGGTATCGAAACTCCAACGAAGCAAAATTTGCTATCCAAACTACATATGCTGAAAATGTTATAACCCGAACTGGATCATCAAGTTAAGAAAAGATTCACCTATGATTTCGTTTAATTTTTTTTTATCTCATATTTTAGGAGATATAATTTCTCAAAATTGAGTTTAGAAATATCACTACCATGAACCCGAGATAAAGAATTTATAGCATTCAAGTTTGAGCTTAAATTTATTTATAAGTTGATCTTAATCAAGTCTAGCTCGAATATGTCCATTTTCTAGTCTAGTCAAGATGGAACCGAATATCAAACAACTAGTATGCGAGCCGAGTGGAGCTTGAACTTCATATTATTTCGGTTCCACTCAACCCAATAACACCATGACTCTCCAAAAAAGCCACGGATATGTTAGAGGGGAAAAAATACATTAGAACTAGAAGGGTATTTCAACTTTTTCGGTCGAGTCGAGCTAAATTATATTTACAACAATTGTTTTTATCTCTGCTCGAGCTCAAGTGTAGGTCGAGTATCGAATATTTAGGTCGAGTTGAGTTCAAGCTTGGTACTACATTGGCTCGACTTGACTCAATTATTCACTCACTGAACTGAATGGTTCACAAAGCTCCCCGAAGCATGAGACATGGGCCGCGAGATGGATGGTGGGTTGAAACTCGGATGTTACGCCACAAGTCGTTCCCTGTTTGAGGCCAAGACAAGCTGCCATTAATCCAAAACGACAATCTTGGAACGTGACATCCTCTCTTCCATCTCCTTCATGGTTTTGGCCTCTACTCCAACATGGATGGTCACGAGAGTGGGACAATAATGTTTTTCTGTTTATACTAACTAAAGGAAGAAAGTGGATTATATTCCTCCATCTTGGACATGCAATAAATTATAAATATCACTCGCATGCAAATTTAACTATAATAAATTATGTAAAATGTCGGTGCACATAACCCAACAATCAGAAGATTGGTTGGTGGGAAAAATGGCCATTCAAGTCATATAAAAGGGATCCTTCCAGTTATCACTTACTCTTATTTTTCTTTGTGAAAATTATTTGACTTTGCAACGGGAGTACATGTTAATTGTTAAGTATATGCACTTATTCTCAATGGCCCTGTGGAACCTATTGGCCTTTCCTGAGCTGTGAAGTGCAGTAAATTAAATCTGTATAGCAAATTTGAATTTATCACACGTTTGCTTATAGGATCTTGTCTGATATAACTAATGCAGTTTCCAATCAAAACCTATATTGCTTTAGTGACAAGCTATAAAACCGAATGAGGATTGAGAGACCCCACACAAATCGGTCCAATTTTCGCAAGTTCGAAGGTTGTTGACACAGTATCGATGGAAGCTCTGTTGGATGGTTTCCCTAAGTTGAGTCCAGAGCGTGTACCTGTAATGGCTTGTGCCGATGATATAAAGGGGAAATTGCAAAAACTCGTCGTCATAACCATACACAATTTCAGATTTAATCTCTCTACTATATTTCCAACATATTAAGTTCCCTAACATATCCTCTGAGAGAGGTGATTGGTTCCCCAATGGATCTGTCTTTGGCCTATAATTGAGAACCGACCCCACAACTCCTAGGTTCAAAATTTGGAACTGGGAAGAAAACCAATAAGAACCAGTACGGTTTGGTGCCAAGACCGATTGATCCGATCCAGTTCTCAAGACCAAGACCATGCATAGATGTCCACCCTTTGTTCTTTAATTGGTTTAAAAGTAAAAAAGACTACGTTTTTATCTTGCAGATTGATGTGGGAATGGCTTTTTAGGATGACTAAAGGTTGAAAAAAAAAAAATAAACAAAATATATACCAAGTCTAAGACCCCACATCAATCTCAAAAGGAGGAGAGAAGTTGCTTTTTTCTTTTTTTTCTTTTCTTTTCTTTTTTTTTTGACTTTTTAAGACAAAGTAGAGCCCAAGTTTGAGATCCCACATCAACTAGTGGAAGTTTCTTATAGTCTTAGAATTCTTTTGACCTACTCAGGGCTGTTCAATAAAAAAGACAGAAATTAAATGTTGATAAGTGTCGGTTTGGTTTGGTTCCCAAGAGATATAGAGGTGAGCATTGGTCCAATTCCAACGGGAACATCCAGAGCGGATTCCATCAAAATTGTTCAGCTCCCGGTAATATTTGGTCTGTTATGACTAAAAAACTTAGAAAGTTGATAAGAAACCTTCAAATTATAGCATCATCAACAACTCCACACCATATTGATTGTAAAGACTTGCATAGGGTAGCTTTTATCTTATTAAGACTTTCAATCAAATTGGGTAAAATTGAAAATATAAAATTAGCAATTAATATTTCGTTTTAATTTAACATTCCCATAAGATTTTGGGTCAAGATGAGATGAAAGAAATAAGCCTTTGTTGAAAAGTAACATGATGACTAGTTTTGCAACTATCAATTGAGCATAAATCGTTGAAATTTATTTCTCATAAAGTATAATGACTAATTGTTGACATCCAAAAATACTCCTACAAGCATGTGCTGGTCATAAGAGATAGAAAATTCAAAATCGTCCCCGTAGCCATATGTGGGCTATAATTTACATTGACCCGATCCATAAGTGGTTATGAAAATAAAGGATAGCCAAAGATTCCGAAAATCTTTGCGCTCAATTTCGATGAACTTACAAGCAAAGACATAATCTCATGATGAAGTAGTTGGTTGCCACATGTCAAAGCCAAGGGTCATTGATGAAGACACATCATTGACGGTGGAAATAGGCAGGAATAGTTAAAGGGATGCCAAACTCAAGAGAAATAGTTAATCCTTACTGGACAAGCCATGAGAATGTTATCAAACAAGTCAGAAACCATATATGGATTAGGCTATTTAACATAGAATGTGGAGCGACTCTTGATAAGGAAGTAACCAACCATTGATGATTACCAAATTGGCTTATAAATACCGCAAGCAATCCAATCAAAAGGCCCCTTGAACAACACATCAAATTACTTTATTTTGCTTTTATCCTTAGCTAGTCTAGCTTAATTGTAGCATAAGATTCCTATTGTTGATTCAACTTTGGCGACAAGTGTCTATATCTCGAGTAGTACTATTGATTAGATTCCAATACTAACCCACTGTCAGCATCATTGATTAGATTTTGGCATTGTGTCCCCATATCCATTTAGGAGTGGTGTTTGCCAGGTGATGTTATTATTGTCCAATGTCATCGATTAGATTCCAACATTGTGTCCTTGTACTCATCTAGGAGCAGTATTTTCTAGGTGATGTTATCACTGTTCAATGGCAATTCAGATGTTGTGTCCTTATATTCATCTAGGAGCAATATCTACTAGATGTTATCCTCATCGATTAGCATCGTTGATTAGATTCCAATGTTGTATCCTCGGATTAGTTAGAAAGCAATGTTGTCTAGGCATATTTGTTAATATTTAGTGTTGTTGAATCATCTTCGATATTGTACAAACTAATTTAATTTTAATGGGCTTTTCATTATTATGTTAAATTGAGTTTAGATGACATTGTTGAGTAGATTTCAACATTGATTACTGTTGGCATTAAACTCATAAATTAGATGTACCAAACGACTTCTTTAAATATAATACTTGGTAAAAGATATTTCGTTGCAAGATTCAAAACTGGTGAAACACTAATATTGAACATTTCTAAAAGCAATAGATCGAAAGTGTAATTGTTCTAGACACCTATACTCATAAGAGCCACATGTCGATGTGGCGGTACTAACTATAATATTCCGTCAATATTACAAAAAAAAATTGAATTTTGCTCTGAAATTAACACCTCAAGTAATTGGGTGGCTAAATTATTACAGTACATGAACCAAAGCTGAATTCGGCTAATATTACGGGGGCAATATTTGTAATTTCTCCTCATATATTTCAAATCATAATAAAAACATAGGCTATAATTTGCTATTTGATTAACAGAACAAGCAGACTATTTAGTAGCTTTGCTGGTGGGTCGGATGGATCCTCAAACATGGAATTTGATACAAGTCTTATTATTTATAACCCCATCTTATATTTGTGGATCTCTAATAGTCATATTCAGATGCATAAACTACTTTCTCCTTAATACAGGAACTTAGAAACTTAAGTCTGAAATACCCAAAGCCTTCTAAAAGAAGTTGAAAATTATTTTCTAAAACACCAGAAGCGTAAGTGTGGGGAAAAAAAGAAAAATGGAGAGAAAATGTACAAAGAGTTGAATAAGCATAGGAAATAAATTTCACCCATCGTAGAACGAGAGATATTGAAATTCTAATGTGGAAGGCGAGGCATTCATAGAATTGGTTGACATATGTTCTTCGGACAAAATGGTTTGGTAAATCCTAAACCTTATGTACTGGGAAACAATTTGATCATAAATTTTTCAATTGGTGCAATCAAGTCTTGATTTTTTTATTGTAGAGTGTAATTGAAGTTCTAAAACTTTTAATTGATGCATAACAATTTATACTCCTTGTTAAAAATTGCAATATAGTCCTGAACACATATCGCAAAATGACATATGCAGGATTTACATATCTCACTCCCTTAAAATTACTTCTTTTTAATTTCTTCTAGAGGAGAGATTTAGGAGAACCTTCTTAACAAGGGAATGAGAGAAGACAAATGAAATCAAACGAAAAGAGATAATCTAATTATCTAGTTGGCACTGACTTATTATACAGACATATGTAGTTGTTTCGACATTATGAGGGCCTAATAATATATGTAGTGGCCCGCAGATGTAATGTCCATATGATGCCAAATTTGGGGAAAATTATTTTGCACTTAAGTTACAACAATGCAGACGTGAAGGGGACAACTAATTCAACTCGTCGGCCTCTACTTTGGGTGTTAGGTATTTTAGCATTTCATCATAAGCGACAAATTCGTCGAGGTGCCTATCTGTTAACTATTCCTATCTGTCCTTCACCCTAAAATAGATCTTTCACCCAATACAAAAAAGGAAGAAAATTCTTAATCTCTGTTGACTCCTTCGGCTTCAATTCTAAAATTTCCATTTCATGCATTTAAATTCAAAAAAGTTGTCAATTTTGTACACTTGGGTCCTTTCTCCGAGTGAGATTAGACGTGGCTAGGCTCAAGATTGGCATTCAACATTACTGCACGAGATTTGTACCCACCCATTATGAGAAATAATGTAAATTACTCTTCAGGTGGGACCCAACTTAGCTAGGCTAAAATGGACAGATGGTATTTTATAACTCTTTTCTAAGTTTTTCCAAAATCAATCTTCAAACCTACATAAGAGTGGGTTGGTTGACCTACTAATTTAACCAAGGATGGGGAGAGTAGGTATGAGATTGTACTACTCTCAAGTTGCGATAAGCAGCTAACAATATGTTGATCCGCCTATGCAAGTCGAGTTTCATCTATTTATTTGGTTAACTTTCTTTATTATAAGTTTTACCACAATGATTTAATCCATGAACATCTTTGGATGATAATAAAATAAATTCTTAAGCACTACATGTACAACAAACTGTATTTTTCCTCATTAATGTTATAAGATTTTGTGTTGTGATGACTTTTGCCTTTACCTTTTAGCTTTAACCTTACATTTTGCATTTAAGAAGACTTCATCTAATACATCAATGCAGCAATTTTCCTTATGTTAGGCCCAAAAACACCTCAATGAGATATTTACATTTAGCAAATTTAAATTACCAACTAGGGTCGTTCAAAATACATATAAAATTTTATATCCCTTATCTTATTTTAATGTCTCTCTTTATCTTATAATTGGTTCAAATTTAAGTTTATTTAAAAAAAAACCTGAATTTGACCACTATCACTTTAATTATAACCTGAAATCAGCCAATTTGACCTTTGTAATTAACTAACTTATATTACAAGATATATGAATAGCAAACTATTATACTCACTGAGCCTATTTCAAGTCATCTATATACCTCTAAAAATATGAAATAAGAGGGTAAAATAATTTTCATTTTACACTTTGATAGAGGGACGATAACTTACTAAATAGCTACATTTTGATATATGAACTTTTCAATTTAATTCTTTGTGATGTTACTTTTCCTCTTAAATAAATGGTATCTCAGATTTTAGAATATTCTATTTTTATCTATTCACCTTATAATAAAGATATTTCTATTGAAACTAGCATATTTCTACAAAAAATGCATAATAATATAGATTGTTTATTTATCTATTTTCTTTCCTTTTTAGTTCTACAATCACCTCATTTTAATGTCAATCAATTTTCAAGGCAAAAAAACTTTGAGATAGTTGAATGTAATACTATTCTTTTCGTGCTAGAGGCATGGATATGTCACTAAATTGAATTAATTTGCATCTATCTATTGATACTTTTAAGTGCACAAACAGACAGTTGACTAGCATCATTTAATGATATAATGTTTTCATTGGCAGTATAAAAAAGTCCTAATATAAATAGATATAGATTAGTAAGTTAATTAAGCACATTGTCTCGAGATGGATGGCTGCATTGCTTGAACAAGGGGGCAGGTAGATAATGTTGTGATGCCAAGATTATACAAAGCAAAATCTGACCAACATTTAATTATCTGTAGCATTTATAATGTATATCAAGCTCATTGGATAGTCCAAAGCTAGGGTTTTGGCCTCTCAAGATATCTTAACGTTAACGAAATGGAACTTTGTGGGGGCCCTTGTGGTCTTGGAAAGCGCGCGAGAACTTATAAGGTCGCCTTTAAAGCAGAAGCATTGATATTGTCAACTTTTTGTCAGTGTATAACAAGGCCTGCCATTTTTCAGATTTTGTATAATGTATAATGGTCAATATAAAAACAAATGTGTATGCGGATCAAATCTTGTAACGTGGCATGAAGTAAAGAACAAATCATCTCCTCTAGCCATAGAGAAAGTTTATCATTTATTTGAAACCCTAAGTTACCTGACATGTTAATTTGATATCAAGCAAGTACATGCAAATGTTATTAGTTCTGAGTATAGAAATTAACTGAACTTAACAACCAAGAGGATGGTGGATTTTGTTGTTTTAGGATTTAAATTTTTTTTGGTACAAATCAATATGTGGAAGATGGAAAAGTATTTGTAGATGAAATATGCAATGCAAAGAGAATATTTTCTAGCAACAGAAATGTAAAAGGAGCAAGGGATCGAATAGTTTGCAAATTTATTGACAGTGATTTGGTTTTTCCAATCAACCTACTCCACTCTCCTAGCTCTAATAGCCCAAATAGAAAGTTGAAATCCACCAATACAATCCTTGAAACCTTTGACAACATTTACTCTCAAATATTTACAATGAGAATCACACTGTTTTTCTTAGAGAATAAGCACAAGAAGTAAGAGGAAGTTTTGAGAGCATTTTGATCTCCTCAACCGCATTTCAACTCTTGCTTTGACGGATATATCCAGCCCTTCAAACTTCCTCAGCATGTTGGAGATTTCAAATAAGTCAAAGTAGCTGTTGCAAGGGCTGTTATTTGGCTGAACATTCACCTGGAGGTAATTACTGAACCTTCCTCGAAGTAAACCAAATTGTCTTTATGAACTTACTTGGCACTTCTTTTACTTACACCAAATGACAAACCCATCTAACTTCTCAAAAATTTTCTCTGTGGATTTCAAGACTTGAAATTAGCTCCAAATGACCAATTTGAATTCGAATCACAATTCATATAGAGTTGGTCCTTCGTTTTCAGACATATGGAGTATTGCCCTCTCTATCTGTAGTGCAAACTTCCTCTAAGATGTTGTCCATCTAGATTTGATGATTTTACCAAATCCCCTATTTGCCAACCTCTCACGCCTAGGTCCTTCCAAGTAGATTGTGTGCTCGTGTTATCAAATTGTCCTTCTATTTGGTCCCGTTGAACTCAATAGCTTATTCTCCATTTGCAGAAAATAGAAGTTGTCTACCAGCACAGACGTGCTGGTGTTAACATCATTTGCATATGGACTTGTATTTCATCTGCACATTAAAATACGCAGATTGGCTCATACAATATATATATTGGTCGAAACTAGCAATATATTAGATTAAACAGGAACGCAAATTTTGACAACTTGAAATATATAGACTTTTCCCACCAAGTATGATGTAGTACGGAATGTAATTAATAAAAGGATATAATTCGGTATGCTCTATCCCATGAGCACTGTTTCCTTTCCGAAACAAATAGCTAGCTTGGATTGAAGGTATATAATATTTTACTTGATATATATAATCACAACAGCGAATGGCGAATAGAGATTCTTGACTACACACGGCATTACTTTATAGAAGAATCATTTTAGTAAACACTAAGATCGTGTAACATTTATCGTATAAAAGAAGGTCAACTGACGAGGCCTGGTGAATAGGAGAGAATTACGTGTGGGATGGAATCAGAGACTCTGGCTTTTTTTTTTTTTTTTTATTCATTTGAATGAATGAAAGTCACGTCAAGCTATCGGATAGGCAAAATGAAAGTCTTCTCCTTCAATCGTGACGTATTGACAGCACAATACAAAAGGGAGGTTTTCCATTTTCTTTATCAGGAAAGGCTCTTCTCATTTCGTTTACGTAATTTACGCTCTATGATTTATAGGCAAAAAAACTTTTTGGTCTGGTTATAATAAGGGCAGTTGACGGAGCGGACATTGTCACGTTCAATAATCAGGATTTCCCCCTTTTTTCATATGTTAATATTAAAAAAAGGGGAAAATATTGAGAAGAAATGGACCATTAGATGTCTAATCTCAGTTGAAAGAGGAAAATTTCTCTTTTCCTAAACAAAAAGAAATTTCATATGGGAGACTTGATCATCTCGTCAAAACTACATAAAAAATAGGTGAATTTATGGGATCATGCATGAATCTCATTGATAGTTTTTGATATTTTATTGATTTGATTTATCAAAATCAGTAAATAATCCCTTTAGTTAAATGCAAATAAAGGTACCAAATCATTCATATGTTTATCTTCAGTTGCTTCGCTGGATAAGTTTTGTCATAGTAAAAAAAAAAATTCATATAAAACACATCATAATGTCCATCATGTTAAATTATTTAAATATTAAATCGTGCTCGTATCTATTAACTTAAATTTTGTGAATAATCAATGATGATCCCACAAAAATTTTCGCACAAAAGAGGCAAACTCCGTGATGCATTACTCTCTTTTCAAACACCACCAAATCTAAATTTCTTTTGGCCTTTTCGGTTTTCACTTGCGTTACGTTTACTTCAATCTCTCATTGATAAAGTTTAAAAAGCAATCAATAAAGTTAGGTCAAAAGCTGCACATGAATTCAATTATCAACAACAAAATTTTTGTCTTTATCCTTCGCCTTATTAGCTGGCGCCTGAAAATCAACCAGAAGATTCATCGAAATTTATTATATGAAGAGTATTTTTTTTTTGTCCTGCATATTCTGACCGTAGAAGAGATTCCGGGCATCGGATTCAATTAGGTGACCCCATTACTTTATTATTGAATTTCAATAGTGGAATATTCATCCCCCTTGAAGAATATAATAAAATTAAAATGCTTTCAGACGTGATCTTTGTATAATAGACAATTTGTGAAGTCAAATATAATGATGTGCAAGTTTTTGAGAGAGAGAGAGAGAGAGAGAGAGAGAGAGAGAGAGAGAGAGAGAGAGAGAGAGAATAGAATTAGAGCCTTTGAAACATGAGTTGTTACCAAGCATCTCGCATCTTCACTTTCAAAAGATGTGGCTAAGAATCAAACATTCAGATCCTGCCCATTTCCCACTAGGGCCAATAATCTTTTTTGAGTTGCATCTTCATTGGTGAATTGGTCAAAAGTCATGTAAAGTCAAGGAGTGCAATTATCATTTAAAAATGCATTTCAAATGCTTAATCTTTATTTCTTTTTCCTTTTTCATTTGAAACTTAATAAGAGATGAAGTTTAGGGATTACAATTAATAAAAACAATCTTATTGGATGAATGTGAGACACTTGAAAATTGTTTCAAATGTCTCGACAAGTAGAAAGCATAGAAGCAAATAAAGTGACTTATAGTGAGCATAGAAGGAAACGTTTTCTCGGTTGTTGATATATGTGTTTTATCGATGTAGATCGGTATTTTTGCATTTTTTATGATCCCGAGAATGTTGTCACTTATGTTAGTACTATAAATGTGTTGGAAATATATGTGTACAAAAACTAAAAAATAACATTTTTGTAAAGTTGAACATATAAAGTCAAATGTACATAAGGAGACAGGAGTTTTTGGAGATGAAATTTAGTTAAAAATCAAGAACTTCTCTCTGATTAATTGTAATAAAAATATATAATTTAGCTTTGAAACTGATCTTTTTCCCTTTTTCCTATCCAAAACATTGATATGTCTAAAAGAAAGATATATAGTAAAATTTATTACGATTCAAGATATAATATACATATTATTATGTTATATAAAACTAAATTTTATTTCAAAATACTTTATCTTTGTCAATATTTTCGCATTCTATTCAAAAGAGATAAAATTCTCAAATTAAATCTAAGTTTACCATCGTGAGTTTTTTTTCCCAAACTAACATGTATTGTGTGTATAAACCTTTTTCAGGTACTTTTCTCTGAATAAATCAAATAGGGGTAATTTATCATGATTCGGTTGTATTGTTTTTGTAACATATACAATTTATAATGGTAAGTTATATTCAAAATAACTTATTTAATAGGGCTAATACCACAAAAACTCCAAAATGTGCCCAATATGACATATATATCCCGCATTTTTTTTTGTGTCACTAAAAATCCTAAACTTACTTTTTGTGACACAAATACCTCAAACTTTTTTTGTATCTAAGATCCTAAACTTATATCAGTGTGACAAATATACTATCATGAATTTTTTTTTCCCAAACTAACTTGTATTGTGTGCATGAACTTTTTTAGATATATTTCTTTGAATAAATCAAATATGAGTAATTTATCGTGATTCAATTTATAATGGTCATGTATATTCAGAATAACTTATTTTACCTAAATTAAATATGGTTAACCATATAAAACACTCTCACACTTGAGCATATAGGAGCATAGGATGATATATAAATATCTATTAAATTTTTGCTTCTGCAATTTTGGGCTCGACTCTATCCGCAAAGAAATCGTATTCTAGATCCGAGTCAATCTCCAACTAAAATGTTCAAAGAAAGCAGCAAATCTTTCCAAAAAATCGACTCGAACCCTTTTGTAAATGCAAAAATAAAATGGAAAAAAGAAAAAAATTCAAATGTTAACTAGGATTGCCAAATGCCTAACTCCTCGAAAAAGCTCAAACTCGATTTAAAGTACTGTGAAAAAAGTAGGATTGAGTTTGAGCTCGAACGTCTGATTAATTTGGCCCAAGAAGTCTCTGAAAAAACTGTCGAAACCTTTCTTTCCGTGGGAGGCAGAGGCAGAGAGATGGGCAAGAAAGAGCAGCAAAGCGAGGCAAAGGCGGTCTTGTTTTCAACAGTAAGGGCGGAAGAGAGATCTTATCCATTGGGAAGTTCCCACGGACTGTTCCGATTGGGAGTTTCGATGCAGGACGACCTTGGGAGCAGACCAATGGGCCGAAGACAGCCGGATAGAGATGAACTCGTTCCTGATCGGATCGATGCTGACGAGAACTCGTGGCGATCGGTGCAACGTGAACCGCGGGGGAAGGGAGAACACAGGAACAATAAAAGCTAAAGAAAATAAAGGAAGAAAGGGCCCCCGCAAACGACGAAGTCCCCGCTTAAAACAGTCCTTCACCGTACGATCAGATAGCCCCCCCATTGGCTTTTGGCAGAGAGCCCGTCTGTCGGTCGCATCGGGGAGTGCGAAATTTTTCTTGGGAATTTTATTTTATTTTTCTTGTACCTCTTTTAATTTTTTAAACCATACTATTATTCTTTTCTCTCCGGTCAATAAAATAATCACGACTTGGTATAATCCGATTTTTTTTTTTTTTTGGGGTTTATTTTGGAATTTGTGATTGCCACGTTACTCTTGGATGGATTGGAAAGTTCTCTCGACAATTAGTCAATATTTACTTAATAATTTCCTTAAGAGCTAATACCTTAGAAAACTTCAAATTATCCTCAGTACAATGCAAATGTTCTGCACATTTTTGTCGCTAAAAAATTTGAACTTGCCTATTATAATATAAATATTGTAAACCTTTTTTGTCATGATGAATTTCAAAATATAATGTGTATTTATTTTTCGTGTCACAAAAAAAGTTAGGATTACTTATAGTATAGTTGGTAAGTTTATGATTTTTGGTAATACAAAAAGAGTTTGGAGGTATTTGTATTATAATAGGTATAATTTAAGATTTTCTACTGTCTTCGTACTTTTCTTAATTAGGGAAGAAGGTTAATCTCCTTTCGATGGAAGGAGGCTGCACGCAAGAGAATTGAGAGGAAACGTGCCCAACTTGACTAATCATTTTGGATAAAGACCATCCTCTCGACCGCAAATACCTTTTGACTTTCCCCATTTTTTCCTAAATTTGGAAAACTTTGCACGAAGATTATCTTTCTCGAGAGGTACTCGATTTATTATCCGTTCGACACAAATTTGCCAGAATTTATTTGGAAAAAAAAAATGAAAGATTGCAAAATAGAGAGAGAGAGATAAGTGCCTTGAGGTCAAAATCACTCCAAAAGCTCAATACTTAATAGTAAATGTTTCAATGGAATGCGTCAAAATCTCAAGTGAATGTAATTCTCATTAATGTTATTTGCTTTTTTGATTTCACAATATTATAAAAACTCGACCGCGTTTAGTGTCGATTGACATAATTTGTTTAGTAAATTGAAAAGTGTGCATCTTACCCTATGTAATAAGGAAGACAATCATGATTACATAAATTCTCATTGAAATAATCTCGTGAAATTATAAAAACTCATCCACCTCTTATTTAGTTCTTTCATGAGATTCAATTGAGTCACCGAACACGAGGTCACCGATCAGAGTATTAATGCACGTGGAATAAAAAAAAAAAAAGAAAGAAGAGAAGAAATGATAGGAAAATGGTACATTCTTGGTAGGAAAAAGAGAAGGAGAGAATTTGCTAGGCATCCTTATCTCGACCATAATAAGGCTTCTGATTTTCTACGAATCAAAATTTTATATTGACACTATCGTGACACAAGATTTTATTTATTTATTTAATTTTAGGAAACTGTAAAAGATTATAAATCCCTTTAAACGACTTTCTATCAATATTAATTTCACTTTTCAGACTTTTTGTGAAGACAAACTTGCATCCTAAATATTAACAATTATGAGATATTGCTACAATACAACAATGTCTCTCTTTTTTTTCCCTTTTTTTTTATTAATTTATGGTCTACATATCAAATATAAATCAATGTCAAAAGCAAAGGAAAATTACCAATAATGTAATTGAGTTTTATAGATCAATATTATTTGACGATATGTATTTTCTAAAAATGATTCCATACTTCCTTTTTTTGTGATTAAATACCAGATTACATCTTTATATGGGTGACAAATAACGATAACAATTGGTGATGAGTGGTATAGAGATCATGATTTTGTGGAATGAGGTGGACAGTGCTTAGGGCTCACTAAGACTTTGGAGGCTTAGGGTTATTTCAATGTAATCTTTCAAATAAATCATATGATATTTCTCTTATAAATAATAGTTTGATCTACAAAATTTGTGCAAAGTGTGGACAATGCAAATTTGTTGACATTTCATCATACCTTTTCAGTCAAATTATCATAAGAGCAATCGCGGTATCATGTGAATGAAAAATGCATGAAAAGCAATAAAATGCAGCAAAAATCGATTTAGTACAATTGATTTTTCTTTGTTTTATCTATTGCTTATATTAAAAAAAAAATCAGATCACATGGTAGAAAATCTGCAACTTCACATACGCACACATATGTATATATATGTGTAATTATAAATATCTATTCAATAAAAAGATCACCGTTTTACGGAATTCCAGGATAAATATACCACATTGAAATTCTCGTTGGATAAGCTTTATGGGGAAGAGATAAAATAACAAGTACCCTTGACAATAAAAAAATGTGCCAAAACAAAACAGAAATAATCAAAAGAGAAAAGTAAAATAGAAAAGTAATCGAAGCTCCGAACTGGTCACTGTGCTATATAAACGGCAGAGAAGCTCGCCTCTGTTCTCGTCTCTGGATCGTCTACATCGATCGAGGAGGAGAGAGAGAGATTTCATTTCGCTGCTTCGTCTTCCGTGATCATGTCGCTGCTTTCAGATCTCCTCAACCTCAACCTCTCCGACACCACCGAGAAGGTGATCGCCGAGTACATATGGTCAGTCCTCGCTCGCTCCTCGCCAATCCTCTGTCGTGCTACCCTGCCCATTTGCCCTGTCCTTCTTTTTTTTCATGTTTTTCTGCATACCGTCGTGGCGTTTTGCTGTGTTTTGCCTCTCGTTCGTGTTGGGTTTCGGTTCTTTCTGTGCTTGCTGGATCTGTTTTTTTTCTTTTTTTTCTTTTTTTTAATCGCGATCTCTGTTTCGTGAACTCCAGTACTCTGTTTCGTGGATCGCGTCTTGCTCGATGCATGCTTGTTCGGGTTTTCTGATTCCTAATGTTTGCATTTCTCTGTGTAAATCCACTCAGATGAAAGAAGGGTATTCTTGTTCTGTTTGGTACGGTTGATTTCTCTATCTTCTCGAAGTTCCTGATCTTGGGCATGCTGATTTGTTGTATTTCCAGTTCTGAACTCCTTTTGTTCATGAAGATGGCTTCGTGTGTGCTTGATTGTCTTAGTTCGGTGTTCTTTGGACTTTTCTCTCACTGGGTTGAAAAAATAAGAACTCTTTTTAGCGTCCGTGTTGTCCTTGATTGGTGAGAAGAGGAAATTAACGTGTTTAAGCCCGGTGGTTCTTTCAGATACAGTCAGATTTGATCTCAGTTTGCTTTGCAGGCTGACTGTTTGTTCTTTTAGCCGCTAGAACAGAGCAATCCTTTGGGTTGCTCTGCTCATCGGGTTTCTCTGTGACCTCTCTCTCTCTCTCTTTTCCCTTTAAAACAGATTTGCGGCGGAAGATAGTAATTTGATGCATTTGTTTTGTGCTAGAACTCTGATAAACAGTTACCTCAGATTTTGTTCATTAAGTTTTAAAGTCACGTCTTTTTCTGCATCTGATGATGTTTTATGTTTTGGCTATTTTGAAAAGGATTGGGGGATCTGGTATGGACCTCAGAAGCAAAGCAAGAGTGAGTTCCTCTCTTTTTAGATGATCAAGCAATCGGTTGTTCGGTAGCTCGTGAATCTGTCCCTTTCCTAATATTTGACGTGGACTCCTCTTTCGATTTGTCTATAGACTCTTAATGGCCCCGTCAGCGATCCATCGAAGCTACCCAAATGGAACTATGACGGCTCGAGCACTAATCAGGCCCCTGGGGAAGATAGTGAAGTGATCCTTTAGTAAGTGTTTGTACTTCACATGGATTTCTGTTTATAGCCATAAAGTAAGTCTGGTTTGATATAACTTTAGTCAGATCAGTGATTTTTTATTAGAGCTAGTATGTATCTAGAATACTAATGACATCTTACCCGTCTCGGTAACAATTGAATGACACGTACAGTCCCCAAGCAATTTTCAAGGATCCATTTAGGAGGGGCAACAATATCCTGGTGAGTGCTTTTTCTATTTAGCGGAATGAGTTCTCCTTTTATCAGTTTTTATTTGATGTTATAGCGTAGTTATTAACAAAGTGTCTGTGGTTTAGGTCATGTGTGACGCCTACACTCCAGCAGGAGAGCCAATCCCGACAAACAAGAGGCATGCTGCTGCCAAGGTATTCAGCCATCCTGATGTCCTTGCCGAAGAGCCCTGGTAATTTGATCCATCTGGTCTTCTCATTTTCATTTTCTAATTTCTTTCCCTATTCACTCGCTATACACATGGGTCTAATACATGAAAACAGGTATGGGATTGAGCAAGAGTACACCCTCTTGCAGCGAGATGTCAAGTGGCCGATCGGATGGCCTCTCGGTGGCTATCCTGGTCCTCAGGTACATCATCACAGTTGCTTAAAGCCCTGTCTCTGTTGCCATAGACCGTCATCCCTTTAAATGAAAGAAGGGAGCAAGTGCTTGATATCTTATACTCTTCCTACAAGTTTATTCAGAACATGGAGTTTCGCAATTGATGCATAATGATGTGGCAGATATGTCTACAATGTTTTGTATGCGGCATCAGTAGTTTCAGATCTTGTTCTCTAAATCATTGGTTCAACAGGGACCATACTACTGTGGCATTGGCGGAGACAAGGCTTTTGGAAGAGATGTCGTAGACTCCCATTACAAGGCCTGCTTGTATGCTGGAATCAACATCAGCGGCATCAACGGGGAAGTCATGCCAGGCCAGGTTAGAAAACATATCATTTTGGAAATTAGTCACATTACATATCATCCATTCTTATTTCCCAGCTAATTTATTCAACTCTCAACCATTTTCTTATCTATTCCTGTGTAGTGGGAATTCCAAGTCGGTCCTGCCGTGGGCATCTCAGCTGGAGATGAATTGTGGGTAGCCCGCTACATTTTGGAGGTAATGCAACAGCCTATGTTATTTATTATCGTGCCATAGTAATATTTGCTTGAAAGGTTTTTTGCTTATTTAATCATGTTGCTGTAACCAGAGGATCACGGAGATTGCTGGCATTGTCCTTTCATTCGATCCCAAACCTATCCATGTTAGTCCACTGCCCTTCATATTAATTGTTCTTCATGCTTATGTATGGCTACTTCAAGTTCATCACATGGCTTTTATTATCACCAGGGAGATTGGAATGGAGCAGGCGCTCACACAAACTACAGGTAACAAAACATCACTGACTCTTGTCTATGCTTTCCTATATTAACACGTTTCTGCACGTGCACACAAGCCAAGGAGACTTGCCACTCAAATCTTTGCTGAATATTTATGGCTGGGTTGCAGCACTAAGTCAATGAGGAGCGATGGTGGATATGAAGTCATCAAAAAGGCAATAGAGAAGCTTGGACTGAAGCACAAGGAACACATTGCTGCATATGGTGAAGGCAACGAGCGTCGTCTCACTGGGCGCCATGAGACAGCTGACATCAATACATTCCTATGGGTAAGGAGAATCAGATTGCCTTTGGAAATGAAATGTTAATCATGGTTACCGTTGCCTTTTGCGCTATTCAGATTGGCAAGCTAGTGTCTTTAGATGCTTTATTGATTGGGGGATTTACGCTGAATATTTTTCGGCAGGGCGTTGCAAACCGAGGCGCGTCAATCAGAGTTGGAAGAGACACTGAGAAAGCTGGAAAAGGTTACTTTGAGGACAGGAGACCCGCGTCAAACATGGACCCATACGTGGTCACTTCCATGATTGCAGAGACCACCATTATCTGGAAACCATAGAGTTTCTCTCAGCTTGGGAACGATCGCCGTGTGTCTATCTTGATCAGGGAAAATATTGTTTTAGACAGGACCCTGCTAGTATTTCCTTTCGTTTTCATTGCTGGGTTTCTACCAGTACAATAGCTTTGGCTCTTTTTTTTTTTTTATCTCTCCTCATTTGCTTGCAACATCTGCCAGTTTCTTCGGAGCATGTGCTGATTTCTGATGCAGCGAAGACGAGCAGATTGCTTCCTCGCAGTATTGATTTGAGTCTGCTGTAGTTGGTTGAAAATAAATGGTGACGGGGCTAATCTTTTACTATTGGAAAGTGATTAATGGATGCGGATTCTCCGATTTTACTTGATTATACTGGATGCGTATTCTCCGATGTATGCCCATTTAAAGCCGGAAGTAAGTACAGCCAGCCGGGCTTCCTGTTAGCTGAACTTCTTTCAAAATTCAAGCTGTCTTCTCATACTGTGCGTGCGACAACAAAAAGGAAATACCAATGGATTTGTGCAGGGGATGGACTCAGGCCGGATAGATGTCTATTATCGAATTCCTGACGTTACGGTTTTGGAATGCCTGAGGCCTCTTCACCATCGGATGAAACCCTGTATGACGAAGTTATATGCAAAGTCAGAGACATCCACAATTAAAAAACATATACTGCAGAAGGCAGTGTCATGCTTCATTGCGGACTACGTAATCGACTAATACAAAATGAGGAAAGCAATTTATTTGAAGCACTTCTGCTTCTTAAACAATGGGGAGGAAATTCCTTCTTTGCAAGAGTTACGTTCGTTGGCTCTATTCAAGATGTTCGATCCAGTTAGTAAAGCACAGTCGGGAATGGAGACGGCACTTGTTTTAGAGCTATATCGATGCAGTCACATGGATTGTCATTGCTTGCAGAAATAGAGTTGTATATCGAAAGGTCAAGTAAAATGAAATGTGTTTCGAGATGCTAAAAGCATGAGATCTTTCTGGTTGGAAGGCATGACTCATCCCGGCTAATTCCCGATCTGGGTTCCTGAACAGACTTTAAGGCAGCTTTATATTTATGGACAAAGCATTTCTTACGGGTGTCCTTGCAATTTACCTTCCCTGACCTCTCGGCTAAGGCCAAGTGCACATCACAACGTGTTGAAAACTTGCAACAGCACACAAGGAATGCAATCAACAGGACATGGAAAATATTCAACATCGATCAATGTGCTTGGAGATTCTGTTGCTGTCGGAATGCGTACTGTCTGATGTAACCCCTCGTCGTTCATCCAAAGTGCGGTGGTTTATAACAAGCTATATCAGCAAATTGCAGTTTTATATTGTAATCAAAAGGATTGACAAAAGAGAGGCATATAATAAGAAAAAAACAAAGGGCTCAGTTCCGTGTCTTCTGAGTCTATGGGCTGAAGAAGTGGACTGTGGAAGGAATTACGAGGAAAATGATGATTCGGATCAGGATTAGTTAATCTAATCACTGCATACGTCAGGAGGAGAGAAGCTTCACCATGAGAAAATAGCCCGAAAACGCCATATCTCACCTAATGCTTTCGAAAACTACAAAGCTAACACCAATGAAACAGCCTATCAGTTGAATGCTGACAACAAGAACAGAAAGGACATTCGCCATTAGGTGTGAACAATGTTATATAACCTTTTCATAAGAAAAAGAAGACTTGCAATGCCCTCATCAACTTGTAGAAGCACATTCCAACATCTTCCCTTGCTTTCCTACTTACCCTTCTAATCTATCGAACCTCGCTATTGCCTTCATTCCTAGCTAAGACTAAACAGTCTTGTCCATTAGTTCGCAATTTGTATGGAGGTCATAAGAAGAGCAAAAGGAATTGATGATGGCATGGATGCTGTCAAAGAAGCCGCAAGGGCTTCGTACTCGCATGGTTCCGGGTTGGAGCAGAAGCCTGTTTGTGAATATTGTGAGATGGCCTCGAGCCCAAGTCCCAGTCCTAAACCATCTTGTTACAAGCTTGAAGCCATGAAGATGGCCAAATCCGAGCCTGACACCAGAGAGGCTCCAAGACACAATCGAGGAATCCGTAAGGAGAATTCTCTGCTAGACTCATATGAAGTAGAAGCTATATGCAGGCAACTGGACCAGTTCATAGAATACTGTCGGCGTGAAAGGGATGGTAATTCTAGAGCCAAAGCTCATCATCATCAACATCAGAAAAATAAAAGTAACGAGAGCAGCAAATTGGGGAGGAAAGTGAAGGTGCTTTGGCAGCGGCATGCGTTGACGTGTGGGGCTCCTGAAGATGTGATTAACTCAATCGCTCTCAAGACTCGCAGGGTGTCACAAGCCAGCTTCGCCTCATCGGCCTAGATCTTCTACTTCATCCGTTGGGTCATTGTATAGCTAAGGATTCAGTACAATTTTACATCTTTTCTTGTGGGCATTGTACACTAGGATACATACGTTGGTGGAAGTTATTCGATTGGGTCGAAATCTTGTCACACCCTCTTCTATAATCGAGCAAGTCTTGCCACTAACAAGCATACATCTCATCAGACAGTGATAAAGTTCTTGTGCCTGTGATGAACCTAAAATATGTCGATATCATTCTGGAATGAAAGAAACCAGAAAAGAGAGACAGTGAGTTTGTCATATGCTAGTGATATGGCGATTGTTCTCGTTCATAAATTCTTGGTCGGGGGCAGACCTAGGGAGTGATGGAGGCCAGACCCTATGTGACCTCATCTTTGCAAACATCCAGCAGCTGGGCTGATCGATCCCATTCCTACCGCAAACGTGTAAAGTTCACTCTGGCATGGTAAATTTTCTGATGTATTTACAACGTGCAAGACAAGAAAATTCACGAAGTCGATTAAACATAAGCTATTTTAAGAAAAAATAAAGGATTTGCATCGTGGGAATGAGTCACCTAGGAGTTACGTGCTTCAATTCCAGAAGCTTGTATTCCTTATTGAACGATGCTATCAAAACATGCCACGATCGGTCACGCACGGTCTCATATTACCAAGCACACCAAAACTGAGCTCTCAACTAAGTTCAGGAATTAAAGCTGCCATCCACCACAGGCACAAGGTGGCAATTTCGATTTGCAATTTGAAACAGGGATTATCAACAATCAAATAAAAGTTGTCCAACTCCAAGTTCTCTCAAAGAAGAACTAATTAATTGCTCCGATCACTCACAGATTGGCCCGCTTGGCTGTATAGTTTATATCGGGTTAACCTCGTGCACCACCGCCAACACAGACTTACATGCTTCTTCAAAGAAATGTTGAAGAGAGATCCTTGAAAACGAATATATCACTGTGCACTGACAGTGCACATCAGTATAGACAACAAACGGGATGAAGGGCAGAAGGCTGGAAGCAAAAGCAGCAATCATACAATCAGTTAAAAAGATAATCAAACAGTCCAGAGGAGAAAGATTTCTCCTTAATCATTGACATAGAAGATAGTTTACTTTGCTAAGCTGTATCATTCACAACAGATGCTAAGTTGCACGCAGAAGCCCAAACCAAAACTAGGAATGCATCTCGGCGATCAAACCTAAGCCATTCAAAATATGTTAGTCATAACTGCATTTTACAGAAGACAGTACAAACTGAGAACCAAAAAGAGCTTGACCAAGCAAAGCTAAAATTAAGATTCTAAACAAGCTACGATAACGTCTACCGCATCTTTGCTTGCATGCCACCGCTAGGACCAGCTCTACCCTTCCTGAAGGCCTTCATCTTCCTCATCTTTCTCTCCACCTCACTGTCAGATTCATCACCTTTCTCTTTGCCTGCATTGGTTGCTTCTCTCTCCAACTCCTCCCATGTCTTCCCCTTCTCTTCCTCTGAATCTTCTTCTGAACCTCGGTCCTCATCCTCCTCAGACTCCACCAACGACTCACTATCAGAGGCCTCGTCTTCCGAATCAGATTCGGACTGCACATCAGATGGTTCATAGCCTTGGTCCGATTCCTCTGATTTTTCACTATCGGAGTCAATGACTTCCAAATTCAAAGACTCCCAGCCCCCATCATCTATGAAGCTCTGCGGATCATCAGTTATGGTCTTCAATAGCTGTTGACAGTTCAGATTCAATCTGCTTTCGTAGTACTTGATGTCTGTTGTGTCAAGCCATTCCTTGATTCCATCGAGAGATGTAGAAGGGATGGAATCAATTCTAAGTACATCCCGCTTGAAGTCCTCGAAAACTATAGTCATATCAAAGTCTTCTGTCCAAGACCAACTCTCTCCAACTTCACAATCTCGATCTCACTCGGTGTCACCGCAAGGAAAGGAGTCTCTATCAGTTCCACCAGGCAGGTTGAAGTTGGAACGATGAAAGCTGAAGCCTTGTAGGGAACCCCATGAAAGCCAAGCTCTCTTAAAGGCTGATCAAATTCAAGGTCCAGCCCACCAAACTGGGGCTGGCCCCAGCGGTCGTTTACCCGGTTCACAGAGTTCTGGAAATCCATGTTAATCTCGTTCTGCCTATCCCTCTCCCGTTGCTCCTCTTCAATCTCATCAGGGTCATGAGCAGATTAGCATCATTCAAGAATGTCCTTGTGCAATTAGAGAAGTAACTGTTGTAATGAGATCCAACCACGCATATAATCACGCTTGCAGAATCATAATAAAGTAATTCGTCATTGCTGGCTGCACTGGGCCTCAGGTCAAACTCTCCTCCACTCTGGAAAATAGGAGGATAGCAAATATCAATGCTATCCACCTTCAGCTTTACCTTAGCTCTAGATGGATCCGATACGGCTTTCTCTGTTTCATCCATCAACGATGAATGAGTCACTTTCTTCTCCTCATCAATAACATTCTCTAGTTTCGGAACCACATATACGCAGTTATATATGTGAAGTCAGACATCCACATCCAAACTACATAAACTAGGGGAGATGATGTCGTGCTTCATTGTGGACAATTTGATCAACTAATACAAAATAGAACCCACCTGAATAGACTTTAAGGTAGCTTTGTATTTATGAACATAACATTTCTCATTTGTGTCTTGACAATTATCCTTCCCTAGCCCCTCAGCTGAGGCCAAACGCACATCACAGCAACAGGTACAAAACTTGCAACAGCACACAGCGAGTGCAACCAACAAGACATGGAACGTGTGCAACATTGATCGATGTGCTTAAAGATTCTGTTGATGCTGGACTACGTACAATTTGGTGTAACCCCATGTCGTTCATCCAATAACAAGCAATATCAGCAAATTGCAATATTGTATCTTAAAAGGAGTGACAGAAGAGGCGCATAAAATAGGAAAACAAAGGGCTTGGATCCATGCAAGGAATTACGATGAAAATAACGATTTGGATCAGAAATAATTAATCTAATCACTTGGTAGGTCAAGAGGAGAGAAGCTTCACCACGAGGAAGTAGTCCTAAAACGCCAAATCTCACCTAATACTTTCGAACACCTACAAAGCCAGCGCCAATGAAACAGCCTATGAGTTGAATGCTGACAACAAAAACAGAAGGGACGCTCACCATTAGGTGGGAGTAATATTATATAACATTTCCATGAGAAAAAGAAGGAACTGCAATGCCCTTACCAATCTGTTGAACCTTGCTGCCTTCGTTCCTAGCTGAAACCAGCACTCTCGTCCATCAGCTTTGTAATTCTTATGGAACTCATGATCTTGGTAGGTTTGCATGAGAATCTCTTAAACATCCCTCAACTCTGCTCAAGTACGTGAATCTAAGAGTCATACTGAACAACCCTGGAGTTAGCTGATATTAGTGATACGGTGATTGTTCTTGTTCATACATTCTTGGTCGGGGCAGACCAAAGGAGTGATGGTGGAGGTAAACCCCGTCTTTGCAAACATCCAGTAGCACAGTAAGTTTTCTAATGTATTTACAATCGTGCAAGACGAAAACTCACGAAACCAATTAAACATATAAGCTATTTAAAATATATATATATGTATATATATATTGGGTCAGTCAGGAATTCCGGGCTTCAATCCCAGAAGTCCGTATTTCTTACTGACTGAAGCTATCACAACGTGCCATGATCAGACACGCAATGGCGGCCGCTCTCTTTTACAGTCTCATATATCCAAGCATGCTAAAACTGAGCTCTCAACTAAGTTCAAGAATTAAAGCTGCCATCCACCACAGGCACAACAAGCCAATTTCGATTTGCAATTTGAAATAGCTATCAGCAACAATCAATTAAAAGTTGTCCTACTGCTCCTAGTTCTCTCAAAGACCTAATTAACTGCTCCAATCGGTCAGAAATTGGCCCACTCAATTGTATAGTTTATATCGGGTTAACCTCATGCTCCATCGCCACTACAGACGTACATGCTTCTTCAAAAGAATGTTAAAGAGAGGTCCTTATGCACTAAGAATGCACATCGGCATAGACAACAAGCAAATCAACGAACAGGTGGAATGGTGGAAGGCTCGAAGCAAAAGCAGCAATCGCACAATCAGTTAAAAGATAATTAAATAGTTGAGAGAAGAGAGAGATTTTGCCTTGATCATTCACATTGAAGAAGCCCAAATGAAAACTAAAAATGCATCTCGGCGATCAAACCAAAGCCATTCAAAATATGTCAGTCACAACTGCATTTTGCATTTCACAGAAGTCAGGACGAACTGAGAACCAAAAAGAGCTTGACCAAGCAAAGCTAAAACCAAGATTCTAGACAAGCTACAATAGCGTCTTCCGCATCCTTGCTCGCGTAGGCATGCCACCGCTAGGACCAGCTCTACCCTTCCTGAAGGCCTTCATCTTTCTCTCCTCCCCACTGTCAGATTCATCACCTTTCTCTCTGTCTGCATTGGTTGCTTCTCTCTCCAACTCCTCCCATGTCTTCCCCTTCTCTTCCTTGGAATCTTTTTCTGAATCTGGGTTCGTCATCCTCCTTAGACTCCACCTAAGACTCACTATCAGAGGCATATTCTTCTGTATCAGATTCGGACTGCACATCAGATGGTTCATAACCTTGGGCTGATTCCTCTGATTTTTCACTATCTGAGTCACTGACTTCCAAATTCAAAAACTCCCGGCCCGATCATCTATGAAGCTCTGTGGATCATCAGTTATGGTCTTCAATATCGGTCGCCAGTTCAGATTCAATCTGCTTTCGTGGTACTTGATGTCAAGCCATTCCTTGATTCCATCGAGAGATGTACAGGGAACGGAATCAATTCAAAGTACATCCCGCTTGAGGTCCTTGAAAACTATAGTCATATCGAAGTTCTTCTGTGCAAGACCAACTCTCTCCAAGTTCACAATCTCAATCTCGCTCAGTGTCACCACAAGGAAAGGAGTCTCTATCGGTTCCACCAGGCAGGTTGAAGTCGGAACAATGAAAGCCGAAGCCTTGTAGCGAACCCCATGAAAGCCGAGCTCTCTTAAAGGCTGATCGAATTCAAGGTCCAGCCACCAAACTGGGGCTGGCCCCAGAGATCATTTACCCGGTTCACAAAGTTCTGGAAATCCTCGTTAATCTTGTCTTCATATCTCTCTCCCGTCGCTCCTCTTCAATCTCATCAGGGTCATAGGCAGATCTCTTCCCACCACCTAAGGTTAGGACCACATCCATCACCTCAACAAAGAACTGCACATCCTCGGTTTGCCGGTTACCAACCATTATATGATTGTGCAGGTGAAAATGCAAAAGGGTTATCATCTCCTTCTCTGCGGCTGCGAAAAAGCGCATGTTTAATGTTCCCAAACATGATATCTACAAGCTCATCCTGCCTGGTAGCAGAATACCGAAAACCGTTAACATGAGCCTCAAGTGTACCAGGTATCTTTCTTCCACGACCTCCAAAAGCTGGATGGATCCAACGGTCCTGTCATGAGGATTGAAAGGAGCTCCAGGGACATTAAAAATAATCCGAATGCAGCAGTGGTGATTGGTGTCCTGCTGGCTTGAGACTGTCCTTATGGTTGCAACATGGAACGGGACCATACTCCCATATACAGGCAAAAGAACAGCTTCATTCTTCAGGTCAACCTGAATCATGGAATCTCTGGGACGCGGTAAATCATTCACACTTTTATGAGAAAAGAGGAACGTTTGAAAAGCAAAGGAACAGACAATAAGTTGCCCAAAGCAGTCTCCACCCTTGCATCGAACATAACCCATCCCCGTTGGAGACGCAATCCTCAAATTCAGAGCTGAACCGGCCAACGACGAGATATTTCTCAAGCAGGACTCGACATCATTCTTCAACACTTCATTTTGTGAAATGAAATCTTCAGGTAACTTAAAAGAGAAGCCACTAACTGTAAGATTCGGTCAGCACCGTACTCAGGATTTCGGGTCGGTGCGGGCAACAGTCGACTAGCAGAGAGTTTGTAACCTTGGAAAAGCGAGACCATCACATTACAGAGGATCCATATACAGAGGATGACAGAATGAAACCATGAGCAGTTAACTGGAATCTGAAGATGTGGCAAGCGGAAGCAATGAAGAGCCAACATGAAGATCCTTCCTCGTTGGCCTGACCCGACCCAGAAAAGGAGGCAGTTTAAACTCATTTAGGCCTGAACAACGTCGAGAGAGAGAGAGAGAGGGAGGCGAGGGAGGCGAGTAGACAGGGGATTTCCAGGAGAGGAGGGATGCTGAATGAGAGTGGAAGGAACTCGGTTAGAAGTCGAATTCCGTTTCTGAGCTAGCTGAGCATGTGAGCACGAATCTCACTCACTTCCGAACCAGTCGTCCCATCGACCACCGGATGATGCTGGGCCTCAATCTCTTCCCCTTCTGTCTGGTGCTCGATATCCACCCTCCTCCTCTTCTTACCTCCTCGTCTTCCTCCGGAACCGCCACCGCTTCCACGACCCTCCCCCGGGTCAATACCTTCGATGGCTAGCCACGAGTTCACCACCAGGTCGCTCGAGCACTCAATCATCTCCAGAGCTTGCGACGAGGGCAGAGTCGTCGACCTCCAGGAGGCGCTGCAGGGATTCCCCTTGGACAAAGTTGTGAGGTGGGGTTGTTTAGGGAGAAGGCGAGCGAGAAAGGGACCGTGGGGGCCACGGTGAGGGCGGTGGCTCAGACTCTCTCCTCTCCCTCTCTCTCACTCTCTCTCACTTCATTCCAGAACGCATCTCCGACTTCCGCTCCGGCCCCTTTCGCGACCTTCGTCGGATTGGGCAAGAGCCTGCCCTCCTCCCGCCATCCCCATGCGCCGCAGCACTCGCCGCTGAGGAAGTCAGGGACGCGACGGGACCGGCGGCAGCAGCGGCCGCGCCCAACGAGGGCTCCGAAGGGAACCGCTCGTAAAAGGACGAGAGAGAGAATCAGAAAGAGAGAGGGTAGAGGAAAATAAAAAGGCAGTGGGCCCCAGAGAGAGAGAGAGAGAGAGAGAGAGAGAGGAGAGAAAAGACCCATTCCCATTCCCATTCCATTCCCATTCCCATTCCCCCTGGTCTAACCCTAAAGCCCTGCGATAAAATACCCCGCGTCCACTCGGCACAACCCCCACAACAATCTTCAAAACGCCGGTTCCCCAATCCACCAATACAACCAACCAGCAATTCACTCCATACAGCGCTCCCTCCTCCCCCCCTTCATTTCGATCCCGGCGATATAAATTCTTGCGATGGAGCTGAACGCGCCGGAGCTAGGGTTGGAGAGGCAAAAGCGATCTCATTTCGCGGCGCCGCCTTCTGGGTCATCATGTCGCTGCCTTACGATCGCCTCGACTTCTCCGACACCACCGAGGTGGTGAACGCCGAATTCATATGGTCAGTTAAGCCCTCTTTTTCTGTCTGGTGCGGTTGATTTCTCTAGGTTTGATCCCGATCCGATTGTTTTGCTGTATTTCCAGTTAATTTTGTTCATTGTATTTCGTATCCTGTTGATTTCTCTGTCAGTTAAGCCCTCTTTTTCTGTGTGGTGCGGTTGATTTCTCTAGGTTTGATCCCGATCCGATTGTTTTGCTGTATTTCCAGTTAATTTTGTTCATCGTATTTCGAATCCTGTTGATTTCTCTGTCAATTAAACCCTCTTTTTCTGTCTGGTGCGGTTGATTTCTCTAGGTTTGATCCCGATCCGATTGTTTTGCTGTATTTCCAGTTAATTTTGTTCATTGTATTTCGTATCCTGTTGATTTCTCTGTCAGTTAAGCCCTCTTTTTCTGTCTGGTGCGGTTGATTTCTCTATGTTTGATCCCGATCCGATTGTTTTGCTGTATTTCCAGTTAATTTTGTTCATTGTATTTCGTATCCTGTTGATTTCTCTGTCAGTTAAGCCCTCTTTTTCTGTCTGGTGCGGTTGATTTCTCTAGGTTTGATCCCGATCCGATTGTTTTGCTGTATTTCCAGTTAATTTTGTTCATTGTATTTCGTATCCTGTTGATTTCTCTGTCAGTTAAGCCCTCTTTTTCTGTCTGGTGCGGTTGATTTCTCTAGGTTTGATCCCGATCCGATTGTTTTGCTGTATTTCCAGTTAATTTTGTTCATTGTATTTCGTATCCTGTTGATTTCTCTGTCAGTTAAGCCCTCTTTTTCTGTCTGGTGCGGTTGATTTCTCTGGGTTTGTTCCCGATCCAATTGTTTTGCTGTATTTCCAGTTAATTTTGTTCAGTGTATTTCGAATCTTGTTGATTTCTCTATCTTCTCGAAGTTAAATCCGATCCCGATCTGATGTTTGGCGTCCTATTTTGCTGTATTTCCAGTTCTGATTGCGAATTTCCTCTAATTTTGTTCATTATATTTCGAATCCATCCTTTTCTCTATCTGATGATGCTGTATGTTTTGGCCATTTTTGGAAAGGATCGGGGAATCCAGTGTGGCCCTCAGAAGCAAAGCAATAGTGAGTTCCTCTCTTTTTAGATGATCAAGCAGTAGGCTGCTCGGTAGCTCATAATATGTTCCTTTCCCGAGAATTGATGTCGATTTCCATTTTCCATTTATCTATAGACTCTTGATGGCCCCGTTCTTCCCCGCTTGATCATTAATCTGGCCCCCGGGGAAGATAGTGAAGTGATCCTGTAGTAAGTGTCTCCCCTATTTCTTCACACGGATCTGTTTGTAACCATAAGTCTCGTCTCATTTGATAGCAATCTAGTCAGATCATTGATCTTTATCATCAGAGTTGACTTCTTAACTACTTGACTCGCTGACATGTGCAGTCCCCAGGCAATTTTCCCTGATCCATTCAGGAGGGGCAACAATATCCTCGTGAGTTCTTTCTCTATTCAGCGGATTGAGTTCTCCAGTTATCGGTTTTGATTCGATGCCATAGCGTCGTTATCAACGAAACGTCATGTGTGACAGGTCCTGTGTGACACATACTATGGTCCAACTGGAGCGCCGGTCGCGACAAACAAGAGGTATGCCGCTGCCAAGATATTCAGCCATCCTGCTGTTGTTACTGCAAGACCCTGGTAATTTCATTCTTCTTGTTTTCTCATTCTCATTTTTCTAATTTCTTTCCCTATTCGACTAACCTGTTTAACACGTGAAAAGCAGCTACACGATTGTGCAACTGTACACCCTCTCTGTTGCTGACCTTCAGGTATATCATTACTTATGCTTAACCTCCTCGTCTCCGTTGCTGTATACCGTCATCGCATTGTGTATGCTTTCGGATCTTGTACCCTGAATAATTATGGTTCGACAGGGACCGGGTGTTATCGACGAGGCTCGTTGGGAAGACATTGCGACCTTCTTTTGCGATTCCTGCTGCTATGCTGGAATCAACATCAGCGTCAAGGCTGGAGTCATGCCAGGACAGGTTAGAAAAAATATCCTTTTGAAAAGTAGTCACATCACATATGATCAATTCTTGTTTCCCGGCTAATTTTTTCAATTTTCAACACTTCTCTTATCTCATTCTTGTGTAGTGGGAATTCCAAGTCGGCCCTGCCATGGGCATCTCAGGTGGAGATCAATTCTGGTAGCCCGTTATATTTTGGAGGTAAAGCAACAACACCCTGCGTTATTTCCTATTATCCCATAGTAATATTTGCTTGAGAGGTTTTTCGCTGATTTAATCATGTTGGTGTAACCAGAGGATCGCGGAGAATGATGGCATTGTCCTTTCATTTGATCCTATTCAGGTGAGTCCAATGCCCTGTATGATAATGGTTCTTCATTGTCATGCACGACAACTTCAAGTTCATCACACGCCTTTTTGTTTATATCAGGGAGATCGGAACGGAGCTGGTTCACGCACAAATTTCAGCACCGAGTCAATGAGGAATGATGGGGGGCATGAAGCCATCGGAAAGGCAATGGAGAGGTTTGCACTGAGGGGCAAGGAACGGATCTGGGCAAATTTTTTCGCCGGTTGCTCCGGGACAGCTGACATCAATACCTTTTTATGGGTAGGAAAATGAGAGCCTCTGGAACTTGGAACTTTAAGCATGTTTATTGTTGCTCTTAGCCCTATTTGGATTGGCGAGCTGGCTTTATAGAATGGTGGATTGACACGTGGGTTTTCAGCAGGGTTTTGTTGCGAGCCATGGCGTTGGAAGAGACATTGAGGAAGGTGGGAATGGTTTTTTGGAGTACGGTGGACCTGCATCCAACATGGAGCCGTATGCGATCACTTCCTTGATCGCGGAGACCACAATCCTGTGGAAAGCCTATTTTGAGGTGGCCTGGGAACGAGTGTGGCGTTGGGTCATTGGATGAGGGGAAATTGTTTTAGACAGCGACGTTTCACAGCCCACACATCCTTCAAGTTATGACTTCTGTTTTGTTGTTGTGAGATTTGACGTGTTACTCTTTTGTTGTGTACTCGGATCTATGTTTCTTTTGGTGGAAGTGATCATGGATTGAGGTGCGATTTCGAGGGGGAGAATTTATCTTTGAAGTCTTGATGCGCTGCGTGATGATATTTGGTGTAATAAGAGTTGATTTTAAGGCTTGAATGGTAACGTGAGACGTAAGTTTACTTACGGTGGGTAGGCGGGATCAGTTTCTAAGCAGCTAGTAGAGCGGAGGAAGGCCGGCCGTGTCATCCCATCCCTATAGTTTTCCTGGTGTGACAGGACGATTCCAAGTATTTCCCTTCCGTCTTCTCTTCATCGATGGGGTGTTTGTATGAGTGAAACAGCTTTGCCTTTTTCTCCCTCTTCATTTTTTTGGGGACATTTGCCAGTTTCTTCAGAGCTTATGCGGATTGGTGATGCAGCAAGAAGAGTTATATTTGCTTCCTTGCAGTATTGGTTTGAGTCTGCTGTGGTTGGTTGAAATTAAATGGTGAAAGAGCTAGTCTTTCACTGTTGGAAAGTGGCTAATGTTCTCGGCATGGTTTCTTCGATTTTACTTTATTTCATTATTTTCCGATGCTTACGTCATTATAAAGCCGGAAGTAGAGCCAGGCCTTGTTCCCTTCCTTTCGGCTTCGCTCATTCCAAAATTCCAGCTGATGCGTGAATGAGCAAAGGTCTCCAAATCTGAAGATTTACCGAAGAACTAGAAGAGCGACGGTCGCCCTTGACATTCCCAATTGGATTTGCGCAAGGAATGGATCCAGACCAGGCAGACGTCTATTATCAAATTGCCCGACTTTGCAGTCTCGGAATTCCTAAAGGCCTCTTCACCGTTTAGAATATATATATCCACCAGGAAACATGATCATCTCATGAAATTTTAGCATAAATAGGGGATATTGAAATTCTCGTTTTGATATGCTTTTCGTATAATAGAGATAAGTAATAAGTACGCTTTACAATTGCAGAAGTGCTAGTGGAAAGGAAGGAGGTGCACGGCCCGTGAGAATATAATTTACGGTATCCTAGCGTCATGAGTGATAGAGGCTTTTTTTAGTGAATCCTAAAAAAAAATAAGGATTTGTGGCCAAAACAAACAAACCCAGTTTCTGAGTTTGAACTCGTACTCTGTACTACGTACGGAGGCTCTCCTATGTTCACGTCTCTGTATTATATACACCGTTCGAGGAGGGTGGGGGGAGGGAGAGATTTCATTTTGTTGCTTCATCTTCGGTGATCCTGTCGCTGCTTTCAGACCTCATCAACGTCAACCTCTCCGACACCACCGAGAAGGTGGTCGCTGAGTACATATGGTCAGTCCTCGCTCACTTCTCGCCAATCCTCTGTTGTGCTACCGGCCCATGTGCCATTTCCTTTTCTGTGTTTATCTGCACACTGCCATGGCGTTTCGCTGTGTTTTACCTTTTGATCTCGTGTCGCGTTTCGGTTGTTTCTATACTCGCTAATTCTGTTCTTTGAATCGCGCTCTCTGTTTCATGAACTCAAGTACTCTGTTTTGTGGATGGCGTCATACCCGCAGTATGCTTGTTCGAATTTTTGATTCACAATATTTGCTTTCTTTTCCGTGTAAATCTGCTAAGACAAAAGAAGGGCATTCTGGTTCTACTTGGTTCGGTTGATTTCTCTGTCTTCTTAAAGCTCCTGATCTTAGGCATGTTGTTTGTTTATATTTGCATCCTGAACTCCTTTTGCTTCGGCGTTGCCCTTAATTGGCGAGACCAAGAAATTAACGTGCTTAAGCCGAGTGATTCTTTCAGATGAGATCAGATTTGATCTCTGTTTTCTTTGCAGGCTGACCGTTTGTTCTTTTAGCCGCTAGAACAGAGCAATCCTTGGGGTTGCCCTGTTCACGGGGTTACTCCTTTGAAGTCTCTCTTTTTTCCCTTTTAAACAGTTTTGTGGAGAAAGATAATCATTTGATTCTTTTTTTTTTTTTTTCTGGGCTCGAACTCCGATAAAGAATTACCTCAGATTTTATTTATTTTGTTTCAAAGTCATGTCTTTTTCCTTATCTAATGAAGCTTTATGTTTGGGCTAATTTGAAAAGGATTGGGGGATCTGGTATGGACCTCAGAAGCAAAGCAAGAGTAAGTTCCTATCTTTATAGATAATCAAGCAACTGGTTGTTCAGTAGCTCGTAAATTCGTTTTTTTCCCAATCCCTGAAGTGGACTCCTCTGTCGAATTACCTATAGACTCTTAATGGCCCTGTCAGCGATCCATCGAAACTTCCCGAGTGGAACTATGATGGCTCGAGCACTAATCAGGCCCCCGGGGAAGATAGTGAAGTGATCCTGTAGTAAGTGTTCATCATATGGGTTTGTGTGTAGCCTCAGGTCTAGTCTCGTTTGATATAAATTTAGTCAGATCAGTGATGGTTTTTTAGAGCTCTTGTGTGTTTCTTGAATAGCAACTTCTTACCTGTCTTCGGTGTAAATTCAATGACATTACAGTCCCCAAGCAATTTTCAAGGATCCATTTAGGAGGGGCAACAATATCCTGGTGACTTCTTTTTCCATTTAGCGGAATGAGTTCTCCATTTATGAGTTTTGATTTGAAGTTATAGCATATTTATAAACGAAACGTCATTGGTTTAGGTCATGTGCGATGCCTATACTCCAGATGGAGAGCCAATCCTGACGAACAAGAGGCATGCCGCTGCCAAGATATTCAGCCATCCTGATGTTGTTGCTGAAGAGCCCTGGTAATTTCATTTGTGGTGTTTTCTCATTTTGATTTCTAATTTTTTTCCCTCTTCGACTCCCTTACCGTTTGTACGGGGGTTTACTACATGAGAACAGGTATGGGATTGAGCAAGAGTATATCCTCTTGCAGCGAGATGTCAAGTGGCCAATTGGATGGCCTGTCGGTGGCTATCCCAGTCCTCAGGTATATCATCACCGTTGCATAAATTCCAGTTCTCTCTGTCGCCATACGCCATCATCCCTTTAAACAAAAGAAGGGAGCAATTGCATCGCATCTTATGCTCTTCCTACAAGTTTTATTCGAAAGATTGAGTTTCTCAATTCATGCATAATGTTGTAGCAGACATGTCTACAATGTTATGTATAATGCATCACTTCTTTCATAATATGTACTCTAAATCATTATCAACAGGGACCATACTACTGTGGTATTGGCGCCGACAAGGCTTTTGGGAGAGACATTGTGGACTCCCATTACAAGGCTGTTTATATGCTGGAATCAACATCAGGGGCATCAACGGCGAAGTCATGCTGACCCAGGTTAGAAAACATATTTTTGGAAAGTAGTCACATTACATATCATCAATCCTTATTTCCGAGCCAATATATTCAATTTTCAACCTTTTTCTTATCTTATTCCTGTGTAGTGGGAATTCCAAGTTGGTCCTGCCGTTGGTATCTCAGCTGGAGATGAATTGTGGGTAGGCTGCTATATTTTGGAGGTAATGCCACGGCCTACGTTGGATTTTCATGCAGTAATAATACTCTCTTTTAGGTTTTTTTGCTTATTTAATCAGTTGGTATTACCAGAGCATCACCGAGATTGCTGGCGTTGTCCTTTCATTTGATCCCAAGCCTATTCAGGTTCGTCCATGGCCCCTCATATTAATCGTTCTTCATGCTTATGTACGACAACTTCAAGTTCACATCGCCTTTATTATCTTCAGGGAGACTGGAATGGAAATGGTGGACACACAAATTACAGGTAACATAACGTCACTGATTCTTGTCTATGCTTTCCTATGTTCACACCTTTCTGCCCTCGCGAACAAGCAGAGGAGACTTGCCGCTCATATATTTGCTGAATTTAATGGCTGGGTTGCAGCACCAAGTCAATGAGGAATGACGGTGGATATGGAGTCATCAAAAAGGCGATAGAGAAGCTTGGACTGAGACACAAGGAACACATTGCGGCAAATGGTAAAGGCAACGAGCGTCGTCTCACTGGGCACCATGAGACAGCTGATATCAACACCTTCGTATGGGCAAGCAGAATCAGATGCCTCTGAAACTTGGAACTTTAAGCATGTTTATCGTTGCTCTTAGCCCTATACGGATTGCAAGCTAGCATCTTTAGACACTTTATCGAATGGTGGATTGACACTGGGTTTTTTGGCAGGGCGTTGCGAACTGAGGTGCATCAATCAGAGTCGGAAGAGACACTGAGAAAGCTGGGAAAGTTTACCTCGAGGACAGGAGACCTGCATCCAACATGGACCCATATGTGGTCACTTCCATGATTGCAGAGACCACGATCCTCTGGAAACCATAGAGTTCCTCTCAGCTTGGGAACGATCGTGACGTGACCATCTTGATCAGGGGAAATGTCGTTTCAGACAGGACCATTCCAAGTATTTCCTTTCGTCTTCTTTTCATTGCGGAGCGTTTATACGAGTAGAACAGCTCTGCCTTTTCTTTTTTCTCTTTATTTTCTCCAAGCTTCTGCCATTTTCTCCATAGCATATATATGCTGATCGGTGATGCAGCAAGATAAGCATATCGCTTCCTTGCAGTATCGATTTGAGTCTGCTGTAGTTGGTTGAAAATAACTGGCGACAGGGTCAATCTTTGACTGTTGCAAAGTGACTAATGCTCTTGGCAAAGTTTTTTCAGTTTCACGTGATTCATCAGATGCGTATTTTTCGATGTTTATGCCATTTAAAGCCAGAAAGTACAGCCAGCCCTTAGTCCCTTCCCTTTAGGACTTCTTTCCAAATTCGAGCTGTTTCGTGCAAGATATACAGAAGAACCAGAAGTGCAACAGTCGCCCTTGACCTTCCCAATGGATTTGTGCAAGTAAAGGATCAAGGCCTGACAGGCGTCTATTATCAAATTGCCCTTCCTGAGGCCTCTTCACCTTTGGAAAAAAACCCAATATACCGAAGTGTTATGTGAAGTCAGACAGCCACATTTAACAAACATAAATAGTAGAAGGTATAAGGCCGTGCTTCATAGCGGACTGCATAATCAAGTAACACAAAATTAAGAAAGCATTATACTAGAAGCACGTCTGCTTCATATACAATAAGAGAGGAAATTCCTTCTGCTAGCAATACTTCAGTTGGGGTCCAGAGTCTATTCAAGATGTGTGATCCCAGTTAGTGAAGTGCAATTGAGATCGGAGATGGTACTTGTTTTTGAGCTATATTGATGCAGTCACATGGATTGTCATTGCTCGCGGGAGTGGATGTATATCAAAAGGTTTGGTAGAAAGAAATGCGTTTTGAGATGTTAAAAGCATGAAATCTTTCAAGTTACAAGGCATGACTCGTCTTGACTAAATCCTGATCTGTGTAGAACCCACCAAACGACTTTAAGGTGGCTTTGTCTTTATGGACAAAGCATTTCCCGTGTATATCCTAACAACTTATCGCAACATATAGAAAACTCACCACAGCACACATGGAACGCCATCAACAGGACATGGAACATACGCGACATCGATGAATGTGCTTAGAGATTCTGTCCATGTCGGACTATGTACAATTTGATGTTACCCCATGTCGTTCGTCCAATGTGCAGTGGTTTGTAACCAGCTGTATCAGCAAATTGCAATTTTGCATCTTTATTGAAAGGAGTGACATTAGAGAGAATAAAAAAAACAAAAGGTTCCGGTATACTGGCTATAGATTTACCTGGGCTACTTCCTCTGGTGAAAATCGCAAGCAGAGGAAAATTGATCGAGTGCTCATCAACTCTTGCTGGAGTAGTGCTTTTTCCTTCTCCGAAGCCTCGTTTCTTCCGGCCGGCATCTCAGATCACTCTCCAATGGTGGTAAGAATTTCCCCTACTCCAAAGACAAAGAAGCCTTTCAAATTTTTTAACTTTTGGATGCAACATCCGTCCTTTTCCCAGTTAGTTCGCCAAGCTTGGGACTCGCCGGTTAGGGGTACAGCCATGTACACTCTCTATGTTAAGTTGAAGTTGGTTAAAGCTAAGCTCAAGAGCCTTAACAAAGAATCATTTTCAGATATCTCTGCTAGAACTATGGAGGCTCGTAATGCTTTAACTGCCGCACAGGAAGCCCTTCATTTGGATCCAGTTAACTTGGAGCTTGCAGCTCACGAGCGAGAATGCATAAACTCTTTCTCTGACCTACGCCTACAGGAAGAAAGCTTTTACAAACAGAAATCTCGGGTTAAGTGGCTTGAAGAGGGTGATCTTAACACCAAATTCTTCCACCATTCAGTTAACAAGAGGCATCTCCTCAATAGAATCCTATCTTTAAGGGATGATGCAAGGAATACAGTTCAAGACCCTCCTCAAGTTCAACAACTTGTGGTCTCTCACTTCCGAGACCTTTTGGCCTCCACTGCTCTCCCTAATCTACCTTCAGCTCAGGATGTCTCAACGATCATCCCTCGGGTTCTTGATGACAGCCAGGTTCTCAACCTCTTAAGGCCTGTTTCTAATGCGGAAATTCGTGAGTCCTTATTCTCCATTTCAACTGGTAAAGCACCGGGCCCTGATGGCTTTGGCGTGGAATTCTTTAAGCATTGCTGGGATGTTGTTGGCCCTCTAGTTACTAATGCGATTAGTGATTTCTTCACTACTGGAAAGCTCCTCAAGGAATCTAACAACACTATTCTCACCCTTGTACCGAAATGCCCAAATGCTACTACGGTAAATGATTTCAGGCCAATTGCTTGTTGCAACAAGATATACAAATGCATTACAAAGATTATAGCCAATCGTATGGCTGCCATCATGCCTTCTGTCATTAGTACTGCTCAAAACGCCTTTGTTAAAGGAAGACGAATTAGTGACAACATATTTATAGCTCAGGAGCTTTTTGCGGGGTTCCACCTCAACCCACATAAGCCTAGGTGCGCCATCAAAGTTGATTTCCGTAAAGCTTATGATACACTCAATTGGGATTTTCTTGAGGTAACGCTTCAAGCTTTTCGCTTTCCCCTCCACTTTATTAACCTTATTATGAGCTGTGTTCGATCGTCTCATTTCTTGGTCTCCCTTAATGGCGAACTCCATGGTTTCTTCCCTAGCGGTAGAGGCATTAGACAAGGAGATCCCATGTCACCCTACCTCTTCACCTTTGTCATGGAAGTTTTTACAGGCATCATCACTAAGCAAACCAATCAACCATCGTTCCAATTTTTTTGGAGATACAAGCCGATTAGACTTACTCATTTGTTTTTTGCGGATGACGTGCTGCTGTTTGCAGAGGCGTCTATGCCAGCCCTTTCTCTTCTCAAGGCAGGCTTGGATAGCTTTTCCACATGGTATGGCCTCCAACCGAATCCACATAAGAGTGAGATTTATTTCTCAGGAGTCTGCCCTCAATCTCGAAGCGATTTCATCTCTCTATTTGGCTTCCAAGAGGGATCCATGCCTTTCCGTTATCTAGGGATTCCCGTTATTTCTTCTAGACTTCACAAAGTTGATTGTGCTACACTGGTTAATCTCATCACTTCAAGGATTCAATCTTGGACACAACGCTTTCTCTCGTTTGCGGGTCGGCTACAACTTATCAAGTCAGTGCTCCATTCCATTCAAGCCTATTGGGCGAATGTCTTCATTCTTCCTAGATCGGTTCTGGATGATATCGAGCGGATTTTGAGGCAATTCCTATGGAAAGGCCCGGATCTTGGTAGGGGTGGTGCCAAGGTCGCTTGGACTGATGTATGCCTCCCGAAATCTGAAGGGGGCCTTGGAATCCGAAGACTCAGGGAAAGCAACACCGCGGCCATGCTAAAACACATCTGGTTGTTATTTACAGATAGAGAATCACTTTGGTGCAAATGGATACACTCTGTCTTCTTGAAAAATGTTAGTTTTTGGCTGGCATCTAAACCCACCTCTTGCTCTTGGTCTTGGAAAAAAATCTTGGACTTTCGTGTGAAGTTTCGCAAGTGCTTTCGCTGGCGTGTTGGAAATGGCTACTCAACTTCCTTCTGGTACGACAACTGGCACCCCAAAGGGCCGCTGAACTTATTATTTTCCAATGCAGACATTTACCGCTCTCGGTTACCCAAAGACCGCTCTCGGTTACCCAAAGAAGCTACAGTCACTGACTTTTTCTCCTATCCTGACCCATATTCAGGTGTTTTGGATGTGGTTACCTCCTGGGATGATCCCCTTCCTGAACTCAATGATGAAGATGATCGTTTTCTTTGGCTGGGCAGCTCGGATGGCACCTTTTCTGCTGAGTCTACTTGGGACGCTCTTCGGCCAACTAGTCATCCAATACAGTGGGCGCCCTTCATCTGGAACAATTCATTGGTACCCCGCTACCAATTCTTACTATGGTTGATTACAAAAAATAGACTTCCGACTCAGGTTCTACTCCTTACCTATGGTAGAATACCGGATGGGAACTGTGCCTTTTGCTCCTGTCGCCCAGACTCAATTGATCACTTGTTTTTTGGATGCCCCATTCCTGCTGCCTTAGCCACTTTTTGGGCCGCGAGATTTAATTATGCTTGGCGGAATAAATCTTGGAAGGAAAACTTGCTTTGGGCAATCAATTTACTTTCAGGACCTTCCTTCCGCTCTTCTCTTGCTCGCTTTGCATTTGCTGCTCTATGCAACATCACTTGGAAGGAGCGTAACAATATACTATTCCGGGGTAGACCTCCCTCCCTTTTGGTCATGAAAAGGCGCATTGAAAAAGTTATAAAGGACAAAGCCTTGTCCTTCCATCAAGTCCCTCCCACTGCGGCTAACAGAAGATTATTGCAAATCTGGTCGCTCAACCCCTCCATTTTGGCGAGCTGATGGATTCGCCTTCCCTCTGGCTTCCGAGACGGTCCATTACCAACATTAGAGCTGTCTCTTTGCTGTTTGTGTTGGTTTAGGCTTGCTGTTTCTGTGCCGTTGTTTGGCCTTCCCCTTCCCTTGCCTTGGGTTGGTTTTCTTTTACCTTGGCCCCCTTTCACTCGCTTTGATTTGTTGTCTGCGTGAGTGCAAGTTAATGGGACCGAGTTTTTGCTGTATAGCCTTATATAGCTCTTTGGTTAAAAGTCAATATATTTCTTAGCTTCACCAAAAAAAAAAAAAAAAAAAAAACAAAAGGTTCCCTTACCAAAAACAAAAAAACAAAAGGTTCGGTTCCACGTCTTCTAACTGAGTCTATGGGCCGAAGAAGCGAAGAATGTGCAAGATATTACGATGAAAATACGATTTGGATCAGGATTAATTAATCTAATCACTCGGGACGTCAGGAGGAGAGAAGCTTCACCACGAGGAAATAGTCCCAAAACGCCAAATCTCACCTAATGCTTTCGAACACCTGCGAAGCCAACACAATGAAACAGCCCATCAGTTGAATGCTGACAACAAAAACGGAAGGGACACTCACCATCAAGTGTGAGCAATATTATATAACCTTTCCATGAAAAAAAGAACAACTGCAATGCCCTTATCAATTTGTAGAAGCACAATCCAACGTCTTCCCTTGCTTTCCTACTTACCCTTCAAATCTAATGAACCTCGCTGTCCCCTTCGTTCCTAGCAGAAACCAACACTCTCATCCATCAGCACTGAGATTCGTATGGAGGTCATAAGAAGAGCAAGAGGAATTGATGATGGCATGGATGCTGTCAAAGAAGCTGCGAGGGCTTGGTACTCGCATCGACCCAGGTCGGAGCAAAAGCCTACTCATGAATATAGCGAGACGGCCTGGAGTCCAAGTCCCAAACCTAAACCGTCTCATTACAAGCTTGAAGCCACGAAGATGGCCAAATCCAAGCCTGATGCCACCGAGGCTCAGAGACATGATCGAGGAATTCGTAAGGAGAATTCTCTGCTCGATTCATATGAAATAGAAGCTATATGCAGGCAATTGGACCAGTTCATAGAATACTGTCGGCATGGAAAGGATGGTAATTCTAGAGCGAGAGCTCATCATCATCAACATCAGAAAAATAAAAGTAACTAGGGCAGCAAATTAGGGAGGAAAGTGAAGGTGCTTTGGCATGGGCATGCGTTGATGTGTGGGGCTCCTGAAGATGTGATCGAATCGATCGCTCTCAAGACTCGCAGAGTGTCACAAGCCAGCTTCCCCTCGTCGTCCTAGGTCTTCTACTTCATCTGTTGTTGGGTCATTGTATATGAAGGATTCAGTACACTTTCTCTTTTCTTGTGGGCATTGTACATTAGTATACATACCTCCGCGAAAATTATTTAATTGGGTCTAAATGGTCTCTCCCTCATTATCTAATCGAGCAACTCTTGCTGCTAACAAGCATACATCTTATCAGACAGCGATAAAATACTTGTGCCTGTGATGAACCTAAAATATGTCGATTTTGTTTCCAAATGGAAAGGACCAGAAAAGAGAAGAGGTAAGTTTGTCTTATGAAACTTCTGAGGCTTAAAATCTTGGTATGTTTGCATGAGAATTCCCTTAAATATCCCTCTAACTCTGTTCATACGTGAATCTAAAGAGTCATACTGAACTACCCTGGAGTTAGCTGATGCAAGTGACATGGCGATTGTTCTCGTTCACAAATTCTTGGTCGGGGCAGACCCAGGGAATGATGATGGAGGCCCCATCCCCAATCTTTGCAAACATGCAGTAGCTGGGCTGATTGATCCCATTCCTACTGCAAACGTCTAAAGTTCACTTAAGCACGGCAAGTTTTCTAGCGTATTTACAATCGTGCAAGACAAGAAAACTCACAAAGTCTATACAAAGTCTATTTAACATGTGCTATTAAAAAAATCAAAATAGGACTTGTATCGTGGACATGAGTCACTTAGGAGTTTACGTGCTTCAATTCCAGAAGTCCGTATTCCTTATTGAACGGTGCTATCAAAACATACCACGATTGCTCTTTTACGATCTCATCTTACCAAGCACGCCAAAACTGAGCTCTCAACTAAGTTCAGGAATTAAGCGACCACAAAAACCAAAAAACCTAAGTTCAGGAATTAAAGCTGCTATCAACCACAGGCACAAGACGGCAATTTCTATTTGGAAATTTTAAACCACGATCGTCAACAATCAAATAAAAGTTGTCCAACTCCTCCGAGTTCTCTCAAAGAAGACCTAGTTAACTGCTCCAATCACTCGCAAATTGACCCACTTAGCGGTATAGTTTATATCCAGTTCACCTCGTGCTCCACCGCCACTACAGAGGTACACGCTTCTTCAAAATAGAGTTGAAGAGAGGTCCTTGAAAACGAATATATCGCTACGCACTAAAAATGCACATCCGCATAGACAACAAACAAATCAACAAACAGGTGGAAGGGTGTAAGGCCGGAAGCAAAAGCAGCAATCACACACAATCAGTTAAAAGATAATTAAACAATCAGAGAAGAGATTTCTCCTTAATTGACATTGAAGATAGTTTACTTTCTAAGCTACTATCATTCACAACAGACGCTAAATTGCATGCAGAAGCCCAAATTAAAACTAGGAATGCATCTCGGCGATCAAACCTAGGCCATTCAAAATATGTTAGTCATAACTGCATTTTACAGAGACAGGACGAACTGAGAACCAAAAAGAGCTTGACCAAGCAAAGCTAAACCCAAGATTCTAAACAAGCTACAATAACATCTACCGCATCTTTCTTCGCTTAGGCATGCCACCACTAGGACCAGCTCTACGACTAGGACCAGCTCTACCTGGCATGCCACCACTAGGAACAGCTCTACCCTTCCCAAAAGCCTTCATCTTCCTCCTCTTTCTCTCCTCCTCACTGTCAGATTCATCACCTTTCTCTCTATCTGCATTGCTTGCTTCTCTCTCCAACTCCTCCCATGTCTTCCCCTTCTCTTCCTCTGAATCTTCTTCTGAATCTTGGTCCTCATCCTCCTCAGACTCCACCAACGACTCACTATCAGAGGGCGCCTCTTCCGAATCAGATTCGGACTGCACATCAGATGGTTCATAGCCTTGGTCTGATTCCTCTGATTTTTCACTATCTGAGTCACTGACTTCCAAATTCAAAAACTCCCAGCCTCCATCATCTATGAAGCTCTGTGGATCATCAGTTATGGTCTTCAATATCTGTCGCCAGTTCAGATTCAATCTGCTTTCATAGTACTTGATGTCTGTTGTGTCAAGCCATTCCTTGATTCCATCAAGAGATGTAGAAGGGATGGAATCAATTCTAAGTACATCCCGCTTGAAGTCCTTGAAAACTACAGTCATATCAAAGTTCTTCTGTCCAAGACCAACTCTCTCCAAGTTCACAATCTCAATCTCGCTCAGTGTCACCACAAGAAAAGGAGTCTCTATCAGTTCCACCAGACAGGTTGAAGTTGGAACAATGAAAGCTGAAGCCTTGTAGGGAACCCCATGAAAGCCAAGTTCCCTTAGAGGCTGATCAAATTCAAGGTCCAGCCCACCAAACTGGGGCTGGCCCCAGAGATCATTTACCCGGTTCACAAAGTTCTGGAAATCCATGTTAATCTTGTTCTTCCTATCCCTCTCCCGTTGCTCCTCTTCAATCTCATCAGGGTCATAGGCAGATCTCTTCCCACCACCTAAGGTTTGGACCACATCCATCACCTCAACATAGAACTGCACATCCTTGGTTTTCCGGTTACCAACCATTATATGATTGTGCAGGTGAAAATGCAAAAGGGTTATCATCTCCTTCTCTGCCGGCTGGAAAAACGCATGTTTAATATTCGCAAACATGATATCTACACGTTCATCGTGCCTGGTGGTAGAATACCGAAAACCATTAACATGAGCCTCAAGTGTACCAGGTATCTTTCTTCCACGACCTCCAAAAGCTGGACGGATCCATAGGTCAGACAACTTTATTGGCTTCATTCTGTTCCCTGCAAGTTGGAGTTTCTCTTGAGTAACTAAAGTTGCCCTTTCAGCTCTCTCAGACTCTCTAGCCATAACTTGTCGTCTAAGAGTTTTTATTTGCTGCACGACTTCGCTTATGTGCCTGGAGTCCTTGGAACGGAAAGCTACCTCCTTCAAATAGATAGCACCTTGGAATTTCGACGTGTTGCTGTCATGAGGATTGAAAGGAGTTCCAGGGACATTAAAAATAATCCGAATGTAGCAGTTGCGATTGGTGTCCTGCTGGCTTGAGACTGTCCTTATGGTTGCAACATGAAATGGGACAATGCTCCCATATATAGGCAAAAGAACGGCTTCATTCTTCTGGTCAACCTGAATCATGGAATCCCTAGGAGGTGGTAAATCATTAACACTTTTATAAGCAACAAGGTCCGTTGAAGTCTTGGCAGCATTTCTGTTGTCTCCAGCCCCGGAGCGTCCACCAGCAAGCCGCCGTGCAGTTTCCTCATTTTTTTGACGAGCCAATTCTGCCTGGTGCTGCCTTCTTAGCTCCTCCTTTGACTCCTGGTTGTCTGACCTGAGTGTTGTCTTGGAAATGAATGCGTCCGCACCGTTAGCCTCAGGTTTGGGTTTCGGCCTTTCTTCCTCTTCCTCATCCTCATTGAATGAGTAAGCCACGTCCTTCACAGCTTTAGAGCTCATATGAGTGGCAACATCTGATTTTTCTTTTCCAACAATGACTGTATCCGCAAGCAGCATAGAGAAATTTTGGTTCTTTGAGTTGTTCGTCTGGTTCTGCAAATTCTGGAAACCAAGCGATACATTAAAGACCATGTTTTCTTTAATAATTCTCTCGTTTTTGGCATTAATGTTCAACCCTGACTCCCGAAATTCAAGACCCATTCCCGTCCCAGCTGACTTCGTCAAGTTTGGCAGTAGTTCAGGAGCATCCTTCTCAACTACTGACAAGGCTGCCTGATAGGCTGCATGGAGCTTTTTCCCGGGCTTCAACATGCTAATTGCTGCTTCATGGGCCTTTAGAAGCACTTCATATGCTTTACTCTGCAAGGGATTGGCATCAATCAAGAACGTCCTTGCACAATTAGAGCAGTAACTGTTATAACGAGATCCAACGGCACATATAATCACGCTTGCAGAATCATAATAGAGTAATTCGTCGTTGCTGGCTGCACTGGGCCTCAGGTCAAACTCTCCTCCACTCTGGAAAATAGGAGGATAGCAAATATCAATGCTATCCACCTTCAGCTTTACCTTAGCTCTAGATGGATCCAATATGGTTTTCTCAGTTTCATCCATCAACGATGAATGAGTCACTTTCTTCTCCTCATCAATAACATTCTCTAGTTTCGGAACCACATAGTTCTTCAACACGTTAGCCGTCAAATGTGCTGCCTTTTTCACATTTAAAAGCTCAGCATCATCCTTGACAGCAAACACGTCAGACAACCCATTGGTCACGTCACCAAGCTGAAAATCAGCAGCCTTAAGCTTTTCAGCCCATGTCTCCAAAAGCTTACCTTCCGGAGCCTCTCTTGCTATATACCCGACAACAGGTACTTGTTGACCATCTTCCTTAGAAAGAGAGCGGATGGCACTAAAAATTGCCTCCATTAGAGCAGCCCCATCATCACTTCTTGCCTTCACATGAATCACCACTTCGGCTCCCACAGCTTCCTTAGCAGTTCTTTCAACAGGTTGAAGTACATCTGCCTTCTTTTGGCTGCATAAAAAGTGGATCTGCTTCTTCATGAAAACCATTATAGTCTCTGGGAACTCGTAACCCAGCAACCACATGTTTAAAGCTGAAGATTTGAGATACCGAAGGTCCTCTGAATTAGGAGGTGCAGCTATTGCCAGAACATCAGAAGAACCCCACAAGTCATTCCTATGGTCATTCCAGTGAGTATAAAGAGTCTTCAAACGCTTCGCAAAATTTTCCAACTGAATCTTATATGCAGGTCCAGCCGCTGCAGCCTTTCCATTAACGCTTTGCCCATTTCCACTTCGATGATCGCCCATTTACAAACACCACACTTAACACCAGCCTGATAAGAGGCAAATGAAATACAAATCAACACAAAGCAATACAAGTTTCTTATTTTCATAGTAATAGAACATACAGCGTAGGATGCATAGGAAGAAAATTCTTAGCAGAGCTGATATTTTCCTTATCAAACATGCAAATAAACTCATGGCAGAAGAGAGTCCAGGTTTATCAATGTGTCAAGAGATTGAACCATCTAGAGCCCGTATATTAGTAACGTCAGAAGGCTCATCACACGGTATTTCAAAGTATTGCATGCAAAGAAATTATGCATGATAAATTCCAATCTAATCTCCCCTTTTTCTTTCCCATGTTAATCTTTCTCAAATAAGAAACAGTACTGAGGCTAATGCAAACTGCCTTTAACAGTAATGGATGCATAGTCATGACGTAACCAATTTTATGGCAATTAAAAAATGCATAAACAGATGCAAATATATAACTATCCATATCTATACTACTCTAAAATGTTGAAAATATCCCTACAAAATTTAAGACACATTTGGTAATAGTTTGTTAGTTGTAATCTAATGGGCGTAACCGTCCAACCTGAATTGATGCAAGTGGGGGGCATAGCCCAAGTCAGATCTAGCACATTTTTAATCACTAGATGAGCAATTTGTAGATCCACAGGAAGATGGGCAGCCACTGCTTTGCTACATTAAGGAACAGATCAGGAAGTCAAGGCTAGAATTAGTGGCACCACAACTCACACACATCCCTTCACAAGGTCAATTGAATAAAAGATTACGATCAAAGGCGCATATAAATTCAACCATGAGGCCACAATTTCCGCAAGCAAAAATACTAATGACGATATTTGTCCGCAGAATAGTAAGTCAGCTACTGCTTAAAACATAATTTTCAAACAAAAAAATGCCCAAATTTTTTTCATTATCTTCAGTCAATTCGTTTCTCCCTGCATTATCTTCCGCATACTCGTCCAGCATATTCAGATAAACATGCCTTCGACTCTGCCAGCATATTCAGATAAACATGCCTTCGACTCTGTCGACATAATTATCCTACTTATCGAAAATTGTACAATCCCAGAAATCAACGCCATAGTATTCCCTTCCCTCTCGCTCCCACACGGACCGGCGATCACACTCCTCACTCCCTTACCCCACACTAAGTAAATCGTCCTGACAACTTTTTTCGTTCCAATCGACACTTGGAAATATCACCCCCGGCGGTCAAAATCCAGAAAAATCCCTCATTTCGAGCAAAACCCTAAGCGCACCCTCCGGAAACGACACGAAACGAACTGCAAAGTGAAGAAATCGAAGGAATGGCCCAAAACGCGAAACGATCGACGACCAGACGGCTCCGTCCAATCGAGCGAGGAATCGACTGCTCCTCGATCGAAAGGCAGAGGGGCAAGCGACGGAAGAAACGGAGCGAGAATCGTGAAAAGGAGAGAAACGCCTACCGTTCCCCCGGACTCGCTGCGGCGACGGAGGAGGAGGAGGAGGAGGAGGAGGAGGAGGAGGAGGATGGCGGCGGCGGCGGCGGCTCCAGCGACCGTCCGATTGGCCGATGCAGAAGGAGGAGGAGGGATTTCGCGAGGAGTAGAGAGAGAGTGAGGGGGGGAAAAGAGAGGGAACGAAGCGTGCCCTAATGGGAGAGCGCTGAAATGGAGCGAGGGAAGTCGGTAACATCATATGATAAAGGCAAATCAGCAAAAAAAAAAAAAAAAATCAAACGGAAATAAGAAAATAAATTATTATTAAAAAAAAAAAAAGCCCTCCAAAATATAAAAACACGAACGGGAAGTACCACCTGCGATATTTGTCTTAAAAACATTGTTTTTTTTTTTTTTTTTTTTTTGGCCGGATAATGCTTTAGCATATTTTAATGATTTAGTCTACAGTGGTATAATGGAAATGGACAATTTTTTTTTTTTTCTAGTAATTGCTTCCGTCTTTTCTTTTTCAAAATACCCTTTAATTTCTATATTAAATAGAAGGCCCTCAACTTTTAGTGAAATCTTAATTATGTCCTGAGCTTTTTTTTTATCGAAAAAAATCTCCTGAGCTTTCACCCTAATTACAAATCTACCTCACGCATTTAAATATTGACACTAGTTTCTTCAAGATTATCAACATTGTGGCCAATTAGAGGTTTATTATAAAAAAAAAAAAAATGTGTCTCATCAAGACTCGATAAAACCTTCATATGAGCTTATGGCAATAATCTTGATGAAATCATTCACGATTATTGGATAGGTATTAGAGTGAAAGTTAGGAATTTTTTTAAGACTAAAAACGTTCGGGGTAGAATTGAAATTACACGTATAATTTGAGTTTGAAGGGGTGTTTTTAAAGGAAATTAGCCTTTAGAAAAGACTATAACTATGTAAAAATCTAAATGTTAAAATTTCAAAGAACAAATATCAAATACATGGATATAACTATCATTAATTTCGCACTTTATTGACTAAAAAAAAAAATCTCTCTCTTCTAAATTTCAACTTCTCTTTATTTTTCCTTCTGCTCTCATTTCCTAAGACATATTTATGTTTTTGTAAATTTTGAATTTCTCATTGGAGTATAAATTAGTAGCTTTTACATTTAAATGATGTAGGTTGTAAAATTGTGCAAATTCGTCTATAAATGAATTCTCATCTTATGACAAAAAAAAAATGAATTTTTGTCTTAATAATTATTCCATTTCTCATACACAACTATTAATCCAAAACAAAATTACGATTCCATATTTATTCTTTGTCATTAATATTATGACTTTGGTCATCATCGTCGACTCTTCTTAACTCGATCAAGTGATAAAGTGTGCTACTCTAATGTTCACACCGGCTATATCATATGTAATTGTTAGGTCAATATGATTGGTAAAGATGGCAGACTTTTCTCTTTGTGGAAATAGTTTCAAAAATCTTAATTCCTTGCGTTAGACTTTATTTCAAAACACAATTAAATTTAATGATTTTTTCTAGACAAACCTTGAACTTACCGGGTACGAAAATCGGTCGACCATTGAGTTCGTGAACTCACGCGCACAATTTACACAAATTAAAAGGCTCTATGTCTGTCCTGAAATTACAAATTAATGCATGGAATTCGAAAAAAAATGAAAATTAAATTAAAAACCACAGACCCGATCGAGAGAGAGAGAGAGAGAGAGAGAGGTAATGTTTTTGTCATCGCTGATTGTCATTTCCACTATTTCTAGTCATATCATGTGAAGAAGTGCTCATTTAACAGCGTTTTCCATTTGTTTTGTCCATGCCTTAGTCTCTGGAGGTAATGTTTTTGTCATGGCTGATTGTGATTTCTACTATTTCTAGTCATATCTTGTGAAGAAGTGCTTATTTTAACAGCATTTTCCATTTGTTTTGTCCATGTCTTTAAGTCTTTTAATAAGACAACAAGAAGTCAACCTCAACCCATCTTTCATTCACACACAGATGCATTTGAGAGCGTATTGCCTAACGATCTATGTGCAAGAGTAATTTGTGACGGCAACAATTATCGCTCATTGGTTCAAGGACACTGGGCCCTCACTGCCACATGGCCAATGGCACCATAATTCTATGGCGAAATTATCTTACGATTTGTAAGAAGAATCGTGCACGCAAGATTCACGCACTCTTGACAGCCAACAATGAGCTAGGGATTTATTGAAATAAAGTTATTACATTCAAGGGGTACTTTGAAATAAATTCTGCTCTCCAGGAAGAACTTTTTAGAGATTTTCACCACAGGATAATTTGATATTCTCTTTTTTTTCTTATTGGTGAAAAAAAAAGGACTATGTTAATAGTCAAACAAGGAGAGGGGTCTAGTCAAGATGCGGTACAAGCAACATGACGGTCAGAGAGCTAAAGTAAGATGGACGACAGTAAGATCAAAGAGACCGTGACCGGGCTGACCAATGGTGAAACACCTTGCTCTCGATGAGGGGAAGGGCAGAGAGCGAGCGGAGGACGCGGGGAAACATTCAAAGACAGCAAGGCTTGTGCACGAGCGTGCGGTGCAGCGCTTGTAGAGAATGTCCCGGAATCATCGGCGCAGTCGCCAGTCCCCGATGATAGTGCAGAGGCCAGGTGCGGGATTGGGATCAGACCCATACGAGACGGCCTGTGAGGGGTTTACCGACGCAGCCAAGGCTCGTGAGCCGGCCTCGTTCGGTGGGGTCTGTGCGTGGAGGGGACTGGGCCGGGACAGGAGGCAGGCTCATCGTTGCATGTTTGAGGCATGCTGGGCCATGTTGTTGGACCGTTGGCTCGATAAACATGTCTTCTTAATTCATTTGCACTCATAAATTTGTTACTCATCAAGAGATGTCTGCTTTATGTCTGTAAAAAAATATGAAATGCGTAGCTCTTGATACAGATTGGGCTTATCAAATGGGCGGATAGAAAACAATCCAATTTGAATTGACCCATTGTTTATGCAATATGATTTTAATGAATTATACCCAACATTGCCCGAAACCAATCTGGGCTTTAATTCTTGGCAATTTTTGTCTTTAAATTATTCTCTGAAAAATGAGTGACTCTATTGACAAGCTTGCTGAGTCAGTGAAGGAGCTTTTTGTTTGCACCTCCTTAGAGACGCTCACGCACGCAAAGTGAGAATGGATGCTTGACTGTCGGTACAAGTTTTGAAATCTTGTAGGGATAACAATTTCAAAAACATATTTGGCTATGCTCTTTTGTAGTAAAGAGGCGTGATTTTCAATTATTAGTAGACTGGTTCCGTTTTGAATGGAAGTTCTGAAAGCAATTTTATTTAAATTGTCACTTAATTGTTATAAAATGTGAAAATTAAATTTCTCATCTTCGCTTGAAAAGGAGCTTTTACTGTGATGTTTTATGAAAATAGGAAAGGCAAGTCGTTCTTTTTATTCTAAATTCAAGTGTCGATGTCGATGCGTTGTGGTGGAAAAGAGGGGAAACGACGCGGAAAAAAAGGGAAAAGAAAAACATGGGGGAGGAGAGGTGAATTTTCCCTTGGTAAAATTGATAGATAATCCAATGCTGAGAATAAAAACAAATGTTAGAAAATGGGTCTACTTCATACGCAATTTAGCTCAAATTCAAGTAAACTTTATCTACGATGACCCATTAAAACCTATGAGTTAAAAAGCGGGTTTACAACTCATACTGCCGCCTCTAGAAAAGTTTATGTGAATGAAGATTTGGGCTCTTTTTCTTTCATTTCAAACTAAAAAGAAAATCGTAAAACAAAAAAGGAATTCCCTCTATAAGATAGACTGAATGCTAGTCATGAATTGAATTATTACATATAAAAGTATTCTACCGCTAAGAAATATCAAAGTAAATGGACAATTCTTCATTACTTTTACCGAAAATATTTAATATTACCGAGTCATTTTTCTGGATCTTTTATCATTATTCTTCTCTGCTTCAAATTTAATTATTTATGGAGAAGCTTTATTTGGCTTTAAATGATAGAGAACCTGAATTGACGTTACAAATTTATTTTTTCATTAAGTGATTTACAAATAATAAATTTTGGGCCCTAAACTTTCCGGCCAAGATGATAGATTGGGCGCCTTTTCCATCACAATGATATAATATACCCCTATTCTTAATCCCAATAATTTTTCTTTCTTGATCTAAAAAAGATACTATGTCTTATTTCCACATTTAACTTGATCTCTATCTTTTCCTTCTTTTCTAAGTCTCTTTGAACATTTATTTAACTTATCTATGAATAAAATGTCTAATAAAATGCTAGAACACGATAATTTTTTGTGTGTGTCTATCTTACTCAATTCTCAACTTGCTCTCAAATCTTTATCTTGCCTCTTTTACAGAGTCTAGAAAATCGAACTTCAAACGTAGAATTAAACATCTCCACCCTAGTTCTCTTGAAAAGGTGGGGAATCGAATTCCCCACCTCCCCATTCTCATGTGAAAGGGTGCACTATAAAATAGTCGATAGTAGGGAAAATTGTTCAAAAAGTTTAAAACTTATTACACTTTTGCGAATTTAGTCCCAAATATTTTTAATTTTGTCAATCGAATCCTAAACTTGTTAACATTTTGCTAATTGTCCATCACACAATTTTGATTAAAAATCACTTACATGAATATTGGCAATTTCACGTGATGTGATCAGCATTGACATGAACAATTTATAATCATATTTTAAATATTTTTTTTCAAGTATATTTATTTATTCTTTTCTCTTTCCTTCTTTCTTTTTCTTTGTTCTTTCTGTTCTTGGTGACCAGCCCGAGGTGACCTTGCCAGCCTCTGGCCAACCTTGCCCTTGTTGACTCTGGTCGAGGTTGAGCCTCGCCAAGATCCAGCGAGGTTGAGCCTCCCATATCTAGGTGAGGCCGACCTCACCTAGTGATGGCAAGGTTGCCTCTACTAGTCAGCGAAGCAAGAAGAAGGGAAGGACAAAAAAAGGAAAGATAACAAGATAAATAAATAAAGTCAAAAAATATTAAAATATTATTTTATATAGTCCATGTTAGCATTGATTGCACCATGTATGACAACCAATGTTCATCTCGACGATTTTGTATAAAAATTAACCGAATGGAATTAATTGACAAAATATGAAAATGTTTAAGACTCAATTGAGAAAATCAAAATGTTTAAGACTTAATTGACAATAATGCAATAGGTTTAGAACTTTTTTGAACAATCAATAAAAGCACTGTAAGGGTATTTTTAGGAATTAATTATTGTAAGTTTCAAGTTTTATGTATGTAGCTATAACCTTATAAGTTATCTTTTGTGCAAATTCACGACCCAACAGGATGGCTCGAAAATTAAAGCTCTCTCTTATCCCATCAAAGTCGTCCTCTAAGTAATCAAGTAAGAAAAATATATCCATGCTTTGTTGAATATAGTCGTAAGTATCAACCTCTATTATCGAATAAATTATCAGATTTTGCAAAATTACATTTGTAACTACTTTTCTAAATCATAAAATTCCTAATTTGGAGGACAACGTCAATGGTAGAATATATGTTTTTTAAGGTTCCACCTCAGTTTTTGCGGCAAAGGAATCTAGCATTCGTAAAGATCCATATGGAGGGCAAGCATTAGGACAAGACTTTTAGAGATTATACTGAGTGTCTTCAAAAGATGATCCACCTCTTGTTCAGCCTTATAGAAGCTACAAAATCATTTAGGGAATAATTCCCCAATTAAGCCATAAATCTATTATATATATAATATAGGCACATATGTAGTCCTTCTGAGCCTATTACCATGGAAATTTCATCACGTGGAATTTCGTAAATAGATTTAGGATTATATTGGCAAAATTGAAAAGTTTAAAATTAAATTGACATTTTTACGATTTGTTTAGAATTGAGTTGGTAATTTTGCCAATCGTTGGAGATGTCATTGGAGCAATTGGTGCTCGGCCATTCTTTCTAAGCAAGTTGTAATTTCATCTTACTATATATGATTTTTTAAAATTTACATTGTCAGGATGCTTTGTTATTTATCAACATTTTCCTTTTTAGATTATATATGTATTAGGGGTGAGTATATCGGATCAACCAGATCGGGAACCGCCCGGACAGGATTAGACAGTCCGGTTGGTCCGGTTCTCGGCTTTAGGAGGAAATCAGACTGTACCGACTATTTTTTGAAAATATATATTTTTAAATTTCTTAAAAATGACAGTAAACCCTAAAATAATAATTCTTAGTATCTTTCTAGTTGTTTTTGCTAAGTGGCTAGTTCTATGAGATTGGACTGGTTGTTCCGGTCTGGTTCTCGATGCTAGGACTATCCGGTCCAATCCCCATACCAAAAAAAAGGGAAACAGTTCTCCCGGTCCGGTTCCTAGTTCCTAGATGGAACCGGATTGGACCAAGGTCCAATTGCCCCTAATAGATACATTGGAGAAGTGCCCTTGACCTTGGATCGATTAATGAAGGTTAAGGATTCACTAGGATGGGCAGCTCGAATACAACTACTCAAAAAAGATCCATGTTGTTCATTGGAGAATTATTTTCTTTAAATCTTAAAAAAGCTACAAGTACAAATTATTTTGACTGAAAAGATCTCTATAGGAGGTAAACATTTCTGTCCTTATAATAAGATTTTTGGAACTTAGGTAATTTGCCCCAAATCTGCATTTTAAAATTAGATGTGACAACTAATTAATTTTCCACGACAAATGCAATTTAAGGCAAATTTATCTCTTGCTCTTAAAAAATGCTACATAAGCAAAAGGGTTGTTAACTTGTTGCTATAAGTATGTTATCAAGCAAAATATTCGTCACTTAAATATACAAATTAGAGGTGAATAATAATCCACGACTAATCAAATAATTAACTATTAAATAAATTCCGCAATTTGGGTATGCAAGATACTTAATTTATTCGCCACTAAAAGCTTCATCACCAAATAATTGATCTCTAGAGGCAAATTTCTATCGTCTCAAATTCCCAAATATATTTGAGTGAATGATCCGATTAGTCTTAGACGATTCTCATCCTTTGTATACAATAATACGAACACATCCGTATGCTTTTTTTTTTTTTTTTTTTTTTTTTTTTTTTTTTTGTGGTCGAAAAGGAAGGTTGTATTCAGACGATAGAAATCTTACAACCCAAGGTTACAGCTTCAGCGTATACAAGGTCTAGCAGAAGAAAAGGAGAGGAAATAGTCCAGTTATGGGTCAAGCCTGCACTACCGTGGGCCTTAGCATAATGATATGATTAAAAATCATTACGCGGTGGGGCAAAGATAAATTGGTTGACCGAACCAGAGTCACTTACGCCCGCATAATCATACATTAATCGATCTATCACTGCTAACATGAAAAAATTAATCAGAATGACACTGCTACGAACTTGAGAAGGAGACGATGAGCTCTCTACAGCCCTCTCGTCACCAAGTTAATATTTTTGAAAATAAAGAAAATCATTTAAAAAAAAAAGTCTTATACCATGATCAATTCAATTCAAAACTTTTTAATTTTGTCAAATTTTTTGATGATTTACTAATATAATCTTTAACGTGGGTGTCGATCTATGTCAATGATTTCATTCAAAATTAATAGAAAAGATTATATTAACAAATCGTCAAAATATTTATGGTAAAAATGTTTAAGAATGAATAGTGGCCTTAGTCGCCCTAGAGTAGGTAGAGGACTTTTTAAATAATTTTCTCATGAAAAAGACAGCCGAATGCTGTCCCTCGGAATACTTTAAAGGAGAGATCTTTGTTTTTTCTTCCCCAAAAGACCAGTTCACGAAGAACCGTTCAAAAAGTCTCGCGTTCGTCCACCTTCACGTTGAAGTTTTCCTCCTTTTTTCTTCTTCTTCTTCTTCCTATGTGTGCCTGCAAAAGCACAGCTGCAGCACACACTTTCTTCTACGAATCAATCAAAACCGACCTTAATATTATCTTAATGTGATTGTCACGCCTCCAATGCCGATCTATAAAAACCCGTTTTGCATTTCATCTCCTTTCCATCACCCACTCGGTTTCTCTCTAACCTCCATATCGTTTTCATCTTCTTCCAGGCTCTCACTCTCAAGTGATTTCGCATTCGATATTCTTCCCACCCTCTTGTCTGTTAAAGGATCAAGACCATCCATAACAGAGGATCAAGGTTGTCAACATTGTCAGCTCAGTATACTACACCAAGATGAATGGCCTTACTCCACTACATCAGAAGATAGCCACAGAAGACCCTCAACAAGTAATAGACAGAGATCATCGAAGTCTATCGTGAAGAGAATGAGCTGAAGACGTGGATAACTAGTTCTATTAACGGTGGAGATTAATTAGAAACCGAAGATATGGATTGACGAGGATTGCCAAATATCCGAACTTGCTGCTCTGTTATTCTTAGTTGTAAAAATCTGTTTGTTAGTTTCGGAGTCGTTAGTTCGGTTTTAGTTGGTTATTAGTTTTGATACTTCCATTAGTATATAATGAAAGAACCGAGCTCAAGAGAAGCATGATGGAAAGAAGAGAGTTAGAGAGAATAGAGCGAGAAGCTCGTATATTGATCAATTGTATTCTTTCATTTCACTTTGTACAAAGAACTTGGATACAATGGAATGAGATACAGATTCGTTCTTGTTCAAGATCCCTTGTTCAGTTTATCCTTTATCTCCATCATCATCATTCTTCATCTTCATCCTTTGCATAGTTGAATCCACAAAATTCTCATGGTATCAGAGCAGGAACTTTTCGAGCATCAGAATGAAGAAATCTGTCCAGTAATCAGTTCGGGTATCAAGACAGAAGCTATGATCAAACAATGAAGATCTCTGGATCAAGGTAAACACGAAAGAACTCATAGCATTATTGGTGCCATCTTTGTCAAGCTAAAAGTTCGTAGTAATGGCAATAAGAACTCCAAAGTACCCTTTCCCGATACATGTGAATATCACAAACTTTGTCACAATCAAGCTTGCCGAGGACAACTTCCTGTTGTGGCAAGCTCAAATCCAAAGGTTTTTGAAAAGTCGGGATCTGTTTGGTTTTGTTAATGGAGATATCACTTCACCTCCTCGAATAATACAAATAGAGGATGAAGGTTGCGAAATGCAGATCTTATCAATCCAGATTACACCGATTGGACTAGAAGATCGTTGATTTCATCATGGATCTCTGGAGCATTCGAAAACATCCTGAGCTTGATAATTGGATTAGAAACATCATCTGAAGTATGGCAAACTCTTCTGAAAAGGTTCACACAGAAGTCAATTGCTAGAGAGTTCGAACTAAGGGGGAAACTTCAATCATGCCAAAAACATGAACAAACTCTTGCTGTTTATCTCAGAGAACATAAATCCATATGTGATCAGTTGAATGCAATAGGCAAACCGGTGGATGAAATAACCAAAATGTTTGGTGTTTTGGAAGGTTTAGGGCCTGAGTATGAAAACTTTCGAACTACCATATATTGTTTAAAGCCTCAGCCTGAGTATGATGAGGTAATTGCTCAATTAGAAAGGTTTGAATCAAGACTCAAGACCTTTTCTAGAAATCAATTCAATCCGAATTTGGCCTTCTTTGGACAAAAACAGTTTCAGGAACAATCTAAAGATGTCATAGATGAAGACTACATCTCTCAGGTTTCTGGATTTATATCTCGTAGAGGAGGTTACGAGAGGTGGTCGAAGCTATGGTCGAGGCAAGAGCTGGTGTTTATGGCGTAACCGGAAACAATAGAGGTCGTGGCTTTGAAAGATATCGGAATTACGAAAGATATCTCAAATTCGGGACAAGGAAATCAACATCCGGTCAGAAAAATGTTATCCCTATAACAAATCAAGGGTTTAGACCCTACACCACTTACTCACAAAAATATCGAATGTCAATACTTACCCATCGTGAACTCGAGTAAGAATTTGCAGGAAAAAGAAACAAGTGGCACTCGAATAGAATGTCAAATATGTAAAAGATCTGGACATGATGCTCTTCGCTGCTGGTATAGGTTTGACAATTCTTATCAAGCGAAGATATTCCAGCAGCTTTAGCAAAGCAATACAAGTTGAGGACTCAACAGGAAGTGAGTGGTATCCTGACTCTGGAGCTACAGCTCACATCAGTGCCAATCCTGGTATGCTCCATACTCTTTCTAAATATCAAGGAAATGATACTGTTATGGTAGGCAATGGATCATGTTTACCTGTAACTCACATTGGCAACACTTGGCTGAAAACAAAGAACAGTACATTACCTCTTAATAATGTTCTAATTGTCCGAGAGATAAAGAAGAATCTTCTTTCAAGTATCTAAACTCACAGACGACTACCCTTGTTCCTTTATCTTTGATAAACCGGTGTTTATGTAAAGGACAACATTACCAACACAATGGTGAAGCTCGGAAGGAAAACCCAGAGGACTTTATCAAGCTAATTCACAAACTACGAGGCCTTCTTTACTCAGCGGCAAAAGATAGTCGATGAAGACACATGGCACCAGCGTTTAGCTCACACAAATGCTCAAGTAGTTAAGCATTTGCAACAACAGAAGCTTATACAATTTAGTCTATCATCTAAGACTATTTGCAGTAGCTGTCAACTAGCTAAAAGTACAGCTTTATCATTTCCTTTATCAGATTCTATATCAAATTTTCCATTAGAAAGAATTCATTGTGACATTTGGGGACCATCACCAGTCGATTCTGTTCAAAAGTTTAGATACTATGTGATCTTTGTTGACAATTTCTCTCGATATTGCTGGCTATATCCTATGAAGCTCAAGTCTGAGTTTTATGACATATTTGTTCAATTCCAGAAGTTAGTTGAAAGACAGTATAATCACCAGATTAAAATCTTCCAGAGTGACGGAGGAGGAGAGTTCGTAAGCAACAGATTTCAAAGTTATCTGAGACATCATGGAATTAGACAGCTTATATCATGTCCTCACACACCAGAACAGAATGGGGTTTCTGAACGGAAGCATAGACATATTGTTGAACTGGGGTTAGCTATGCTATATCACTCAAAAGTTCCACTAACTTTTTGGGTAGATGCATTTGTGACAGCTAATTACATCATAAACATACTTCCCACACCAAAGTTGAAGATGGACACACCCTATAACAAACTCCATAATAGACAGCCAAGGTATGATCATCTGAGGGTGTTTGGCTGTGCATGCTATCCATGCCTACGACCATATGCAAGTCATAAACTTGATCCTCGATCTCTTCCTTGTATCTTCTTGGGTTATAGCAACCAGCACAAAGGGTATCGATGTTTGCTTCCAACTAATAATCGTGTGTATATCAGCAGGCATGTTGTCTTTGATGAGCATTCTTATCCATTTATAAAGAAGCTCGCCAATGGGTATGGACAGTATACAAATTTGTACAAACAGTGGATTGAAGGAATACAAATCCTCGAACCCTCAAGAACCAAGTCAACATATAATGGTTCCTTACATCAGTCAGGTAAAGATCAGATTCATCCTGATCTACATGATTGCTACAATCCTACTCTATATCACAGACAACAGTCTCAGACAATTTCCTCAAGAACTATGCAGAATGAGGAAATAACAGATGACCAATCTCACAGACTTCAATAGAACCCGTGCCAACAGATCTCGCCTAATTCTCGGGAACAACATACTACCAAGTACATTGGTCAGTTCTTCATCCTCACATAATGATCTTCCAGTGAAAGCAACTCGATGAAGGGAATTGCAATTCCAATACCACTATGTCCTCGTCTCAAGTTAATCCCAATAATCATCATATGCAGACCCGACTAAAGTCTGGGATTCGAAAACCAAATCCGAAGTATGCTTATTCAGTTGTCTATCAAGTTCCTATGGAACCACGATCCGTCAAATCAGCCTTAGCTAATGAAGCATGGTACGGGGCTATGACAGAAGAAATGGATGCTCTTGATCAAAACCAAACATGGACTTTGATTCCAAGAACTCGACCGGATGAATGTAATTGGTGTAAGTGGGTATATAAGACCAAACTCACACCAGATGGAGGCCTTGATAGACTTAAAGCTCGTCTAGTTGCCAAAGGCTTTCACCAAGAAGAAGGACTTGACTTCACTGAGACCTTCAGTCCAGTTGTGAAACACACAACAATTCGAATAGTACTATCTCTTGCCATGATAAAGCACTGGCCAATACACCAACTTGATGTCAAGAATGCTTTTCTTCATGGAGACTTGAACGAGACTGTACACATGGAACAACCACCTGGCTTTATTAATCATCAAAAGCCAAATCATGTATGTCTACTTCACAAGTCCCTATATGGTCTTCGACAAGCACCACGAGCTTGGTTCGATAAATTCAGCAAATTCGTCCTTGAAAGTGGTTTCTTCTGTAGCACAGCAGATCCATCATTGTTTGTTCTACATACAGACTCACATACAGTTCTGTTGCTTCTATATGTTGATGATATCATCTTGACTGGTAGTTCACCACATCTCCTAACTTCCCTCATTCAGAAACTTAGTCTCCATTTTCATATGAAGGACCTTGGGTATCTTCACTATTTTTTGGGCATTGAGGCCAAACGAACCTCACATAATCTCTTTTTGTGTCAAACAAAATATGCCACTGACTTGCTGAAACGAGCTCATATGGCTGATTGTAAACCAATCTCAACACCCTTACCTCTTCGATCAATTTCCATAGCTGGTCCTGCAAATCAGCTCACAGATCCTATCAAATACAGAAGCCTAGTTGGTGCTCTTCAATACTTAACCATTACTCGACCAGACCTGGCTTTTGCTACTAATCTTCTCTGTCAAAAGATGCAACAGCCTACTGAAGAAGATTTTCATCAACTAAAAAGAGTCCTTAGATATGTCAAAGGTACTATGCATCTTGGAATCTATCTTCATGCCCAAAGTTCAATAAATCTCTATGGATTCTCTGATGCAGATTGGGCAGGTTGTCCCACTACACGACGTTCTACAACAGGATTTTGCACATTCCTTGGTTCTAATCTACTTTCTTGGTCTGCCAAGAAACAACCTACGGTTTCGGGTCCTCAACCGAAGCGAGTACCGTGCACTTGCTTCCACAACTGCTGAACTAACCTGGATAACGTTTGTGCTACGAGATATTGGCATTTCTCTTCAGTCTCCTACTTTCATATACTGTGACAATAAATCAGCAATTTCTCTCACAGCCAATCCAGTATTACACGCTCGAACCAAGCATATTGAAGTTGATTTTCACTTCGTCCGAGAGAAAGTCTCCTCTGGTTCCATTAGTGTTCAGTATATCTCTACTCATCTTCAATTAGCTGATATATTCACTAAGTCACTATCACGATCGTCTCATCTTAATCTCCGAACCAAATTGGGAATGGGATCCTTTACCCTTCCCAATTTGAGGGGGAATGTTAAAGGATCAAGACCATCCATAACAGAGGATCAAGGTTGTCAACATTGTCAGCTCAGTATACTACACCAAGATGAATGGCCTTACTCCACTACATCAGAAGATAGCCACAGAAGACCCTCAACAAGTAATAGACAGAGATCATCAGAAGTCTATCGTGAAGAGAATGAGCTGAAGACGTGGATAACTAGTTCTATTAACGGTGGAGATTAATTAGAAACCGAAGATATGGATTGACGAGGATTGCCAAATATCTGAACTTGCTGCTCTGTTATTCTTAGTTGTAAAAATCTGTTTGTTAGTTTCTGGAGTCAGTTAGTTCGGTTTTAGTTGGTTATTAGTTTTGATACTTCCATTAGTATATAATGAAAGAACTGAGCTCAAGAGAAGCATGATGGAAAGAAGAGAGTTAGAGAGAATAGAGCAGAGAAGCTCGTATATTGATCAATTGTATTCTTTCATTTCACTTTGTACAAAGAACTTGGATACAATGGAATGAGATACAGATTCGTTCTTGTTCAAGATCCCTTGTTCAGTTTATCCTTTATCTCCATCATCATCATTCTTCATCTTCATCCTTTGCATAGTTGAATCCACAAAATTCTCATTGTCAGCTCCTATCCTGGTTCACTCTTGGAATTGAAAACTATGGAAACCTCTTTCGGCTTCTGTGTCATTTTCTTGCTAGTCGCCATGCTGAACTCAGGTTCGGCGACTCTCCAAGTGGGATTCTACCACTCCACTTGCCCGTCCGTGGAGTCCGTCGTTCGAAAAGCCGTGAACAAGGCGGTGGCCAGAAATCCCGGCATTGGTGCTGGGCTTATTAGAATGCACTTCCATGATTGCTTTGTTCGGGTATGCAAACACTTCTTGCCACACTTCTGAAGTAGCAGTAACAATCTCAATTTCGATAAGTAGCAGCGGCTATAAACTTTTCCTAGTGAAAAGCATTCTTGCGATATTTTTTTATTACAAAGGATGTTAGCTAGATGTGAGTATAGAGTACGATAGTAATGTAATTCCTTATGCAGATGCATTTCAGCAATCCTGATAATGTTCCTGTTTTCTGATACAATTATAGGGTTGCGATGCATCAATTTTGCTCGATTCAACACCGGGCAACCCAGCAGAGAAGGAACATCCCGCGAACAACCCAAGCTTACGAGGCTACGAAGTCATTGACGAGGCAAAGGCCGAGCTAGAGTATCTATGCCCCCAGACGGTCTCTTGCGCCGACATTCTCGCATTCGCAGCCCGCGACAGCACCTACAAGCTCGGCAGCATTAACTATGCAGTCCCGGCCGGTCGCCGTGATGGGCTAGTCTCCCTCAGAGACGAGCCGTCCCAGAATCTTCCCCCTCCTTCCTTAGATGCTCAACAGTTGGAAGCTAATTTCGCAAGAAAAGGTCTCTCTCTGGACGAAATGGTGACACTATCCGGTGCGCATTCGGTTGGAGTCTCGCACTGTTCCTCCTTCTCGACCCGCTTGTCCTCCTTCAACGCCACGCACAAGCGAGACCCTTCAATGGAACCCAGGATGGCCAGTCAACTGAAAGCGAAGTGCCTGAACAACGGAGGCGCCAGCGATCCGACGGTCCCATTGGACATTGTCACGCCCAACAGGCTCGACAACAAGTACTACACTAATTTGAAGAACCACCGAGGCGTATTGACTTCCGATCAGACACTTTTTGATAGCCCTTCGACAGCATATATCGTGAGGAAGCACGCGAATCATGGCGGAGCATGGGCTAACAAGTTCGCAGCTGCAATGGTAAAGATGGGATCGATCGATATTCTCACCGGGAGCCAGGGCGAGATTAGGAGAAATTGCAGAGTTGTGAACTAGCAGATGCTTACAAGGTCTATTAGAACATATATAAGCTTTTATTTTGATTTTTTTTTTTGTACATCGTTTCATTCATTCATTAATTGCTACTTCAATTGTGTAATTTATTTTCTTCTTTCCTGAACTTCAAGTGTGTATTTAGTTTTAGACCCAAAAAGTGTGTATTTTACCTAATAGCGGCCAATTCTACCATCGCAATCATTCCTTTATTTTGATTCATCTTTCATGCTAGTAGATTTCTAAGGGAAAAGTATAAATAAAAAAATCCTAAATTTATTGTATTGGAACAAATCCCATCCTAAACCTTTTTTACATTAAGAAAAAAAGTCATAAATCTTTCAATTGAATCAATTTATTTCTATACATTTCTATATTTTGCTAATTTAGTTCATTTAACTAATTTAGGTTGAAAATTGCTATCGTGTGGCATAACTGACATCGACATGAAATTTTTCTTTAAAAATTAATATTTTTTCTCTTTTTTCTTTTCTTTTTCTTTCCTTTCTCTTTCTATCGATAACCGACACATCCATGTGGGCGAGTGATTTCGGACAGGGGAAATTTTCTATTTAAGTGTATGGAAATGGTGTGTATGGGGATGGCTATCAAAAGATGAAATGTAAATGCAATGATCGAAACAATTGCCACCAAGGTCTAGAGGATGCACCATCAACCAAGGATGAGGATCGGGATAGACAAGGTTCACTATCAAGACTTCAAGGACAAGCCACCCGCCAAGGCTAAAGAATTTTGGGATAGGAGAAGCTCACCACCAAGGCTTAAAGGAAAACCACCAGCCGAGGATAAAGCGTTTCTTAGCTAAATATCGAGGAGTAATCCACTCTCCAAGGATCAAGAGACCGAAATAAGAGTTATCCACTCTCCAAAGATATTCACTAAAACAAAGGTAATCTCAAATATTTTCATTCCTCAAAGTCTAGTATGCTCTCACAATGAGAGTCTTCCTCTAATTATAGCACATGATATCTAGGGAACCATTGAAGCATCAAAAGGACTTGGGAATTAGAAAGCATAATAAAGAGCCTAGGTACTTAGAACGTTGACTCTTGAAACTTACATAACATTTAAGACTTTTGGGAATTTAGAAATGTAATTAATAACATGGGAACTTGTATTAGTGACTCTTCAATCTTGTGCCTTATCTTCAAAATTCGTCCACCAAGTTCGACCACAAGATAACCATCTTAAAGGCTCATCAAAATGATTGTTGCTATAATATGTTATAAGAGGCAAAATATTCAACAAAATATTTTTTGGTAATTTATTTCTATCATTTTTCGATTTTGATTTTCTTAGGAAAAAAAATTAACAGGAAATGTTTTTCTAGTCAGCAAAAAAGGTTTTTGCACCAAAACTTAAATTCAGGAAAATGATTTTTTCTTATAAAAATTGAAAATCATTTTTCAAAATAAGATTAAATATGGATCAGAAATACTGTGCTTGGGCATAAGAACCCCAATGCTTATTCCCAGTTCCTTGGCAATGGGGCCACGTCTCCAATGCTTGGGCCTAGGACCTTGGCCATAGTGCTTGGGCCCGAGATACTAATGTACATGCCTAGGACATTGGGCTCGGGTCCTCAATGCTCGTGCCCGGGTTTGTTGAAGTTGGGCCTCACACCCTAGCACCCATGCCCGATTCTAACTTTTGAGCTTGAGTCCATCAAAGCTAGTTGGTGTTCGTACCTCGTTTCCCCACACTTTGGTCCATCGATGCTAAACCTAGGCCCAAGGACCAAGTCTGGGCCTTAATGCACTCAGGCATGGGTGCTGAGGTCTTCGGCCCAACCTTGATGGACCTAAGTCTAAGAGCAAGGGAATGGGTCTTGGGCACTAGGTTTGGGGCCTGGCTTCAATGGATCCGGGCATGAGCACCATTATTGAAGTCTTAGGCCATTGGGTCTCAATCCTAAGCGCTAGCATTCAAACTCCATCTCGATGGACCCAAGCTCAAGTGCACGGATTGGGCTAGGCCTCTGTAAACTTGAGGCGGTGTGCTAGGGAGTTGAGCATAGGCACTGAGTTCTTGGGCTTAGTTTCGATGGACCTAAGACCAATGTCTATGCTTGTGCCTTGTAGTGGGATTCGGGCTTGAAACCTTGATGCCCGTCCTAGGTTTCTTGACTACTCATATGTAAGTTGCTAGTACCCTTGACTACTCTTGTGTAACTCACTAACACTCAAATAATATATGTTTAATGAACCGAATAATCTACAGCTAATCGACCACTGAATAGATTCCACGATTTGGGTATGCAGGATGCTTTTGTCCGCCACTGAAAGCTTAAGAGCCATATAATCGATCTCTAAAGGCAAATTTCTAGTCTCGAATTCCCAAATATATTATAGTAAATGAGCCGATTATTCTTAGACGATTCTCATCCTTTGCATACAATAATTTGAACAAATACGTATGTCAAATGCAGTAATATATTAATAATATAATTAAAAATCATTACGCGGTGGTGTGAAGCTAAAATTGGTTGACCGAACCAAAGTCACGTACGCCTGCATAATCAAATATTAATCGATCTATCAGTACTAACACAAAAGAAGAAATCAGAATCAGTACAATACTAAGAACTTGAGAAGGTGACGATAAGCTCTCTGCAGCCCTCACCACCAAGTTGACTTCTTTGAAAATTGGGAAAATTGTTCAAAAATTCGTAATCTTATTATACGGTGGCTAATTAAATCTTAATCTTTTTTATTTTGCTAATTTAGTCTTAATCCTTTCAATGATTTGTCAATAGTCATTTGAACCAATTTTGATTGAAAATCACTAATGTAGATGTTGACCATCATGACACAAATTATCGCGTTAGCAATTTTGGACCAAAATTCGTTGGAATGACTTTTTGAATAATTTTTCCATAAAAGTGCAGGCAAACGCTGTCCCTTGCAATGCTTCGAAGCGAGACATTTGTTTTTTCTTCCCCTAAAGACCAGTTCAGGTTTCGACCAAAAAAAAAAAAAAAAAAAGACCAGTTCAGGACGAACTGTTCCAAAAGTCTCACGATCATCCACCTTCACGTTGAAGCTTTCCTCGTTTTCTTCTTTTGCTTCTTATCTGTGCCTGCAAAAGCACAGCTGCAACACACGCTTTCTTCCACGAATCAATCAAAACCGACCTTAATATTATCTTAATGTGATTGTCACACGTCCAATCCGATCTATAAAGACCAATTTCACATTTCATCTTCTCTCCATCGCCCACTCGGTTTCTCTCTTACCTCCATATTGTATTCATCTTCTTCCAAACTGTGACATCCCGATTTTCCGATTCTATTTTCAATAAATTGAGACGGGCATTTCGTTGGCACGCATATAGTTCTTTTCCTTGAGTCGGCCACTCATGTGAAAACTAGTCTATCGGGTGAAGCCGTTAAGAGTTTCTAATGTATCAGACTCGAGAATTTGACCAGGAAGCGACCTTTCGACTGAGCTAATCTGCAAGGGTCATTACGACACAAATAAAAATCGATTAAAGACCGGAGATAGGTCGACTCGAAAGAGGCATGTGATTGAGTGTGGGTGATTCCACCGGGTTGCATAATTCTTGTCGATCGACCTTTGGACCGACTTTTCTATCGATTGGGTACCCGTGTTCGTATTTGAAACCTTGAGATTCCCTCGACAACCGAAAGTCGTCAATGTTTCAAAGATGTACATTGTGGCTTGAGATGATCAACCACATGTCGAATGCATGAAAATTTCTAAAGGCTACCCGGTAGGTTGGGCGCGCAAGTATCGTGCCAAAGTGAAATTAACCGTGGAATTGAGATCGAATTCAGAAATTGGAAGTCTGGGTGTGTCACAAATCATTTTAAGAATATTGACTCATCTTCGGAAGATTTTTCATGCAAGCCGAGCTTTTCAGCAATTAAATCAGAAAATAGCTAATTTGGTTCGAGAAATTAGTAGGCCCGCTTTTGGTTGTACTTTAGGGATTTAAGTTGATTCTATAGACAAGTGAAGATGTGAATTAAAGTGTGGTGACATTTGATTAATTTATAGACTTCAATTTGGACTCAATTGGAAGTGGATTAATTATAATTGAAGAATTTGATGCACAAGAATTGGACCCCAGCGGAAAAGTAAATTGCAACCATTGGAAAATGTTGTGGGAGGTTTGGAGATAGTGGGGTATGACATGAGACGATGTCATGGTGGTTGAGGCCAAGGGTTGAGATCGTGACACGTGGACGGTGGAGATTTGCTCTTGGAAAGGTGACCTATCACCATCATCTTCCTCCTTGAATCATGGGGGCTTGTCTTGGGGAAGAGAGGAGAGAGAGAGAGGGGAGAGAGGCGTGCGAACCAGAGCTCGGCCGGCCTCCCCCTTCGCTCGTCCGCCCGCTCGGCCGCTCGTCGCCGGAGGTCCAGCCGTCGCCGTTCGTCCGCGCCTCTGCTTCGCCCGTCCGCGCACACGCCGCTCCGCCTCAGCCCGCGTCTCGAGCAGATCAGAGAACCCCGAAGCAGCAAGCTGAAGACCGGTGGAAGCCAGCAGCTCCACCCGTCACCGGAGCTCACCACCGCCGCCGTCGTCCGTGCGCGAAGCCCGCGCGCTCGCGTGTTGCCTTGCCGGACGGCCGTCGCGCGTTGCTCCGCCCTGCTCGCCCGGTCCCGAGCTCCTTCCCCTCCGTCCAGCTGTCATCGCCGTCGCTAGGGTCGCCGAGAGTCCCGCCGGAGCTGCCGCCTTGCTCGCCCGAGCCGCCGACGTCCTTCCTCCGCTGTTCCTCCGCCCGAATCGCCGCCGGACAGCTCTCCTCCGCCCGTGAACAGCAGCCAAGAAAAATGGGTATTTCAGCGGGTGTTTGGCCCGTTTTGGCCGTCTTCCCGAGCCCGGATGCTCGGCCCGCTTTGAGGAAAGTCGATCCTCGCGTCGTCCCCGTCGTTTTGGTCCGCTCGGCTCGTTAATTCGGTGAGTTTAACTCACTAAATCTTGATTAGATGGTTAATGATGCCCTAAGTGTGCTTAGTCTAAGTTAAGCAAGTTTAGGTGGTTAGATTTGTTTATTTGATTGATGATTAGATTATGATGTTTAATTAAGTTAAAGTGTGTTTAGTTTAAAGTTAAATATGTTGATTTTTAAAATAAAGCCTTGATGTGACATAATAGGGTTTTATTTTTGAATTATTTAATTGTTTCGAAATTCTGGAAATTTATAATATTATATTATATTCCGAAATTATTAAAATATTATTATAAAAAAAAAAGGAAAAATTATTTTTGACCCCGGTTGCTCAGAATTTCGTGCCGGTCGCTACGGTGCATTCGGATTTTGAAATTGATGATTGGATATTATAAATTGGGTGTGGATGACGAAAATATGAATATTATTATTTAATTAATTTTCGGAATAAATTTAATTATTTAATGATCCGAAAAATTAATTTGGGACTCTAAATTCTCAGAATTTCGTGCTGATCGCTGCTGTGCATTTAGAATTTGAATTTGATGATTGGATAATGCAAATTGACTGTTGATTGTGAAAAGGATGGATTTTGTTTAGAAAATCCCAAGTGTCGAGTTCGGCATTGAAATGGGATTGTTAATGGTTAATATCGTAATTGGATTATGTGAGTGAAATGTAAAGTATCAAAGGATTGGTATCGAATTGTCGTGTGCTAGTTGAAAGGCTCGGGTCGCAGTAGTGGCTAGGCCGACTGGACCTTTGTTCTTCTAGAAATGCCGTCAAGAGAGTGACGTGGTGCCGATCGCAGTAGAGGCTGGGCCGACTGGATCGATGCTCCTTCGGGAATGCCGTCGACGTAGAGACGAAGCCGTGCTCCAAGGGGGGAGACGATGCTCCTTCGGGAATGCCGTCGACGTACTGACGAAGCCGCGCTCCATGGGGGGGAGGCGATGCCTGGCTATATGCCAGTAGATAGCCGAACTGCGAGTAGGCTATGCCCTTGTGTGGCAGTGAATATCAATTGGAATGCATGTTGAGTGTTGTTGATGTGTCGGATTATGGGACGGAATTATGTGGCATGGAATGGGACGTGTCATAATGATTTAGTCTTATAATCAGGACCCCCGCGGTTGTTGGTTATATGAAAGTGAATGCGTTCCGGTTGTTTAAGTCCTTATTACTGCATATGATTGAATGATATGAATTGTGCTAACCTGCAGGAAAGAACCGAGGCGAGGTAAGTTCTCTATGCTGTGTGGCTAGGCCACCCTTGGGCGTATTTTCTTTCTAATAGGGGTTTAGGGGGTTGAACTTGCTGAGACGTTGTCTCAGTGGTTATTGAATAACCATTTCAGTCCCCGGTGGACGGAGCGGCCGATAGCTTTGGTTGGCCTTGAGAAGTTGCAGAGGTGAAGTCATAAGGATTGGAGAGCGTGTCTGACTTATAGGTCGTAGGACAGTTCATTTTTAAGAGTAGATCTTTTGTAGACTTTTGGTTGTAGGCCTCCGTCTGTAACTTCGTTGGTTTGTGTAAGTGATTGGTTGTGAAATTGTTTCCTGCTTTTCTATCCCGTATTTCATTGTCAGGGGTTTTGTAATACGTTCCGCTTGCGCATTAATAAATGAATGGGGTCGGCGACACTGCCTGGGAATGTCGCATTTGATCGACCAAGTAGAAGGATGTGTGCGTGCCCGAGGATCGGGGCGTGACACAAACTCTCACTCTCAAGTGATTTCACATTCGATATTCTTTCTACCCCTTTGTCGGCTCCTATCCTGGTTCATTCCTGGAAATGAAAACTATGGAAACCTCTTTCGGCTTCTGTGTCATTTTCTTGCTCACCACCATGCTGAACTCAGGTTCAGCAACTCTCCAAGTCGGATTCTACCGCTCCACTTGCTCGGCTGCGGAGTCTGTCGTTCGAAAAGCCGTGAACAAGGCGGTGGCCAGAAATCCCGGCATTGGTGCTGGGCTTATTAGAATGCACTTCCATGATTGCTTTGTTCGGGTATGCAAACGCTTCTTACAACATTTCTGAAGTAGCAGTAACAATCTCGATTTCAATAAGCAGTAACTTAATAATCGACGTTCCTTATGCAGATGCATTTCAGCAATTCTGATGATTTTCGTATTTTTTGAAACAATAATAGGGTTGCGATGCATCAATTTTGGTCGATTCAACACCGGGCAACCCATCAGAGAAGGAGCATCCCGCGAACAACCCAAGCTTACGAGGTTACGAAGTCATCGACGAGGCGAAGGCCGAGCTAGAGTATCTATGCCCCCAGACGGTCTCCTGTGCCGATATTCTGGCATTCGCAGCCCGCGACAGCACCTACAAGCTCGGCAGCATTAACTACGCAGTCCCGGCCGGTCGGCGCGATGGGCTAGTCTCCCTCAGAGACGAGCCGTCCCAGAATCTTCCCCCTCCTTCCTTGGATGCTCAACAGTTAAAGGCTAATTTTGCAAGGAAAGGTCTCTCTCTAGACGAAATGGTGACACTATCCGGTGCGCATTCAATCGGAGTCTCGCACTGTTCCTCCTTCTCGAACCGCTTGTACTCCTTCAACGCCACGCACAAGCAAGACCCTTCATTGGAACCCAAGTTGGTCAGTGAACTGAAAGCGAAGTGTCCGAACAATGGCGGCACCAGCGACCCGACGGTCCCATTGGACTTTGTCACTCCCAACAGGCTCGACAACAAGTACTACACTAATTTAAAGAAACACCGAGGCGTATTGACTTCAGATCAAACGCTTTTTAATAGCCCTTCGACGGCACATATTGTGAGGAGGAACGCTAATCATGGCGGAGCATGGGCTAACAAATTTGCAGCTGCAATGGTGAAGATGGGATCAATCGATGTTCTCACCGGGAGCCAGGGCGAGATTAGGAGGAATTGCAGAGTTGTGAACTATTAGAACATATATATATATGCTTTCATTTCGATTTTTTTTGTACATTGTTTCATTCATTCATTGCTACTTCAAGTGTGTAATTTATTTTCTGACACAAAAAATAGGTGTGTAATTTATTTTCTTCTTTTTCATGAACTTCGAGTGCTTATTTATCTTTAGACCCAAAACAAGTGTATATTTACCTAATAGAATGGGCCAATTCTGTTGTTGTAATCATTCCTTTATTTTGATTTAATTTTTGTGTTGGTAGCTTTCTAATGGAAAAAGTACCAAAAAAATCCGAAATTTATTACAATGGAACTAATTCAATCTTAAACATTTTTTTTCGATTTGAAAAAAATATTATAAACATTTCTATTGGATTAGTTCAATCATAGACATTTTTCATGTTTTGCCAAAAGAGTCCATTCGATCAATTTAGATAGGAAATTGTTATCGTGGATGTTGGCCGTCCTACATGATATAACTTACACTGATGTTGACATTTTTTTTTATTTATAAAAATTGGTGTTTTTTTTCTTTTTTTTTCCTTTACTTTTCTTTCCTTTCTCGGTCTGTTGATGGTTGGCACTAGCCATGGTCCTCTTTTGAGCAAGGTTCACCATTGCTGACATAGGTGAGGCCAACCCTCACCCAAGCAATGCACGGCGAGGGTGGCCCTTGCTGGCCATGGCATGTGTCTCAGCCATCGGCAAAAAGAAAAGAGAGAGAAAAAAAAGAAAAGAAAAAAGAATATTTACATTAGCATCAATCGTGCCGCATATTGATGATTCTACATGGCATGTAGGATGGTCAATATCCATGTTAGCAATTTCCATCCTACATTGACAGAATGGATTCAATTGACAAAATGGGAAAAAAGTTTATAATTAAATTGTCCAATTAAAAAATTTAGTACTAAATTAGTACCAATGCAATAGATTTAGGATATTGTTAGTACTTTTCTCGATTTCTAAAGCAATCAGTACATCTCTTAAATCCAATGTACGAATTTCTTTAGTACCAATACTTTTCCCAATTTTGGAAACCCATTTCGTGAAGATCATATTTATAAAGACAAACGCACCCTTAGTAAACTTGAGACATCGATAAGTTATGAAAATAAACGTTATTAACTTAGTATAACAATGGCAACTTCATAAAAGTGTTGATAAATTATCAATAAATCACATTGTTAAGATGTATGTCCAAATTAGCTTTCTCAAGTTGCAGGATGTGTGTTACATGATCCATTTGGATGCATTAGAAGGCATAAGGCCGATGAAATCTTCTAGAAGTCAGGCAACTATAGTTGTTGAAGAACAGTTTCTTTCACCACCATTCTTCCCTTAACCAGAATAGAAAATAGTATTTTTATTACTATTGTTACTGTTGATATTCTGGATTTTCTATTTTAAAAAAATTAGTAAGTGATAAAGCTAAGATGTTGTATTACTTTTAGGTGGTAGATTGAAGCTTATCTCCAAGTGATTAGGGGCTGTTTGGTTCAGCTTTCCCAAGGGGCTTTCAGCCCCGAAAGCCCCTTGGGAAAAAGAATTAGTGTTTGGTTCAGCATTTGGAGCCTCCATTCCCCAAATGCTGACCTTTAGAATGCTGAAAGCCCAAAGCAGGTGGGGACCTGCTTTGGGCATTTCAGCATTTTCGGCATGCTGGTCCCTTTATTAAAGAAGTTTTGCTGGTTACCTATTTTATCCTCAAAATCTTATCAAAAGTCCAATTTTACCCATACTAAACAAAACCCTAACTCTTTTAACACTCTTTCAACGCTTTCTCCTCTATTCTGCAATGACAACGGCTCTCTTCTTATTCGTCTCTCTCCTTACAACTCGTACCACTCCATCACGATTTGAATCTGAGCACCACTCCATCAAGGCCGAAGTTTGTTGCGACAAGCGAGCGAATCCGAGATCTAGCTCTTCTACCCTCTTGACGAGAGAGTGAATCCGAGATCCGAGGTTGGTTTTGTTTCTTTTTGATCGTTTGCTTCCTCTCACGGATCGGTGACGGCTCTGCTTCCTGCTCCTGCAACTGTGAAACCCTAGGGATGAAATGGGGGTTTATCTTGTCTTGTGTTGCTGACTTGAACTTGCCCTTTCGATTTGAATCGGTGGCAGCGAGGATCAAGATGCACGAGCTGAGGCAAAAGTCGAAGACCGACCTTCTGACCTAGCTGAAGGAACTCAAGGCCGAGCTCGCCCTCCTCCGCGTCACCAAGGTCACCGGTGGCGCCCCGAACAAGCTCTCCAAGATGTACGTCGGTGTTCTTACTTGATTTTCGCGATTTCGATGGTCTACATTGGAGCTTTTTTTATGTTTTTGGTAGATGGTAATGTTGGGTTTGGGATGACCATGAACTTTGGTTATGGTGGTTAAATTGGGTTTTCGGCACATATTGGATTTCTTGTTTGTGGAAGTCAGTCAGAGCATGCTGTTTATATGATGAATGATCAATGTTTTGGTGATGGGTACTTTCTGGTAATGGGTGGCCGGAAGCATGGGATGGTCATATTATGTAAGGCATTGGAAATTCGGAAAAGCTCGATGGGTATAATTCCCTACCGGGCAGTTATGTTTGGCAGTGAGGTGTTTTTAATGTCAGGCTTGTAGAGTTAAAAAATTGCTTCTTGCCGATGAACTCGACCCCTCTGTTTTGCTGAGCATTATTGAGTCAATGTCGAAATCACATTGGTGGTTTTGGGAGTTGAATTGGCATTGGACCCTTTTCTTTTGCGTGATGGGTTGTCCTACCGGCGGCGACTTGGTCTCCTCCTTTTCATTTGCTGAGATCAATTTGTTTGGTGAGCTGTTTGGTTGCTAGAGCTTTTGCAATTGATTGAGCAACGATGTAGGTTTGCTTACTAGGCTATGTGGCGGAAGACTTAAGACGACCTTGATCAATTTTCTTTTCGAGATTGGAAACTATCGGGAATGCCATAATCGATGTCTTGTCTGTTTGAAATTCTCAATCGGAGTTGGTTTTGGGTTGGAAAAATGTGAATTCTGCAAATCGGTTCATAACATGTCCAGCATTGTTATCCTTACACATTCGATATTCAATTTTCTGGACACCATTTGATGTATCCATTTTTGGAGGGTGGAGAAGTTAAATTGTTTGAATAATGCCATAGGATAGTATTATGACAGATTAAGGTAGGTACAATGCTTTTGAGTTAATAATGGCTCATCATTGTCTAATTATCAAGCTGCCTTATTTCAAAGTTGCCAGCATTATACTTGAAAGCCTTCCGAGTTTGCATGATTCAAATTCAGCAGGGAGGATAAAGTTTCATTTTCGGCATTTTGTACCTGATCTTGAAACATGGTTCTAGTTAGATTGACCTCAGCTGTTGGTTAATCTCTCCTGCTTTGCTGAGAAATGACGGATAGTAATTTGTCTTGACCAGAGAATGAGGCGCCGTTGACACCATCTGATTATTTCCACTGGATGTACCTCCAGAAATTATCTGAATAAAGCTGCAGGGCAGCAAGGGAAAACATTCGCATATAGTTAGATCTAGTGATTTGTCATGGAAGTTGAAGTGTCTTATTTTACTTAGCAGGTCTTTTCTGAGGTAATTTGATAGATGGATAATCTATTGGGCGACTGTTTTACCCAGGAGCAGTGCTCGCTAGAGGCACTAAAACTTCTTCTGGAAATTTCTTTGTAGTGTTTCTCTGATAAATCTTGATTTTTTTAGAAACTAGTAGGGTGTTCAAGCTTTTGATGATTGATAACTTGTTTGAATTTAAACATCAAATAGGGTCTGATCATATCAATTGAGGATAAGTTTTAATAAGAGGTAAATCTGTCAAAATGACAACCCACTATATCAATTCAGATTTATTGTAATAGATTATCTATGGGCCACCTCAAACTTGAAATATGGTAGCAACTCAAGAGCTGCTTGAGATGGCAAGACAGGCCTTAAGGTGGGAGGCACGTGACAAGACCAGGTCCTCCTGGGTTGGAGTGAGGGGTTGTCGGCAAACAAGCCGGCAGAGGCCGCGCGGCAGTGAAGGCGGCAGTGTGGAGACTAACAACCAAAGTCACCGATCAACGTCGTTACAAACCAACACTGCCACCGCACAACACCATTGCCGACCATCTCCATTCACTAATTACAGCCACAATCTCAAGGAAATGATTAGGATATGAACAAAATGCATATTTCTAGAAATTATATAACCCAACACCATCTCCAGCCATCAACCACTTTCGTCAGCCACCATCACCAAATGGAACCACCATCACAACAATCACCCAAGACATTACACATTCAGTAATGTCAATCCTATAAGATATTCTGTATCAATTTTTCTCTCCAATCTGTACATTCCCTCATCGGCAAACACATACCGCAAGGAGACACGCAAAAGGAAGTAAAAGAGAGGAACAATTGTATGCTCAGTCTTCGTCTCATGATAAAAGTAACACTCCAGAAAAAAAAAGGGGTTTCCAGTTGTACTAATGATCATTAATTAACGAAGATGATTAATACTGTAACAATTAAAAAAAATTATTCAAAGTTGAAAACAAACCTAAAAGAACTCTAGGCCAAAAGTTGAGCTTTGCATCTAATCTATAATCAAATTTTTTTAATATAATTTTTAAATAAATTTACTAATATGTATCTTTTACATTACTTTCAACATAAGAATGTAAAAGGTTATATAGCCATTGTTTCTTTTTTGTAATTTTAAAAATACTAAAACTAAAATATTTAATTTGGTCATACCAAAGGGATTTTCAAATATATGTTTACCAAACAATCTTGCATTTCCTTAAAGCACTTTTCAGTTATAGTTTACCAAACAGTCTAACATTTTGGAAAACCCCTTTACCTCAAAGGTATTTGCATTCTTCCAAGGACATTTCCAGAAAGCTGAACCAAACGGGCCCTTAGTGGAGATAAGACATTGTAGTCATTCAAAAAGTGTGTCATGCCATCTCAAAACTCATTTATCTCACCTTATTTTAGATTACTTAGTTTTTGGGTCAAAGTTATATTATTGAATTAATTAGCATATGTTTCGGGTAAGATTGAAAGGTGTTGTTTTTATTGAATTTACCATGCAATAATCTTCTCTCACTCTAATTTACGATGCAAATAATTAGGAGTGTGCAAAAGAATCGAAAATCACTCGGATCACCTAGACTGGACCGGATCAGATTGGATCGAAGTCAATAGTTCTCAAGGAAACCGATTTGATTCTTGATTCCAATAAATTGGAACCGATGGATATTGGTTCAATTCTCAATACTAGGTATGAAATTGCCCACCTGCCCACTCGAACTGTATCTCTATAATATAAATATACATTTAATTTTTAAGAAAAATTTCAGACAAAAAAAATTTAAGAAAAATGAAAATCCTAAAATCCCTATTCGAAGCTTAACACCCATTAACTAAGTGTTCATCTTGTCTTACTCTCATCTCGTATGAGTCATCTCTCTATCTCTCACTCATGATATCGACTCTCAAGCTCAATGCCCATCGACTCATATCCTTAGCTCTCAACTTTTAATACGAGTCTAATCTTTTTACTAATTTTGCAATTAAGAGTAGGGAAGTTATTTATTTATTTCTTTACTTTGGCTTGCCAAAAAGCATTACATTGAGTATGTGAAGTTTGATGGGACTGATTTTATGGACCCACTTAGGAACCAGACCAGTTCTCAATGGTTCTATGGAACCGGGCAATTTCCAGTTTTAGTTTTTCAAAATTGATCATTAGTGGGCGGTTCCCAGTTCTAGGGTGGAACCACCCACCCGAACCATGTTTACTCCTAAAAATAATCCCATCACATTTCGTGATCTCTTACCTCGTAAATGAAATCAATATCCTTTGAAATGTCTCTTAAATCCGACAAAACCTTCGAAGAACATTGAGATTTGATGATGTTTCAATTCGTATACAAATTGATGGATATCATTCAAATTTCCATGATCTATTATAAATACCTAAATCGCAAGATATTTGCATTGTAATAATTGTGGCACAAAAGTGAATTTTCCACTAAATAAGGGAAAATCCCAAATAGGGACCCAAAGTGCACAATTTTCTCTAAAGATGACCTGAAGTGGAGTCTATCTCAAGTAAGGACCCATAGTGGTCATTTTTTTTTTTTTGGGGTAAAAAGGACCCATAGTGGTCATTTATCTCAAGGAAGGACCTTAATCACGACCGGTAAACAGATGCATCGATGGCCCGATCGGGCGTATTTTTGTCCAAAAAAATTCTTTTTTCATTTTTAATTGTCCCGTTCTTTTTTTTTTCTTTTTTTTTTGGTCAATGGTGTGCTATTCATCATCCTCTTCATCCCTTGTTTGTCTTCTTCTTGCCCATATCAAGAACACCGGACTTGAGAAGGGCCAATGAGCGTCAATCACTAGTGAGGGTCAGCGAGGGTTGACCTTGCCTTAGGCTAGTAAGGACTAGACGCCCATTGCTAACTACGAGCAAGGGTAGTCGAGCTCTTGCTAGCCACGGGCGAGGGCTTGCAAGCTAACCCTCGCCAAATTTGGCAAGGGTGGCCTCGATCGCAGCTGGAGAGGGCCATCAAGCCCTTGTTGGTTGCAAGCAAGGGCTTGTAGGCCCTCACTAATGGTCGTGAGGGGGACCTCCCACACCTCCCCCCGCCGCTCCACCGACAGTCTCGTCTTCTGCCAGGATTATGACTGGGATGCCTATGCTGCTTTCTTCGTCCCTTCTTCCCATGACCACTCCCAAATCGACAGCTTCTTCGGCTGCCCATTTACCCTTGAGCACCTCCTTATAGGGTCTCGATTTGGACGGCGCTTGCTGGCCACGGCCGAGGCCACCCTTGCCATATGTGGCGAGGGTCAGCCTATAAGCCCTCGCCTACGGCCAACGAGGGCTTGATGGCCCTCGCCTGCTGTAGGCGATGGGCATCAAGCCTGCCCTAGCCCCAAGCAAGGGTTGGCCTGCAAGCCCTCACCTGTGGCTAGTAGGGGCTTAACGGCCCTTGCCAACCCTTAATAGTGGCCGGTGCTCGTCGGCCTTTCCCTAAGTCTGGTGTTCTTGATCTAGGCAAACAAAAGATGATAAATAGAACAACTAGTGACCCAAAAAAAAAAAAAGAATAGGACAACCAAAACTGAAAAAAGAATTTTTTTGGACAAAAATACCTGATCAAGCCACCGAAATATGTATCAAAGATGCATTTGTTCATTGGTCGGTGAGTGAGGTCCTTTTTTGAGAATAAATTACCAATGGGTTTTTATTTAAGTCAAACTCCACTTCAGATCATCTTTTGAAAAAAGATGGCACTTTAAGTTCTTATTTGAAATTTTTTCGCTAAATAATGAGCAGCAATTATCGGTGTACACCCGTGTACGTACATGGTCACCTTGTAATAATTAGATTTTAATTTTATAAACACCACGCGGTGCGGTGCGAGTTCGAAAAGTATTAGGTAAGAACTGAAGCCAACATGATTGACCAAGGTACATATAGAAGTACTACTCTCCCAGAGAAGAAATCAGAAATAAAATACTGCCGAGAAGGTGACGCCATCTCAATAAATGCTCGTGTATATCGCGAAGTTGACATCTTTGAAAGTCAGAACGCAATCGGGTCGTGCCCTTTCTTGAAAATCTCCATGCACGAAGAACTGTTCAAAGTCCAAACTCGCGCTCCTTCTTCTTTTCTCCTTTTACGTCTAATGCTTGCACAAGCACAGCTGCACGACGCGGTTTCTTATGCGAATCAATCAGCGCCAACCTTTGATATTTTATTAAAAGGAATGTGATTGTCACTTTCCGGTGCCCATCTATAAAGCCGCATTGAGCATTTCATCTTCTCTTCATCCCCATCACTTGGTTTCTTCTCTCTATCTCTATACAGTTGTCATCTGCTTACTAGCTCTCTCACTCACAACTCATCTCGATAAACTTTCCTCTCTCTCGCGCTCCTGACTTTCCAGCATATTAGTATCCATTTTTTTGTCAGCTTCTGTCCTGCGGTTCGTTCTTGGGAATGAGAACTATGAGAACCTATTTCTTCTGTGCCATGTTCTCGTTCATCACCTTTCTGAACTCGGGTTCAGCAACTCTCCAAGTGGGATTCTACCGCTCCACTTGCCCGTCTGCGGAGTCCGTCGTCCGGAAAGCTGTGAACAAAGCGGTGGCCAAGAATCCTGGCATCGGTGCTGGGCTCATTAGAATGCACTTCCATGATTGCTTTGTTCGGGTATGCAAGAACTTCTTTACACATTTCAGAAGTAGTGGTTATAATCTCGTTTGCGGAAAAATAGTAATGCAAGGAAAACCTTTTTTTTAAGCAAAAAGCGTATGCCTATCTTTTGTCATTACAAAAGATATCGTTGAGATGGGAGTGTGGGGAGTACATTTCACATCCTATCACTGGTCCAGGACTTTTTAAGTTTTGTCTAACCGACCGGTCACAAAATAATCTATATTTCTTATGCAGATGCACTTCAGCTATCCTGATAATTTCTTTGTTGTTCTTTGATCCAATAATAGGGTTGCGATGCTTCGATCTTGCTAGATTCGACCCCAGGCAACCCATCAGAGAAGGAACATCCGGCGAACAACCCGAGCTTACGAGGTTTTGAAGTCATTGACGAGGCAAAGGCTGAGCTAGAGTCTCTATGCCCACAGAAGGTCTCATGCGCCGACGTTCTTGCATTCGCAGCACGCGACAGTGCCTACAAACTCGGCAGCATCAACTACGCAGTCCCAGCGGGTCGCCGCGATGGGCTGGTCTCACTCAAAGACGAGCCCTCCCAGAATCTTCCTCCTTTCTTCTTCAATGCGCAACAATTAGAAGCTAATTTTGCGAGCAAAGGCCTCTCTCTGGACGAGATGGTGACGCTATCCGGTGCACATTCCATTGGAGTCTCGCATTGCTCCTCCTTCTCGGACCGCTTGTACTCCTTCAATGCCACTCACACCCAAGACCCTTCAGTGGACACCAAGTTGGCTACTCAACTGAAATCCAAGTGTCCGAACAATGGAGGCGCTAGCGATCCCACTGTGCCATTGGACTTGGTCACGCCGAACAGGCTAGACAACAAGTACTACACTAATTTGAAGAACCACCGAGGCCTATTGACTTCTGATCAGACCCTTTTTAACAGCCCTTCGACGGCTAACATCGTGAGGAGGAATGCAAATAATGGCGGAGCATGGGCAAACAAGTTCGCGGCGGCAATGGTGAAGATGGGATCCATCGACGTCCTCACCGGGAGCGAGGGTGAGATTAGGAGGAAATGCATGGTGGTGAACTAGATATGGACCATTAGGTTTAACTTTGATTTTTCATCCGACATTGTTTCATTTCTTTGATTGCTGCTTCAAGTGTGAATTATCATTTTTTTGTCCTCAACTTCAAGTGTGTATTCATCTGATTTAATTACATTGATTTGGTTTAAGAATTCTTAAGGAAGTACATAAAGGGATATTTGCAGGTTTTAAGAAATCCTATGTTAGCTAGCTGTTGTCTTGACATGATCTTTCGCTATGATTGCTTGCTCATTTCTTGGTCTAACTACTAATTGCTCTTTTTCATTTTTTGAATGTATTTCGAATTTTCACTGACCTTAACGATTTTTGGCTTCACTTGTACCGCATTAAACTTAACTTTTATTAAACATCGAAGTACTGAAACTTTTATTTGGAACTTCAGTAAGTTATTTTCATTTGAGTTCCTAAAAACTTTTGAAGGGCAAAACCAGAAAATATTTTTTAAACCCAAGCGAAAGGAGGGCAACAACGAGTATTGATTAAGTATGGGTTAAATATTGGTCATTTGATCTGGATTGCATGATATAGGTCAAAATGAGTTAAATGAATCAATTTATATTAGATCATTTTTTTTATCCGATCCATCCGTTTGATGAATTCCCTAAGCTAGCTCGTCAACAAGGCTGTCGTCACTACTGCCAACTTCGAAAAAACCGCAACTCTGTGTCATGCGCGACGGCCGCCTTCAGCAATCATCCCCCCAGCCCCCTCAAATCCTCACACCCTTATCTCTGTCTCTCCCTCCCTTTGCTCGCTTGGCAGATGGAGATTGCCGCTGAGCCCTCACAACCTCAGATCAAGTCGGTCCCACTCATAACATCAAATCTTCTAAATCGTGTTAGGGAAGTTCTATCCTACCACCTGCCTAAACATATTGTTCGACACATATAATCTGGTCCATCAAATATGGGATGCAAAGGAAAATTTAGACCGTTAATCATGTACATTTCAATTTAAAAAATCATGAGATGATCCTAATAGGCTCGACAACAAGTGCTACACTAATTTGAAGAACCACCGAGGTGTATTGACTTCCGATCAGACACTTTTTGATAGCCCTTCGACAGCATATATCGTGAGGAAGCACGCGAATCATAGTGGAGGATGGGCTAACACGTTCACAGCTGCAATGGTAAAGATGGGATCGATCGGTATTCTCACCGGGAGCCAGGGCGAGATTAGGAGAAATTGCAGAGTTGTGAACTAGCAGATGCTTACAAGGTTTATTAGAACATATATAAGCAGATTTTGACTCTTGAAACTTACATAACATTAAAGATTTCTAGGAATTTAGAAATGCAATTAATAACACTGGAACTTGTATTATTGACTCTTCAATCTTGTGCCGTATCTTCAAAATTCATCCAAGTTCGACCAGAAGATAACCATCTTCAAGGCTCATCAAAATGATTGTTGCTATAGTATGTTATAAGAGGCAAAATATTCAAGATCAAGGCTTTGTTTGTTTTGTAGAAAATATTTTTTGGTAATTTATTTCTATCATTTTTCGATATTTGATTTTCTTATGAAAATAAATTAACGGGAAATGTTTTTCTAGTCAACAAAAAAGGTTTTCATACCAAAATTTAAATTTAGGAAAATGATTTTTTCTTATAAAAATCGAAATTTATTTTTCAAAATGAGATTAAATATCGGCGCTTGGATCAAAAATACTGTACTTGGGCATAAGAACCCTAAAACTTGTTCCAATTCCTTGGCAATGGGGCCACGTCCCCAATGCTTGGGCCTAGGAGCTTGGCCATCATGCTTGGGCCCGGGACCTTTGCCACCCTGCTTGGGCCCCAAATACTGATGTACGTGCCTAGGACGTTGGGCTCGAGTCCTCGGCACTCGTGCCCAGGTTTGTTGAGGTTGGGCCTTACACCCAGTGCCCATGCCCAATTCTATGACCTCTGAGCCTAAGTCCATCAAAGCTAGCCCGTGTTCGTGCCTATTCCCCTACACTTTGGTCCATCGATGCTAGGCCTAGGCCCAAGGACTGAGTCTGGGCCTTAATGCACTCAGGCATGGGTGCCATGGTCTCCGACCCAACCTTGATGGACCTAAGTCCAAGAGCAGGGGAATAGGTCTTGGGCACTCGGTTTGGAGCTTGGCTTCAATGGATCCAGGCATGAGCACCAGAGTCTCAATCCTAAGCGCTAGCGTTCTAACTCCATCTCGATGGACCCAAGCTCAGGTGCATGGATCAGGCTAGGCCTCTGTAAACCTGAGGCGGTGTGCTAGGGAGTCGAGCATGGGCACTGAGTTCTCGGGTTTAGTTTTGATGGACCTAAGGCCATGTCTATGCTCGTGCCTTGTAGTCGGGGATTCGGGCTTGAGATTTTGGTGCCCATCCTAGGTTTCTTGATTACTCATTTGTAATTCGCTAGCATCCTTGACTAAATCATGTGCAAGTCACTAACACTCAAAAAATATATGTTTAATGAGCTGAATAATCTACAGCTAGTTGACCACTGAATAGATTCCGCGATTTGGGTACGCAGGATGATTTTTTTTTTTTTTTTTTTTTGGTAAGTATGCAGGATGCTTTTATCTGCCACTGAAAGCTTAAAAGCCAAATAATCGATCTCTAAAGGCAAATTTCTAGTCTCAAATTCCCAAATATATTATAGTGAATGATCCGATCATTCTTAGACGATTCTCATCCTTTGCATACAATAATTTGAACAAATGCGTATTTCACATGCAGTTATATATTAATAATATAATTAAAAATCATTACGCGGTGGTGTGGAGCTAAATTGGTTGACCGAACCAAAGTCATACGCCTGCATAAGCAAATATTAATCGATCTATCAGTACTAACACAAAAGAAGAAATCAGAATCAGTACAATACTAAGAACTTGAGAAGGTGACGATAAGCTCTATGCAGCCCTCTCACCACCAGGTTGACTTCTTTGAAAATCGGGAAAATTGTTCAAAAATTCGTAAACTTTCTTATATGACGGCCAATTCTATCCTTAACTTTTTAATTTTGTCAATTTAGTCTTAATTCTTTCAACGATTTGTCAATATAGCCATTCCAATTAATTTTAGTTGAAAATCACTAATATGGATGTTAACCATCCTATGTGAAACAATTACCGCGTTAGTAATTTTGAATTAAAATTGATTGGATTGACTTTTTGAACAATTTTTCCATCAAAGTGCAGGCAAACGCTGTCCCTTGCAATGCTTCGAAGAGAGACCTTTGTTTTTTCTTCCCCTAAAGACCAGTTCAGGACGAACCGTTCAAAAAGTCTCACGCTCGTCCACCTTCACGTTGAAGCTTTCCTCGTTTTCTTCTTTCGCTTCTTCTTATCTGTGCCTGCAAAAGCACAGCTGCAACACACGCTTTCTTCCACGAATCAATTAAAACCGACCTTAATATTATCTTAATGTGATTGTCACACGTCCAATCCGATCTATAAATACCAATTTCACATTTCATCTTCTCTCCCTCGCCCACTCGGTTTCTCTCTTACCTCCATATCGTATTCATCTTCTTCCAAACTCTCCCTCTCAAGTGATTTCACATTCGGTATTCTTTCTACCCTTTTGTCAGCTCCTATCCTGGTTCATTCCTGGAAATGAAAACTATGGAAACCTCTTTCGGCTTCTGTGTCATTTTCTTGCTCACCACCATGCTGAACTCAGGTTCAGCAACTCTCCAAGTTGAATTCTACCGCTCCACTTGCCCGGCTGCAGAGTCTGTCGTTCGAAAAGCCGTGAACAAGGCGGTGGCCAGAAATCCCGGCACTGGCGCCGGGCTTATTAGAATGCACTTCCATGATTGCTTTGTTCGGGTATGCAAAGACTTCTTACCACATTTCTGAAGTAGCACTAACAATCTCGATTTCAATAAGCAGTAGCGACGATAAACTTTTCCAAGCGAAAAAAGTTATGTTGCTATTTTCTTATTACAAAGGATATTAGTTAGATGCGAGTATATTCACCTAGTCTAACATAAAAGTAACTTAATAATCGACGTTCCTTATGCAGATACATTTCAGCAATTCTGATGATGTTCGTATTTTTTGAAAAAATAATAGGGTTGCGATGCATCAATTTTGCTCGATTCAACACCGGGCAACCCATCAGAGAAGGAGCATCCCGCGAACAACCCAAGCTTACGAGGCTACGAAGTCATCGATGAGGCGAAGGCCGAACTAGAGTATCTATGCCCCCAGACGGTCTCTTGTGCTGATATTCTGGCATTCGCAGCCCGCGACAGCACCTACAAGCTCGGCAGCATTAACTACGCAGTCCCAGCCGGTCGCCGGGATGGACTAGTCTCCCTCAGAGACGAGCCGTCCCAGAATCTTCCCCCTCCTTCCCTGGATGCTCAACAGTTAAAGGCTAATTTTGCAAGGAAAGGCCTCTCTCTAGACGAAATGGTGACACTATCCGGTGCGCATTCGATCGGAGTCTCGCACTGTTCCTCCTTCTCGAACCGCTTGTACTCCTTCAACGCCACGCACAAGCAAGACCCTTCATTGGAACCCAAGTTGGCCAGTGAACTGAAAGCGAAGTGTCCGAACAATGGCGGCACCAGCGACCCGATGGTCCCATTGGACTTTGTCACTCCCAACAGGCTCGACAACAAGTACTACACTAATTTAAAGAAACACCGAGGCGTATTGACTTCAGATCAAACGCTTTTTAATAGCCCTTCGACGGCACATATTGTGAGGAGGAACGCTAATCATGGCGGAGCATGGGCTAACAAATTTGCAGCTGCAATGGTGAAGATGGGATCAATCGATGTTCTCACCGGGAGCCAGGGCGAGATTAGGAGGAATTGCAGAGTTGTGAACTAGCAGTCGCTTACAAGGTTTATTAGAACATATATATATATGCTTTCATTTCGATTTTTTTTGTACATTTTTTTCATTCATTCATTGCCACTTCAAGTGTGTAATTTATTTTCTGACAGAAAGAATAGTTGTGCAATTTATTTTCTTCTTTTTCCTGAACTTCGAGTGCGTATTTATCTTTAGACCCAAAACAAGTGTATTTATCTAATAGAATGGGCCAATTCTACTGTTGTAATCATTCCTTTATTTTGATTTAATTTTTGTGTCCGTAGCTTTCTAATGGAAAGAGTACCCAAAAAATCCGGAATGTATTACAATGAAACCAATCAATCTTAAATATTTTTTCAATTTGAAAAAAAAATTATAAACCTTTCTATTGAATCAGTTCAATCCTAGACATTTTTCATGTTTTCCCAAAAGAGTCCATCCAATCAATTTAGATAGGAAATTGTTGTCGTGGATGCCAACCATCCTGTGTGACATAACTGACACTGATGTGGATATTTTTTTATTTTTAAAATTGATATATTTTTTTCTTTTTTTTCCTTTCCTTTTCTTTCCTTTCTCAGTTTGTTGATGGCCGGCACTAGCCATGGTCCTCTTCTGAGCAAGGTCACCCTTGCTGACGTAGGTGAGGCCAACTCTCCCCCAAGCAATGCAACACGAGGGTGGCCCTTGCTAGCCATGGCATGTGTCTTAGCCATCAGCAAAAAGAATAAGGAAAGAAAAAAAGAAAGGAAAAAAGAATATTTATGTTAGCATTTGTCGTGCTGCATATTGATGATTTTATGCGACATGTAGGATAGTTAATATCCATGTTAGCAATTTCCATCCTACATTGACAGAAAAGATTCAATTGACAAAATGCGAAAAAAAGTTTATAACTAAATTGTCCAATTAAAAAATTTAGTACTAAATTTGTACCAATGCAATAGATTTAGGACATTGTTAGTATTTTTCTCGATTTCTAAAGCAATCGGTACATCTCCTAAATCCAAGGGTTAATACCCTGAAAAACCCAAAATTAGTACACCTGTGACAAATTTACTCAAAACTATTTTTTAACCACCAAAAACCCCAAACTAGCATACCTTTGACAAATTTACCCCAAACTGGTACACTTGTGACAAATTTACCCTCTGTTAGTTTTTGTTAAATTTTACTGTCAAATTATTAAGTTAAATGACACGTGACAATTGATTGATATATCAATTTGGGATTTTACGCTCAATTTGTCACAGTTTCCAATTTTTGTGATTTTTTTGTGGTATTAATTCAATTTAGCGAAATGTATATTTGTTACAAATTTATCAGTTTGGAGTTTTTTTGGTCGAATAAATAGTTTGGGGTAAATTTGTCATAAATGTACCAGTTTAAGGTTTTTTTTATGATTAATCAAGATAAATTTGTTACGAGTGTACCAGTTTGGGGTTTTCCATGATCAAAAAAATAGTTTGGGATAAATTTGTCACATGTGTATCAGTTTTTGTGTTTTTCGGGGTATTGACCCTAAATCCAATGTACGAATTTCTTTAGTACCAAAACTTTTCCCGATTTTGGAAACCCATTCCGTAAATATCATATTTATAAAGACAAACACACTTAGAAGGCATAAGGCCGATGAAATCTTCTAGAAGTCAAGCCACTATAGTTGTTGAAGAACAGTTTCTTTCACCACCATTCTTCCCTTAACCAAAATAGTATTTTTATTACTATCGTTACCATTGATATTCTAGATTTTCTATTTTAGAAAAATTAGTAAGTGATAAAGGTAAGATGTTATATTACTTTTAGATGGTAGATTGAAGCTTATCTCCAAGTAATTAGTGGAGATAAGACATTGTAGTCATTCAAAAAGTGTGCCATGCCATCTCGAAACTCAATTATCTCACCTTATTTTAGATTACTAAATTTTTGGGTCAAATTTATATTATTGAAATAATTAGCATATGTTTCAGGTAAAAGTGAAAGGTGTTGTTTTTATTGAAATTACCATGCAATAATCTTCTTTCACTCTAATTTATGGTGAAAATAATTAGGAATGTGCAAAAGAACTGGAAACCGCTCGGATCACCTGCACCGAACCAAATCAGATTGGATCGAAGTCGGTAGTTCTCAAGGGAACTAGTCCGATTCTCGATTCCAATAAATTGGAATCGATGGGTATTGGTTCGATTCCCAATACTAGGCATGAAACTACCCATCCACCCACCCACTCAAACTAGATCTCTAATATATAAATATATATTTAATTTTTAAGAAAATTTTCCAACAAAAAAATTAAGAAAAATGAAAACCCTAAAATCCCTAATTTGAAGCTTAACATCCATTAACTAAGTGCGCATCTTGTCTTACTCTCATCTCATATGAGTCATTTCTCTATCTCTCACTTACAATCTCGACTCTCAAGCTCAATGCCCATCGACTCATAGTGTTAGCTCTAAACTTTTAATATGAGTGCAATCTTTTTACTGATTTTGCAATTAAGAGTAGGGAAGTTATTTATTTTTTGCTTTACTTTGGCTTGCTAGAAAACATTACATTGAGTACGTGAAGCTTGATGAGATTGGTTCTATGGACCCACTCAGAACCGGATCAATTCTCAATGGTTCTGTGGAACCAATGGGCGGTTTCCAATTTCAGTTTTTCAAAATCGATCATTAGAGGGCAGTTTCAGTTCTAGGGTGGAACCACCCACGCGAACCATGCTTATTCCTAAAAATAATCCCATCACATTTCGTGATCTCTAACCTCGTAAATAAAACCGATATCCTTTGAAATGTCTCTTAAATCCAACAACACCTTCGAAGAACTTTAAGATTTGATGATGCTTCAATTTGTATCCAAACTAATGGATATCATTCAAACTTCCATGATCTATTATAAACACCTAAATCGCAAGATATTTGCATTGTAATAATTGTGGTGCAAAAGTGAATTTTCCACTAAATAAGGGAAAATCCCAAATAGGGACCCAAAGTGCACCTTTTTTTTTTTTTTTTTTTCAAAAGAAGACTTGAAGTGGAGTCCATCTCAAATAAAGACCCATAGTGGTAATTTAATCTCAAAGAATGACCTCACTCGCTGGCCGGTGAACAGATGCATCTCCGATGCATATTCCGATGGCCTGATCAAGGGTATTTTTTTCCAAAAAAATTCTTTTTTTCATTTTCAATTGTCCCATTCTTTTTTTTTTTTTTTTTTTTCTTTTTTTCTAGTCAATGGTGTGATATTCATCATCTTCTTCATCCCCTATTTGTCTTCTTCTTGCTAGATCAAGAACACTGGACTTGGAAGGGCTTGCGAGCGCCGGCCACTAGTAAGGGTCAGCGAGGGTTAGCCTTGCCTTAGGCTAGTGGGGACTTGACGCCCATCACCGACAGCATGCAAGGGCAATCGAGCCCTCGTGAGCCACGAGCAAGGGCTTGCAAGCCGACCCTCGCCAAATCTAGCGAGGGTGGCCTTGGCCATGACCGACGAAGGCCGTCGAGCCCTCACTAGCTGTGAGCAACGGCTTGTAGGACCTCGCCGACCCTTATTAGTGGTCAGCAAGGGGCAACCTCGTTGATGGCCACAAGGGGGGACCTCCCTCGCCTTCGCCTAATGCTCCACCGACAACCCCGTCTTCTACCAAGACTATGATTAGGACACCCATGCTGCCTTCTTCATCCCTTCCTCCCACCACCACTCCAAGATCGACAACTCCTCCAGCTACCCTTTTTCCCTCGAGCACCTCCTTGTAGGTCCTCAATTTGGATGGCCCTCAGCATATGTGGCGAGGGTCGGCCTGCAGGCCCTCATTCGCTGCAAGGGAGGGCTTGATGGCCCTCGCTTGCTATCGGCATTGGATGTCAATCCTGCCTTCGACCCAGGTGAGGCCAACCTTCACTAGATCTATCGAGGGTTGACTTGCAAGCCCTCGCCTACGGCCAGCGAGGGCTCGATGACCCTTACATGCTATCAGCGATGGGCATCGAGCCCTTGCCGACCTTTACTAGCGGCCGGCACTTGCCAGCCTTTCCCTAAGTTTGGTGTTCTTGATCTAGGCAAGAAGAAGATGAACAAGGGACGAAGAAGATGATAAATAGCACAACCGTTGACCAAAAAAAAAAAAAAAACAAAGAACAAGACAATCGAAAATGAAAAAAAGAATTTTTTTTTTGGACGAAAATATCCTGATCAAGCTACCGGAATATGCATCGGAGATGCATCTATTCATCGGTCGGTGAGTGAGATCCTTTTTGAGAATAAATGACCAAAGGGTTTTTATTTGAAACAAACTCCATTTCAAGTTCTCTTTTGAAAAAATGGTTAATCCCTTGAAAAACCAAAAATTGGTACACATGTGATAAATTTACCCTAAACTATTTTTTTTTTTTTTTACCATCAAAAACACAAAACTAGTACACTTATAACAAATTTACCTTATGTTAGTTTTCGTTAAATTTTACTATCAAATTATTAAGTCAAATAATACATGACAGTTGATTGGTATACCAATTTTGGATTTTACGTTCTGTTTGTCGCAATTTACAATTTTTGTGATTTTTTTGTGGTATTAATCCAATTTAGCAGATGGTATATTTGTCTCAAATTTACCAATTTTGGGTTTTTTGTGGTTGAAAAAATTAATTTGAGATAAATTTGTCATAAATGTATTAGTTTATGATTTTTTATGATCAGTCGGAGTAAATTTGTCACAAGAATACCAATTTCGGATTTTTCATAGTAAAAAAATTAGTTTGGATGAATTTGCCATAGGTGTACTAATTTTGGGTCTTTCAGGATTTAACCCTTGAAAAAATGAGGGTACTTTGGATCTCTATTTGAGATTTTCCCACTAAATAATGAGCAGCAATTATCAGTGTACACCCGTGTACGTACATAGTCACCTTGTAATAATTAGATTTTAATTTTATAAACACCACGCGGTGCGGTGCGAGTTGCAAAAGGTTTAGGTAAGAACTGAAGCCAACATGATTGACCAAGGTACATATAAAAGTACTACTATCCCAGAAAAGAAATCAGAAATAGAATACTGCCGAGAAGGTGACGACGTCCCTACAAATCCTCGCCCACGTCGCGAAGTTGACATCTTTGAAGGTAGAGCGCAAATGGGCCGCTCCTTTTCTTGAAAAACTCCAAGCACGAAGAACTGTTCAAAGTCCAAAACTCACGCTCCTTCTTCATCTCTTCTTCTTTTCATGCTTGAACGAGCACAGCTGCACGAACACGGTTTCTTGTTCGAATCAATCAGCGCCAACCTTTGATATTTTATTAAGGAAAACGTGAGTTGTCTCATTTCAGTGCCTATCTATAAATGCCACATCGAGCATTTCTTTCCATCCCCATCACTTGGTTTCTTCTCTCTATCTCTATCTCATTGTCATCTGCTTTCCAGCTCTCGCTCTCTAGTCTCTCTCTAAACTCTCTCTCTCTCTCTCTCTCCCTGATTTTCCAGTATATTGTGCCCATTTTTGTCAGCTTCTGTCCTGAGGTTCATTCTTGGAAATGAAAACTATGAGAACCTCTTTCTTCTGTGCCATGTTCTCGTTCATCACCTTTCTGAACTCGGGTTCAGCAACTCTCCAAGTGGGATTCTACCGCTCCACTTGCCCGTCTGCGGAGTCCGTCGTCCGGAAAGCTGTGAACAAAGCGGTGGCCAAGAATCCCGGCATCGGTGCTGGGCTCATTAGAATGCATTTCCATGATTGCTTCGTTCGGGTATGAATGGACTTTTTTGCACATTTCGGAAGTAGTGGCTATAATCTCGTTTTTCGGAAAATAGTAACTCGAGGAAAACCATTTTCTAGCAAAAAGCGTACGCCTATTTTTCGTTAGTACAAAAGATATTGATGAGATGTGTGTGTGGAGTAAATTTCACATTCTATCACGAGTCCAGGACGTTTAAGTTTAGTCTAACTTGACGGCCACAAAATAATTATGTTTCTTATACTGATGCACTTCAGCTATCCTGATAATTAATTGGCTGATCTTTGATCCAATAATAGGGTTGCGATGCTTCAATCTTGCTGGATTCGACCCCAGGCAGCCCATCAGAGAAGGAACATCCCGCAAACAACCCGAGCTTACGAGGTTTTGAAGTCATCGATGAGGCGAAGGCTGAGCTAGAGTCTCTATGCCCGCAGAAGGTCTCATGCGCTGACATTCTTGCATTCGCAGCACGCGACAGTGCCTACAAACTCGGCAGCATCAACTACGCAGTCCCAGCGGGTCGCCGCGATGGGCTGGTCTCACTCAAAGACGAGCCCTCACAGAATCTTCCTCCTTTCTTCTTCAATGCGCAACAATTAGAAGCTAATTTTGCGAGCAAAGGCCTCTCTCTGGACGAGATGGTGACGCTGTCCGGTGCACATTCGATTGGAGTCTCGCATTGCTCCTCCTTCTCGGACCGCTTGTACTCCTTCAATGCCACTCACACCCAAGACCCTTCAATGGACACCAAGTTGGCTACTCAACTGAAATCCAAGTGTCCGAACAATGGAGGCGCTAGCGATCCCACTGTGCCATTGGACTTGGTCACGCCGAACAGGCTAGACAACAAGTACTACACTAATTTGAAGAACCACCGAGGCCTATTGACTTCTGATCAGACCCTTTTTAACAGCCCTTCGACGGCTAACATCGTGAGGAGGAATGCAAATAATGGCGGAGCATGGGCAAACAAGTTCGCGGCGGCAATGGTGAAGATGGGATCCATCGACATCCTCACCGGGAGCGAGGGTGAGATTAGGAGGAAATGCACGGTGGTGAACTAGATATGGACCATTAGGTTTAACTTTGATTTTTCATCCGACATTGTTTCATTTCTTTGATTGCTGCTTCAAGTGTGTATTATCATTTTTTTGTCCTCAACTTCAAGTGTGTATTCATCTGATTTAATTACATTGATTTGGTTTAAGAAACCTTGAGGAAATAGATAAAAGGGATACTTGTCTGGTTTCAAGTAATTCTATGTAAGGTAGCTGTTGTCTTGACATGATCTTTCACTATGATTGCTTGCCCCTTTCATGCTCTAACAACTAATTGCTCTTTTTCATCTTTTCTATGCATCATCCCGATAAGCATGGACTTTTTTCTTTTATTCATCACGAGTGAGTTTTACAGGCTGTATTTCAAATTTTCAATGACTTCTACGATGTTTGGCTTTACTTGTACTGCATGAAACTTAACTTTTATTAAACATCGAACTACTGAAATTTTTATTTGAAATTTTTATAAGTTTTTTTCATTTGAGTTCCTCAAAATAAGCATTGGCTCAACATGGACTATATATTTTTTTTTTTATCAAGAATGAGTAGAATAGGGTGTATTCAAATTTTTAATGACTTTTATTAGTTTTGGCTTTAATTGTACTGCATGAAAGTTAATTTTTATTAAAAAAAAATGATTATGTGACAGTTTTTATTCTACTGTGAGAATAACAATCTATTTTGGATCATAAAAAACTATATGATAGATAATTATAAATTGTTATGAGGTCCACTATGTCAAGAATTTGTGGCTCACAACAAACTGTTATTCTCAAAGTAGCCCAAAAATTATTATGCTAGCAAAGTCCGTTTATTAAATATCGAATTATTAAAGTTTTTATTTGAACTTTTATAAGTTTTTTTTTTTTTTTCATTTGAGTTTTTCAAAAAATTTAAAGGGCAAAGCATGAAAATATTTTTTGAACCTAGGCAAAAGAGGGGGAACCAACACAAATAAGGCTCAACAACAAGTACTACACTAATTTGAAGAACAATTGAGGCCTATTGACTTCTTATTGTACGCTTTTTAATAGCCCTTTGACGACAAATATTATGAGGAAGAATGTGAATAATGGTGGAGTATGGCCTACTAAGTTTGTGGTGCCAATGATGAAGGTGGATTGACAGATACTCTCCCTTGGAGCTAAGGCGAGATTAGGAGGAATTGCAGGGTTGTAACTACTTGAAAGGTTTACAAGGACATATATAGCGGTTTATTTCAATTTTTTTAGCTTGCTACTTCTGCATTTTTTTTTTTTGGTCGAAACTGTTGGGGAGAATCAGGCAACAATTCACTAAAGACAAACTCAATCTAGGATCAATTTTTCCCTCAAAACTAAACCGACGAAAATCTACTTGACCCCGGCAACAACCAATAGGCAAAATGACAAGAAGACAAAGCCAGCAATAAAAGTTCATCCAAAAACTTCCACTAATCACTAATAATAGTAAGATACACATAGTGTTCTCCCCTAGTCATACACTAGAGGCTCAACATTAATAATACAACTATGTTTCCTCATCACAAAGGTGAATTAACATAAACAAAGCAATAATATCCTAACCACAATTGGAGGATTCGGAGGAGGTTCTCAACGAACGAAACCAGTCAATACGTAACCCCCAGAAGGGATCGACTTCAATGAAGTGTTCTCTCAAGTTGTGAAACATAGTTCCATTCATGGGTGCTCGTGTTAGTAGTCCTTTATGATCTAGAACTTCGGCAACTTTATGTTAAGCCCGCTTTTCTGCATGGTGAACTCGAGGAGACAATCTATATGTTTCAACTCGAGGGATTCATCATTAAGGGTAAAAAAAGATCACGTTTGTAGGTTGAAACGTTTTTTTATGGTCTCAGGCAATCTCCGCAGCAATGGTACAAGAGATTTGATAATTTTATGTTGAGTCATGGCTACTCGCAAAGTGCACATGACAGTTGTGTATACTATAAGAGATTACATGATGGTTCTATTATTTATTTATTTATTTATTATATGTGGATGACATGCTTATTATGAAAGTGCTAGTACGAATACCTAAAGGGGGTGAATGGTGTGAAGACAATTTTTCGAAAGAATGGGTAGAAATATTTTGTTTCTAAAACATAGTCTTAGGAACAATATGATAGTGCTAGTATGAACAAAATAAAGGAGTTAGGGAAGAGAATAAGTTTAACACAATATTTATAGTGGTTTGGCTTAATCAAGCCTACGTCCACTCTTCCACGCTAACAGCCTTCTTGGCTGGATTCCACTATGCAATCAACAAGAGATTACAACTTTGAGTGCAAACACTTAGTAGTAGATCACACTATCTCACTAAGTCACTCTTTTGGTATTTCTCTCACGATTCACAAACGTTTAAGCTCTCGAGAAACAAGTGTATGATCAAAAGTTCGCTTAGACTTTGGAATTATAAATTCTACGCTCCGTCTCTTACTTGCTCATCGGTCCTTCACCTATCCTTAAATACTCCTCCACTTCCAAACTACCCGTTGGACAGCATCCGGAGAATCGTCTTCCAATATACCCAGTGGACAGATCTATATCTAGAAAATTTAGTAGCCGTTGAGTGATAGAAGTAGAATCCCAAATTGATTATGATCGCCCATACAAAAAGAATCTTGGTTTCCATAAGTAGAGCTTCTTCATATAGAAAGTTCTTGTCTTCAAGATCCAATTATCAATCAATTAGATTGAATCAATCAAATCAATCTTGATATAAAATCTAAACCAGATCACTAGCCGTTATATGATTGGGCTTGAGTTACGATTCATCAAATCTGGATGTAAAGTCCGAGTCTGTAGACTTTACGATATGAGTCTTGAGACTTTACAATCTGGGTCTCAGTAGACTTTACAATCTGAGTCGTAGACTTTACAATATGAGTCTTGAGTGGCGGTCTTGGACTTTGAGTCTTGAGTTCGCAGTCTTCAAACTTTGAGTCTTGAGTCCGATGTCTTCGACTTTGACAATATCCTTTACATGTTCTATCATCCGCATGGTCTATTACTCAACCATCAAACATGTTAGTAGCCTTTGATTTATTTTGTCATCTTCAAAACATCATAAGGGATTTCCCTAACACAATAGACGTTCAGCAAGTTCAGACTTTAGTAGTTAAATAAAATTACAAACAAAGTAAATGAGTTTAACACATAATTTATAGTGGTTCGGCTTAAATCAAGCCTATATCCACTCTCCCACGCTAACAACCTTCTAGCTGGATTCCACTATGCAATTAATAAGAAATTACAACTTTGAGTGCAAACACTTAGAGGTAGATCACACTATCTCACTAAGTCACTCTTTTGGTACTTCTCTCACGATCACAAACGTTTAAGCTCATGAGAAACAAATGTATGCTCGAAGTTCATTCAGACTTTAGAATTATAAATTCTACGCTCCGTCTCTTACTTACTCATCAATCCTTGATATCCTTAAATACCCATCCACTTCCAAACTAGCCATTGGACAGTATCTTAAAGGATCATCTTCAAATCTACCCATTAGACTAGAAGATTTAGTAGCCGTTGAGTGATGGAAGTAGAATCCCAAATTAATTTTGATCGCCCATACAAAGAGAATCTTGATTTTCATAAGTAGAGCTTCTTCGTATAGAAAGTTCTTGTCTTCAAAATCCAATCATCAATCAATTAGATTGAGTCAATCAAATTAATCTTGATATAAAATCCAAACCAGATCACTAGCTGTTATATGTTTGGGGCTTATGTTACGTTCTGTCTGATGTTGCTAGTATGAGTACCTAGAGGGGGGTGAATAGGTATACAAAGATTTTTCTTGATAATTTCTGTATACTTGTGCAATACTTAGACAGTTCAAGGATTAGTGAAAGATAACAATCAATGTAAGACTGAGTAAGGAAAGAGAGAATTAAACACGCGGTTTATAGTGGTTCGGCTTGATCCAAGCCTACGTCCACTCTTCTTCGCACCGACAGCCAATTTGGCTGGATTCCACTATGAACAAAGAGATGTTACAGTGTTGTTCTTCCTTGATCTCTCGATGTAGATGATCTACTACACTCGCTCAAGGTATCACCAAGTATAAACACTCTTTGTGTATACAATTTCGTTCGGATTTGTATCGACTAATAATCAAGGTGCTTCGACTGGAATTTTTCTATCAATCACGTCCTCTAAGACAACTAGAATGTCTTCCTTTTTATACTCCTTTATGCCATCATACCGTTGGCACTTACTAAAGGAATTCCTCCAATCTACCCGTTGGACGGAATCAATCAAGAAGATCATTCGAGCTATAAAAGGAACCCGACGATAGCCCATCAATCTGTTCGCCCATACAATCGGGATCTTGGTTTCCAAGAATAGAACATTCCAAGAATACTTCGTCGACCATCGGATCTTCAATTGATCTTGATACGAACAAAAGAATCTGTTATGATTATCCAGCCAAAAGGATCTTCTCCAGACGATAAGATAAAATCCTCAACCATATACTTCGGCTCTGGATTTCCTTCGTCACTAGATCAGAAAGACTGTCAATGAGAATGGTCTTGAGTCTTGAGTCTTGATACTTGAGTCTTGAATCTTGAGTCTGGTGATCAGAAAGTTTTCAGACTTTAAACTAGACGATCTGCAGATATCCGGACTAGACCGAAAGAAACGTTTTGTCGCCTTCAAAATATTCTCGGAATGATTTCTCCAACAATCTCCCCCTTTTTGATGGTGACAAAACTTTCCTGTAGATTTGAACCACTTTGACCTGCAAAAACATTTCTCAAGCAATATGGCAATCTCATAAAGATTTAACAAAACAACCGGACTACTCGCACCCACAGAAAATTGGTTAGTCTTTCATGAGTAATACCATATAACAATACTTGAAATGAATGCAAACAGTCAAGCATTTAAATCCACAGCCAATTCGGTCAGATTCAAGTTCATATCCAAGTTCACTCAAGTTCAAAAACAAACACATTCAAAACACATTCAAACAAATTTAAAGTCAAAGAAAGTTGGTTGATTGGTTGGTTCAAATTGCTTTCTCCCCTTTTTGTCAACATTAAAAAGGTGAGAAAGATGTCATGTCTGCTTAGGAATGCGCACAATCTGAAATCCCCATGGACTGGACTACTCCTTCGAGCTTCTTCAAGTCTTCCCTCAGTTGAGCTACCTCTTCTCCCTTGGCATTGGTTTGCAGTTGTAGAGCGAGGTCTTTCATTTTATCCTCCAGGGTAACTGAAGATGCTTGTCCAGCATTCTTCAAGGCTTGAATTTCACAGTCCAGGGCATAGATTTGGCCACGCATTTCCAGAAGAATATCCATGATACGACGAAAATCTGCAGAATTGTCTGTCTGTGTACTAGCATTGGCTTTCTCAGATGGAGTGAATGCAGACGATGGCGCTTCTGTAAAGTCTTGCAGATTTGGTTCTGACGTATCGTGACCTTCTTCAGGCAATTGAGAAGCCTAAAATTCTTCTGGTGCTGCTGGAGATTGTCGTAGACCTTCACTATTGGCAGCATGAGGTGAGGACCTCTCTTGCTCACCAACTCCCCCTGTCTCTAGGACATCAAGAGGAGAAGAGTGATGATCATGCTCTTTTGTATCCTTTTCTCTAGATTCAGCTGCAGACTTTTCTTGCTCTTCTTCTCCTTCTTCTTCAGCTTCTGTCTCCTTCTCTCTCTCGCTCTTCTTCTTCTCTCGTTCTTGTCTTCTTCTTCTTCTCTCTGTTTCTTCTGCTGTTCTGTTGATTGGGGAACAGAACGTCTTGTCCTTATCAGAGCAGTAATTGTAAGATCTTCCTCCTCCTCTTCATCTTCCAAGATGAGAGTTCTCTTCTTTTTTGCTAGGGCACCAATGGCTTCCTTTCCCTTTCTTTTTGAAGTGACGGAACGGAGTCTTCACTCGAATTTCTCCATTGCCTTAGAAAGTTCTTTCGACGCATCTTGGTCAATCTTTAAACCTACCACCATCTTATCGCACGGTCGAACACGAGAGAGTGTGTGGCGGTTCAATATTCATGTGTCTCAAGATCCTGGTCACTGCACTGGATAAGGCAATTGTCCCTTGTCTTTCGACATTGCTCTGTACATGTGAAAGAGAATAGTGTGAGGGAGAGAGAACTTCTTCCCGAGTTGATTGCGTACATCAATTTGGCTTGAGAATTAGACACATCAGTCTTTGATGTAGACTTCGGCCTAATGCAATTGATAACAATTTTGTGCAACACAATGTTGATGGCACGCATCCTTGAATAGATGATTTTTCCCTCAATATCTCTATCTTCGACAAGGTCCATTGTGGCACGAGCAATTGAGACTTTGACTGGTTGATATCGTGCCCGTTCAACTCCAAGTATGTCCGCCAACATATCCACATCCAACACATAATCATGATCTCGAACACTGAAAGATATTCTATTCGCATCAATAAAGCTAAGATTTGAATAGAAATATGCAGTCAGTTGAGCATATCCGTCCGTGGTGTCAGTGCAAAAATGTTCTAGTTGAAGCAGACAAAACTTTTCTCTCAATTTCACATTCACAGCATCTAGAAAATCGAAGTCTACACTTCTAGGGTTTATTACCCTCGCTTCAGCAATTTGAAGAACAAAGTTTCTGTTCCTTTGATTTAAATAACTCCATCCTCTTTCCCTTCACCTTCGCAGCAACACCCAATCTCGGTTGAAAATCGTGAACATTTTGTCATCGTCGTTCCCATCAATCAAATTTGGGCCCGACATCCGAGGGTCACTCGGAATATTTGCAAGCGCTTCCTCTCGCTTTACCTTTGGGAGCAATTCCCAAATCCTCCATTTTCTTCAGAAAAATGTACTCATTCCCATAGTTCTTTCCTTTAAGAAACTCATCCACATATTTCATCGGAGTCGCAGTACTTTTCAATGCACAAAGTAGAGTTTGTAAATATAAGAGGGTTTTGGACTCTTACGGGTCCGCATCCTCGATTACCTCTTCTTCGGATGTTGACCCGCACCTTGTGGGGTAGAAGGCGTTGAGTGACGTGGTGGAGAATGAGTCGGGTTCGATGCCGACTCGAAAGTTCTTCCTCTTCTGTGAGATCGAAGTGGGTAGGTCCCTCCTTCATCCTCTGTGGTCCCCTTGACGCAATTCTTGAGGACTTCCTTGAAGACGACATTCTTCTTGTCTCTAAAAGATTTCTTTGATTGCTTTCCCAAGAAAAAGATGACAACTTTCTCGAGGATGAATTCGAAGTAAAAACCAGTTTGAGAGGAGAATGCTTTTAGGGTTTTGAAGATTGAAAGAGAAAACTGTATATATAACTCAGTTTTGAAAAGGGGAAGTTTAATCGGTACAAGGAAAGTGTACGAATACCTCTTTTCTAAATCAATAACTGCCAAAATTAAACCTTTTGAAAAGACAAGTTTTCACGGAGAGAATGACTAAGCGAAAGATCATACCTTTTCGAGTTTAGATAAAGTAACAACTTACAGTCTATAGTCATCAACGTCTGAGTCTGAGAGATTTGAGTCTGATGAGATTTGAGTCTGATGGTTATCAACTTTCTGAGTCTGAAGGTTGGAGAGTCTCTAGACTTTAACTTCTTCGAGCTTCAAAATGTTGAGTCGGAGCGGATAAAATCAAATTGATTTTTCTCCAAAGGCTTTGTGAATATATCTGCTAGTTGACCTTTTGAATCAACAAATTGAATCGAGATTTCTCCACTTTGAATATGATCTCTAATAAAGTGATGTCGAATTTCTATATGCTTTGCTCTTGAATGAAGAATTGGATTTTTGGTGAGATTGATTGCGCTGGTGTTGTCACATTTGATTTCGTGCATGAGTCTTCAATCCCAAAGTCTTGTAGCTGTTGTTTTATCCATAGAATTTGTGAACAAGCAGCTTCCAAGGGCAACATATTCTGCTTCGTTGTTGAGAGAGCTACGGTGCTTTGTTTCCTTGAAAACCAAGACACCGTCCCGCTTCCAAGTAACTCGGCAAGTTCTGAAGTACTCTTTCTATCGACTCGCAGCCAGCCCAGATCTGCGTCTCGAATATCCCAGGAAGATTAAAGTCTCCTTCTTAGGATACCAAAGACCCATACTTGAAGATGAAGCAACGTATTTAATAATACGTTTTGCAGCACCGAGATGAGATTCTCTAGGATCCGATTGAAACCTAGCACAGATACAAACACTTAACAAAATGTCGTCTAAAAGCGTAAGATAAAGAAGTGAACCGATGATGCTCCCTGTACAGCTTTTGATCAACTTTCTTCCCTTCCTCATCTTTGTCTATCTTCAAAGAACTTGACATTGGTATATCAGTCTTCTTGCAATTTTCCAATCCAAATCTTTTGACAAGATCATTTGCATATTTTTCTTGGTTAATGAAAGTTCCTTCCTTCAATTGTTTTATTTGAAGGCCTAGAAAGAATGTTAATTCTCCCATCATACTCATTTCAAACTCATCCTGCATAGACTTAGAAAATTTCTTGCATAGACTTTCATTAGAGGATCCAAAAATAATATCATCAACATATATTTGAACGAGTAAAAAGCTTTTGTTTTCCTTTTTGATGAATAGAGTAGTATCTACTTTACCTTTAACGAAGCCGTTCGTAATAAGAACTTACTTAGTCTGTCGTACCAAGCTCGAGGTGCTTGCTTTAGACCATACAGAGCTTTTTTCGTCCCAAGACCGAGTCGGCTTCTTTGGGTCTTCAAATCCAGGCGGTTGTTCCACATAAACTTCCTCTTGGATAAATCCATTTAGGAAAGCACTTTTGACGTCCATTTGGAATAACCTGAAATTTTTGTAACAAGCAAACGCAAGTAATAGACGAATAGCTTCTAACCTTGCTACAGGAGCGTAAGTCTCATCATAGTCTATTCCTTCTTCTTGCGTGTAACCCTTGGCCACGAGTCTTGCTTTATTCCGTACGACTTTTCCTTTTCGTTCATCTTGTTTCGAACACCCATTTGGCTCCAATAATGTTTTACCTTTTGGTTTAGATGTCAATTCCCAGACATCGTTAATGTTGAACTGTCTGAGCTCTTCTTGCATAGCTTCAATCCAGCTTTCATCAGATAAAGCTTCTTCTATGCTTTTTGGTTCAATTTCAGAGATGAGAGCCACAGCACTAGACTCTTCACGTCTTTTGGATCTGGTGCGAATTCCTTCATTAATTTCGCCTATAATGAGATCTTTAGGATGACTGGACTTGTGCTTCCAGTTACTGGTTGATTTTTCTGGATGATGATCTCTTTCTTTATTTGAATCTTCATGAACATCTTGACGCTGGTCTTCCAGAGTCTGAGATACTTTTTGAGTTGAAGGCCTTGGAAGGTCTGGAGCATGTTCGAGACTCTTCATATTGAGTCTCGATTTGGGTTCATCTTGCGTAGAGTCTTGAAATTTGACATTCATTGACTCCTCCACCGTCTGGCTTTTCTTGTTATAGACTCTGTAGGCTTTGCTTGATGTAGAATATCCAAGAAAGATGCCTTCATCTGATCTTTCTTCAAACTTACCAACTCGATCTTTTGCATTTTTCAATATGAAACAATAGGCTTCTTACCTTTGAATAATTCGTAAGGGGTTTTCTCAAGAATAGGTCTTAGGAAGACTCTATTGATGATATAGCATGCTGTTGAAACGACTTCAGCCCAAAATTGTGAAGAAATTTTGCTTTCAATTAAAAGAGTTCTAGCCATTTCTTGAAGAGATCTATTCTTTCTTTCCACAACTCCATTTTGCTGAGGAGTGTATGGAGAGGAGAATACGTGCTTAAAACCAGATTCATCACACAATTTTGTGAAATCTTGATTTTCAAATTCACCTCCATGATCTGTTTTTATACTAGAGATAACACATCCTTTTTCATTTTGAACCTTTTTAGCAAATTTTTCAAAATACGAAAAGGTTTCTGATTTACTTGCAAGGAAATATACCCAAGTAAAACGGAAGTAATCATCCACAATTACTAGGCAATATTTCTTACCTCCAATACTCTGGGTTCTGGTTGGTCCGAAGAGATCCATATGCAGCAACCGTAGTGCATGATTAGTAGAGACATGATTTATTTGCTTAAATGAATTTCTTACCTGTTTTCCTGAATACGGGGTGTGCATGGATCGGACTTTTGATATGGTAATTTGGGTAAACCTCGAACAAGCTGCTTTGATGAGATTTTGGCTAATTGCTTCATATTGACATGGCCAAGCTTTCGTGCTATAAGCTTGCTTCATCTTGGATTGAGATCAGACATTGAGATTCATTCAATTTCATGTCTAAGAGATAGATGTTCCCATGTCTTCGACCCATGAAAGACTCGAGTAGAGTCTTTACTAATTCCATAGCAAATTCCTTCTTGAAAGGAGATCTTGAAACCAGTATCACACGGTTGGCTAATGCTTAGAAGGTTATAGTTGAGTCCTTCTACTAGAGAAACATTGCTTATTGTGAGATTTCCAATTTTCACAGTTCCAAATCCCACAATGCTTCCTTTGCCGTTTCCTCCAAATGAAACATTTCCGTCGTTTACTTGAACTAGCTTTACAAAGCACTTTGAGTCTCCTGTCATATGTCTTGAACATCCGCTGTTAAGATACCATTTTATCTTTTTCTTGACGGAGACCTGCATTTAAAAGAAAGTCTCAAGTTTTCTTTGGTACCCAAATTTTCTTGGGTCCTTTGATGTTAGTAGGATAAGCATTATTAGGCCATACTTTCTTAACAGGCTTCCAAACCATAGGACACTCTTTTTCAAAGTGATCCTTCTGTTACACTTTGAACACCTTAGAGCATTTCGACCAATAGACTTTACAAAAACTTTCTTGAAATGATTTTTGTAAGCCTCTCTCGACGGTCTTTTCTTAATTCTTTCTTTAACTTTTGGAAAATCAATCAAGGGAATTGTTTCCGCTGTCATGCCTAGACCAGACTTATTGAAGTAAGGTCTTTGAACAGAAAGAAGTTTTTCAAGCTTTTCAGATCCTATTGAGAACTTCTTTGAAATATTTGATAAGTCCGTTTTTAAGAAAACATTTTCTTTCAAAAGATCATCTTCTTTTTCTTTAAGAGCATAAACATTTAGGTCTAGACTTTTAACTCTTTCTTCTAAAATGACTTCTTTTTGTTTTAGAGCTGAGTTTTCCTTTTTAAGTTCGGAAATCCTTTTGAGAGAAGTCTTAAGACTCGAAACACAGTTCATCAATATATTTAGAGACTTTGACAGGAATTTTAAAATCACTTACCTCAAATTCTTCATGTCGAGTCCGATCCAAAATCTGAGTCTCGAGTCCGAATGTGCCATCAAACATATGTTGGCATATTCATTGTCACTTTCTTCACATTTCGTATCACCCAGGTTTCGGCTTTGAGAGCTTTTCGAAACTTCTCAGCTTTTCCTCTTTTCTTCTTGAGAAGAGGACGGTTGGGTCCGATGTGTCCCTTCTTCTTACATTCAAGCGGACTACATCTTTATTTGGTTCCTCATCATCAACGAGACTTGGTCTGCTGTCTCTGGAAACTTTGTTTCTTTGAGTTGAACCTTCTGCCTTTTCTATTCAGTTTTCTGAATCTTTTTATCATGAGGGCGAGCTCCTCATCGTCCATATCATCTTCAGAATCTGCATAATCGAGTCATCATTTGATTTTAATGCAATAGATTTCTTACCTCTTGGATCTTCGTCTTCATTAATTCGTTCCACTTCATAAGATTGAAGGGTTCCAATTAGCTCGTCGACGAGATAGAGGCATGATTCTTTGCGTCTCTCTTATTGAAGTCTTTATATGATTCCAGTCCTTGGAGAGTCTACGTAGTAGCTTGTTCACCTTCATGGGATCAGAAATTTTTGTCCTTGGTTCTCAAGACCATTGACAATATCTGTAAAACGACTAAACATGTCAGTTATAGATTCTCCTGGTTTCATTTTGAAGGCTTCATATTGACCGAGGAGAATGTTAATTCTGGTCTCCTTCACTCGATCTGTCCCTTCATAGGTGATGTGTAATCTATCCCATACTTCTTTTGCTGTAATACAAGAAGATATTCTGTTATATTCAGTTGGAGATAAAGCACAATACAAAGAGTAAATTGCTTTTGCATCGAGTGCTTGTCTCTTGTTTATCTCTTCCTGAGTCATTCCGCTGGCATCAACAGTTTCTTTTCCTCTTTCAGAGATTGATGCAGCAGTAGGAGTGATTCCTCTTTCCACAACGTCCCATTCCAGAGGATCCTTGGATCGTAGGAAGGCTTTCATCTTGTTCTTCCAGATGTTGTAATCCTTCCCATCAAAGTAGGGTGGTCTTGTATTGCTTTGCCCTTCCATCAGCCCTGGTGCTAGCATACTAGCCATGGATCTTTTACTCTAAAGTAAAACACTTCAAACAAAGTAAGAACACGGGCTCTGATACCAATTGATGTTGCTAGTATGAGTACCTAGAGGGGGGTGAATAAGTATACAAAGATTTTTCTTGATAATTTCTGTATACTTGCGCAATACTTAGACAGTTCAAGGATTAGCGAAAGATAACAATCAATGTAAGACTGAGTAAGGAAAGAGAGAATTAAACACGCGGTTTATAGTGGTTCGGCTTGATCCAAGCCTACGTCCACTCTTCGCACCGACAGCCAATTTGGCTGGATTCCACTATGAACAAAGAGATGTTACAGTGTTGTTCTTCCTTGATCTCTCGATGTAGATGATCTACTACACTCGCTCAAGGTATCACCAAGTATAAACACTCTTTGTGTATACAATTTCGTTCGGACTGTATCGACTAATAATCAAGGTGCTTGGACTGGAATTTTTCTATCAATCACGTCCTCTAAGACAACTAGAATGTCTTCCTTTTATACTCCTTTATGCCATCATACCGTTGGCACTTACCAAAGGAATTCCTCCAATCTACCCGTTGGACGGAATCAATCAAGAAGATCATTCGAGCTATAAAAGGAACCCGACGATAGCCCATCAATCATGTTCGCCCATACAATCAGGATCTTGGTTTCCAAGAATAGAACATTCCAAGAATACTTCGTCGACCATCGGATCTTCAATTGATCTTGATACGAACAAAAGAATCTGTTATGATTATCCAGCCAAAAAGATCTTCTCCAGACAATAGGATAAAATCCTCAACCATATACTTCGGCTCTGGATTTCCTTCGTCACCGGATCGAAAAGATCTGTCAATGAGAATGGTCTTGAGTCTTGAGTCTTGAATCTTGAGTCGGTGATCGAAAGTCTTCAGACTTTAAACTAGACGATCTGCAGATATCCAGACTAGACTGAAAGAAACGTTTTGTCAGCTTCAAAATATTCTGGAATGATTTCTCCAACACTGTCAAGTTGTCTCGTTCTGAACATGCTTTGTTCTTAATCTGCTACGTTTTAAACTTGTGTCTCGTTCTGGACCTTGTCACATTTTGGACTTGTGTCTCCTTCTGGATGTAAAGTTTGAGAGTCTTCAAACTGAAGTAGAGTCCGAGTGTCTTCAGACTGAAATAGACTTTACAATCTGGACGTAAGTCTGAACTGAAGTAGACTTTACAATCTAAACGTTAGTCTGAACTAAAGTAGACTTTACAATATCCTTTACATGTTTCATCGTCTGCATAGTCTATTACTCAACCATTGAACACGTTAGTAGCTTTTAATTTATTTTGTCATCTTCAAAACATCATAAGAGTTTTCCCTAACATATTGTAGCGAAGAACATATTAGAGATACAAAATTTGAAGAGACAACTTAACAAGAAATTTGAGATGAAAGATCATGGAGTTGCCAAGAAAATTTTAGGTATGGAAATTCGTAGAGACAAAAAAGTTGGGAAGTTATACCTCTCACGGAAGAAGTATATGGAGAAGTATATAATTTCCTATTTTGTTTTTTCCTATCTTCTTGTTGGATATTTAGATCTTGTGGCTTATCAAGTGGTTTTAGAGCTTTTTGGATTGTACTCCTATTTTCTTTGTTGAAGATAGTAAAACCTCTCTCTCTCTCCTTGTAGTTTTTCCCGTTTTGGGCTTTCCTCATAAATTTTGTATCTCGTGTGATTTTGATTTTCTTTCATCATTTTCTACTTGTTCTTCGATTGGTGCATCTTTGATTGGCATTTTTCTATGACAAAATAGTTTCGCACAGATTTTGAAAGCTAGTTAGTGATAAAGGTGATATGTTTGTGTTGGGAAAATTGTCTTAAAAGTCTTATATTTATTGCATTTTTAGTCAATCCAATCATAAACCTTTCAATTTTGTTAATTGAGTCATAAACATTTTGATAATATAGTCCATTCAATCAACTTTGATTGGAAATCATTGATATATATATATATATGCCAAACATCCTACGAGCATAGCCGACATTGATGTACACAAGTTTTTTTTATTTTTTTTTAATTTTTTGATTAATTTTTTATATTTTTGTTATCATTATTCTTTTCTTTTCTTTCTTTCTTTTTTTTTTTTTTTTCATTTTTCTCAATCTGCTCGCAAGGCCTTGTTAATGGCCGATAACTAAGGCTGCGTTTGGTAACGTTTCTGTTCTTTTTTTGTTCCAGGGAACAAAAAAAAAAAAAGTGTTTCTGTTCCGGGGAACACTTTTTGAACAAAAATATGCGTTTGGTAAATTTGTTCCGGAAATAAAAAATAAACAAAAACACGTTTGGTAAATTTTTGTTTCTTTTAATTTTTTATATTTTTATTTTTATTTTTCATTTTTCCCTTTATTTTTTACTTTTTTTCTTTCGGCCGGTCGCCGGCCTCCGGCGACCGGCCGACGGGGGGGCAGCCTCGCCCGGCCACGGCGAGGCTCGCCGGCCCCGGCGAGGCCGAGCCTCGCCGTCGTTGGGCGAGGCTTGGCCTCGCCGCGCCGACGACGTCGAGCCTCGCCTTGGCCGGGCGAGCTCGGGCTCGCCGGATCCGGCGAGGCCGCGCCCGCCATGGTCGGGCGAGCTCGAGCTCGCCAGATCCGGCGACACTCGGCCTCGCCGCGCCGGCGACGCCGAGCCTCACCAGGGGCCGGCGATGCTCCGGCGAGGTCGCCGACCCTCGACGGCGTCGCCGGCCCTTGACGGCCGGCCATGGCCTCGACCGGCCAAAGAGAAAGAAGAAGAAGAGAGGAAGAGAAGAGGAGAGAGAGAAGGAGAAACAAAAACAAAAAATTGTTTCTTGAGAATTGTTTGGAACGAGAAACAACTTTTTGTTGTTTTCGTTTCTATTCTTTTTGTTTGGGAACAAAAAAAAAAAAGAACAGAAACGCAACCAAACGCGTTTTGTTCTTTTTTGTTCCCTGGAACAAAAAAACAGAAAAAGTGTTTATAAACACTTCTCAGAAACGAAAACATGCAGGCCCTAAGCAACTAGCCAAAGGCAACAACCAGTGAGGGTTGCCCTCACTAGCCTCAAGGGAGGTCACCCTGACTAGGATCTAACAAGGTCACCTCGCCAAAAACTAGAGAGTGTCGAGCTCACCAACTTTAGGTAAGGTTGAACCTCATCTGAATCTAGTAAGGGGTGACCTTGCTAGCCTCGACAAATTCGACCAAGGTCAAGCCTTGTCCAAAGCTGGTGAGGTCGAGCGTCGCCTAAGGTCAACAAGGTCACCCCTCACTAGATCCCGCTAAGGGTAAACCTCCCATAAGGCTAACAAGGGTGACCCTTGCCGGTTTTGCCTTTGGCTAGTCTTTAGTTGTCTCTAAGGCTCGGCGATCGGCAAAGAAAAGCGAAAGAAAAAAAACATAAAAATATCTATAAATATTTAAAATTTTGAAAAAATTTGTCTATGTCAATGCCAACTATGCTACGTGTGATAGTTGGCATTTACATTAACAATTTCTAACCAAAATTGACTGAATGAACTACATTGGCAAAACGTGAAAATGTTTATCACTGACGTGCGGACCCCTCAAGTGCCTTAACTTTGCCCAAAGGGACACTTAAGTGCCATAACTTATGAAAGGTACACTTAAGTGCCAAAATCGGAGCTAAAGGGATCACTTGAGTGCCAATCCGGCCAAAATCCAGCCAAATTGCATACGTGGCATTTTCCGGCGATTTTCGGCGACTTCTTTTACTGATGTGGCAAATGTTTTTTTTTTTTAAAAAGGCGACGTGGACGACAAAAACGACGTCGTCCATCCACATTGAGTGCGTTGAACTAAATGACATCGTTTAGGTCATTGTGCGATGACCTAAACGCCGTTCCTCCCCGTTCGCATTGACAGTCGATCGAAGGCCTTTCTCTCCGTCGCCGTTCACGTCCAGAGCTGGTCATCGGTCGCCGTCGTCAGTCGCCGCTATTGGTCGCCGTCGTCACTCACCGCTCACCATCGTTGGTCGTCGTCACCACTGACCATCGTCGCTCATCCAGGTTCGATCCCTTCTCCCCCTCCCCTGTGATGAAATTAGGGCTCGATTATTTAATTAGGGCTCGATCGATTATTTAATTAGGGTTGGCTGACCTAACGCCGTTCCTCGCCGTCCGCGTTCACAGTAGATCACAGGCCCTTCTCTCCGTCGCCGTTCATGCCTAGAGCTGGTCATCGGTCACCGTCGTCAATCGCCATTGTTGGTCGCCGTCGCCGCTCACCGCTCACCATCATCGGTCGCCATCGTCAGTCGCCATTGTCAGTCGTCCAGGTTTGGCTCATTCTCCCCCTCCCCTATGATGAAATTAGGGCTCGATTATTTAATTAGGGTTCGCTCAATTATTTAATTAGGGCTCAATTATTTTATTACAGCTCCGATGGAATTTGTGTTAATACACTTCAACTAAAACTTGCTAACATTACACAAAGAAACCGGATTTCTCATTATTTTGGTGAATTTGTCTTTCAAGCTAATGTCGAGTATGTGATTGTTAGACAGTGATCTATGCATCTCCTTAAGAGCATCTTAGGGCTGCATGGTTGCATTGTGTTTGTTCCCGGGAACAAAAATTTCTGTTTTTTTTTCACAGGGAACAAAAAAGGAACAGAAACGCGTTTGTGTGCGTTTCTGTTCCTTTTTTATTCTTTTGTTCCCAGGAACAAAAAAGAAACAGAAACAAGAAACAAAAAAAACTTGTTTCTTGTTTCTGGAACACAAATCAGAAACACTTTTTTTTTTTTTTTTCTTTTATTTTCTTGTTTTTCTTTCACGGCCGAGGCGGTCGTCGGCCTCGGCCACGGCCGGCGACCGGCCGACGAGGGCCGGCGGCCTCGCCCGGCCACGGCGAGGCTCGCGGCCCCGGCGAGGCCGACGCTCGCCGTCCCCGGCGAGGCCGAGGCTCGCCGTAGCCGGGCGAGGCCGACCTCGCGCCGGCCGGGCGAGCTCGATCTCGCCCAGATCCGGCGAGGCCGAGCTCGCCCGGCGGCCGGCGAGGCTCGGCCTCGCCCGGGTGGTGGCCGAGGCCGCGGCTCGCCGGCCGGCCGGGCGAGCTCGGCCTCGCCGGATCAAGGCGAGGCCGACCTCGCGCCGGCCCGGGCGAGCTCGATCTCGCCCGGATCCGCCTCGAGCTCGCCCGAGCCGGCGAGGCCGAGCTCGCCCGGCGGCCGGCGAGCCTCGGCCTCGCTCGGGCGGTGGCCCGGCGAGCCGCGCCTCGCCCGCCCGGCCGGGCGAGCTCGGCCAAAAGAAAAAAAAAAAAAAATGAAAAAGAAAAATAAAAAATAGAAAAAATAAAAGAAATAAAAAAATTATCCAAATTTACCAAACATGTTTCTGTTTATTTTTTATTCCGGAACAAGTTTACCAAACGCGTATTTTTGTTCAAAAATTGTTCCCGGAATGAAATACTTTTTTCTATTTGTTTCCTCGGAACAATTTTTAAACAAAACACAACCAAACGCGCCCTTAGTAAAGTAGGTGACTAATGCCATTTTGATAAAAAAAAAAAAAAAAAAAAACTAAGTTCTTGAACCACCCCGCTTGTGAGAGTATATAGGGTTCGCCTTGAACCACCCCGTTTGTGACGCCATTTGTATTATGTCTTTAAACCACCCCGCTGTGATTCTTTGTATAGGGTATGTTTATCAATTCAAAACCCTGCTGTGATTGTTGTATAGGGTATGTTTATCAATCCAAAATCTTGAATAAGAACATAATCATGCTGTGATTTGATTAAGTTGATGTCATAGTATGATATGCTTTGATTTGCTTAAGTTAATGTACATTCTCTCACATCGCACGTTTAGTGCAGTAGACATGCTTGGGCTGTGATTGCTGTGGGGACCTCTATTTTGTTTAATATTTTAAGGAAAAGGAAGGCAAATAATTAAAGTGCCGACCTCTTTTTGGCTTTTTTGGCTGTCATGTAGGGGCATATTTTCAGTGTGGGGACCTCTATTTACTAAAGTCCATGAGAGTGGAGGGACTCGCATGTGCAATTGTCTAGTGGTCCCAAAAACTAATGATTCTTTTTCTTGTTCTTAGTGCAGTAATGGCGCATGACAAGGATTATGTCGCTGTTATAGTTTGCTACAATGGGGAATTTGTGATTGGGGAGGATGAGTGGGAGTATGAGGGTGGAAATGAGGGCACCATCTTTGTGGATATAAAGAAAGCATCTTATATAGGATTTCTTAGGGATATAAACACTTATTTGCCTTGTAAAGTTCGAAGCTGCTGTATTGTATTCCGGGAAAGACTTAAGAGATGGTTTGAGATGCTTAGAAGATGATAATGGTCTTAGAGATGTTCTATACCATTATCTTCATGGTGAAGAGGTAAAAATATTTGTTGAGTACAATAGTGAAAGTGAGGATGAAGATGATGATGGAGAGAGTGCCGAAGTAGGACAAGAAGGAGATGGTATTCAAGGTAGTACTGACGTTAGGGTCGAAGGAGGGCAGGAAAGATATGATGAACATGAGAGAAGTGCAGATGCAGTTCACCAAAGTGATGATGACATAGGTGATGTCACAATCTCTGGATTAGATTGGGAAGTAGCTGAATCAACCGATGATGATGATGGAAGGTTGCCTGCTGAAAATTTTATAAGTGATGACGACGACGAGGAGCTTGTACAGTCAAGAATACAGCGAAGGGATTTTTTGACAGCTAAGTTTGCAGCTTTGCAAGTAGCCGAGGACGTTCCAAATAGACCCGAAGGCCATACAGATGCTGGTGCTGCTGGCGAGGAGACTGACTATGAAGAAAGCGTCGAGAATGCTACTTCCCAGGATGAGCTTGAAGAAGATGAAGGACCTATGCATAGAAGGAAAATGAAAAGTAAGTTTCCTTCTTATGATCCATCTGTTGCCTCTCCCACTTTGTCGGTAGGCATGAAATTTCATGATGCTAAACAATTTAAGGAAGCTATATCGAAGATCTCCATTGCTGCACAAAGGAACATTGACTTCATTAGAAACACTAAGACCTTTGTAAGAGCTAGGTGTTCGCAGCAAAATTGTCCATGGAAGATCTATGGCGCATTTGTTAGGAAAACTGGATCTTTCCAAATTAGAGCCTACGAAGAGGAACATACTTGTTCCATTAATTTTGAGAATAAAAGAGTAACAAGTGCATGGTTATCGAAGCACTTCTTTGAATTGATTAAGCTGATGCCTCAGATGAATAGTACTCAGTTCAGGATGCTGGTGAAGGAGTAGGTAGGCATCAATATATCTAGGAATCAATGTAAAAGATCGAAGCAAAAGGTGATGAAGATACTCATTGGTCAAGACAAAGCAGTGAATATGGACAGTTGTGGGACTATGCTTGGGAGTGTAGGCTGCAAAATCCTGGAAGTAGAGTGTATCTCGAGGTCGTGGAGAGACCACTTCCTGATGTTGGGACGAAGTTTGATAAACTCTATGTTTGTTTCGATGCATGCAAACGAGGTTTTTTATCTGGTTGTAGACGGATTATAGGATTGGATGGATGTTTTTTGAAGGGCTTATGCAAGGGAGAATTACTGGCTGCAATTGGAAGAGATGCAAATAACCAAATGTTTTCCCTGGCTTGGGCTGTTGTGAAGGTAGAGAACAAAGACAATTGGTCCTGGTTCCTAAAAAATTTGATGACTGATTTGGAGATAACAAATGGGGCAGGGTGGGCGTTCATGAGCAACCAACAAAAGGTAATGTTTGCTTTTTATAAAATTTTAAGGTAATGTTTGCTTTTTGATATCATTTGTTTACATTTTTTTTTATATTTTCAATTATTGCAGGGACTTGTTCCCGCAATAGCTGAGCTGTTGCCTTATGCTGAACATCGAATGTGTGCGCGACACATATACACAAATTGGGCAAAGATCTATAAATGGGACAAGTTGCAGTCGCAATTTTGGCAGCTAGCAAAGAGCACGAATATGGCTGACTTTAGGGTGGCCAAAGAAAAGATGCTTCAATTAACAAAGGATGGTTATGATGCACTGTTCCAAACAGACCCGAAGCATTGGTGTAGGGCGTTCTTCAGCGAGGAATTCAAGTGTGATAACATTGATAACAACATCTGCGAAGCATTCAATGGGAGGATAATAGATGCTAGATGTAAACCAATTATCTCGATGCTTGAAGACATACGCGTTTTGGTCATGACTCGGCTGCACAGACAAAGAGATGACACTGCAAAGTGGACTAAGCAATATGGTCCTAGGATTGCTAAGAAATTGGATGACAACTTAGCTGCAAGTAGGTATTGTCATCCCATTTGGAATGGGGATGAAGGATATGAGATAATGAAGGGTTCCGATAAGTATGTTGTCCATTTAGGTACGATGAAGTGTTCATGTAAAGCATGGCAACTCAGTGGAATTCCTTGTGCACATGCCATATGTGCAATTCAATTGAAGGGCCACAACACAGAAGACTACCTTGATGATTGGTACAAGAAACCAAAATATCTTGCTTCATATCAATTTATGTTGCAGCCAATTAGAAGTAGCAAGTTCGGGAGCCAACAGTAACGCGAAGCACCTCAACCTTTGCCACTAAAGAGAATGGGAAGACCAAAGAAAAAAAGGAAAATGACGGAGGGAGAGGACTCATGTCACCGTAGGATGGATAGGACGGGTGTACCGGTAAAGTGCTCTTTCTGCCACATAGAAGGGCATAATATTAAGGGTTGTCAATTAAAGAAGCAGCAGGAACAATTGAGGCCAGCCGAAGGGCCTAGTGAAGGGACAGTTGGAGAAGGAGAAATAGAAAGGCGAAGTGACTCGACTGTTCTTCAGTCGACGACAATAAACCCAGTTAGTCATGACAATTGTGTTTATGTTGCTTTATGGTTTGTATGAATATATACATAGATATAAGTGACATATATGTAATGTTTTTGTCTTTGTCAGGTCACGGTGACACGTGAAGAATTGGTCGAAGCCCCTACTATACCTGAAAATGAAGGGCATGTTCAAAGAACCGAAGGTGAAAGACAGCCAGCTGCAGGATTGGCTAAAACAACTAGAGGGCCGTTAAGTCGACTGTTCTTCGGCAAGCAGCAACGAGAGAAAAAAATACCCGGTCGGTTAAATGATTTGAGTTTACTTTTCATTTACGTTCTAATATGGCCTGATGTTATATTTATGATGTCCTTTGCCTTTTCTCGGGTTCGAAGAAAACAAGCTAGAGCTCACTGCTAATAGAGGGCCCAACTGAAGGGCCACCACAAGATCCATCACCAAGATCATCACAAAGGCCACTAGAAGGGTCATCACAAGGGCCACCACCAAAGCCTACCGAAGGTGTAACTAGAAAAACAACCAGAAGAAAGCCAAAGCCAAATCAAGAGCCACCGTAAGAAGGCCATCTACAAGACGCATAGCTGAAGAATTGGCCGAAGAAGCCCCTTCTGTAGCTGAACAGCCACAAGAGCCGAAAAAATCACATGCGAGAAGAAGAGGCAACCAATCACAAGTACCTCAAAGTGACGCTCCCCTTCGAACAAGAGGGGCTTTTGGGAAGAGGCTTAAACAATATGGTTATGGCCTTTATACAGATGACCGTTCTGGAACTGTTATTCTTAATGTAAGTTTTATAGGCTACATTTAATTTAATTTATAGTGCAAACTTTTGTTGATAATTGAGTTTTCTTTTTGAAGCCTGGGAGAAGTTCAGAGATTCTTATCTCTCAAGGCCGAACTCAAGAATCAACGGCTGCACCAACAAAGAAGAAGACATTGCCTGCGCCAACAAGAAAGAAGAGTAAGAAGAACCCAGTTGCAGGTCCATCCGAATCAGTTCAGCCTACAACAGTTGCAGCTCCTTCTGAATCAGTTCAACCTAGGACAATTGCAGCTCCATCAGACTCAACGCATCCCAAGACAGCTGAAGAAGAAGTCTCACATCCAGTTAGAAAAAGTGCAAGGATTATGAATCAAGTGCGAAGTCCATCAAAACGAGCACGAACAAGAGGCATTGTGCATATTGATGATTGATGAAATGGGATGTGATATGGTTTGTGGGGCTGATGAGTCAGTTGTAAACATCTGTGGATGTTTTTTTTATTTATAATACTTTGTCATTGAGTTAGTTGAGTTTGTGAGTACTCATTTGTCATTGACTTTGTGAGACAGATGTTCAAAATCAATGGAACAACCGTTGTTGCTTATCATTTTTGGCATGCTTGTTTCTTTTTTTTTTTTTTTCTTTTACTTATTGCTACTTCTGGTGGTGGATATATGACGGTGACTAGGTGCTCGTGTGGCTGGTGGTGGTTGCTGGTGAAAAGCCTGGTGGTAGTGGGTTGGGTTGGAGGTTTTGCTGCACTGGTGCAAGATGTATGTGCAATATGCATAGCTTGCACAGGTAGTGCGATGCAAGCTGGTGTAAGACACCTTACACTTGCAACTTATGCAGCAACATACCACCAGCATAGTGGTGGCTGGTGGTGGCTCAAGTGGATGCTTGGGATGCCTGGTGGTGATGATGGCTGGAGATGGTGGCCAGTGGTGGGCGGTGGTGGTGGCTGGTAGTAGCCGATGTGTACAAAAAAAATGCCACTTAACTGATCACATTCTAAAAAACCTAGCACTTAAGTGTTCACTTTTAATAACAAGTGGCACTTAAATGATCCTTTTAATAATAACTTGACACTTAAATGACTCTTTGTCTATCACGACTGGCACTTAAGTGATCACTAGATACAACTTATAGTACTCGAATAATCACTCGTGTCTATTCTATGTATATGGTGGTTTGCAGCAAAACAGAGAAGCTGCTGGTTTACACATTTGCTGCTGGTTTACATTCAATTCAAGTAAAATAGTCACCACAACACATCGACCTAATATACATTCATCATTGATTTATATTTGAGAATAAGCAAAAACTCTCGAAATCATTCATTCATTCATTCAAAACAAGTACATTTCCCCACACATTTACAACTATGGCAGTTGGAGAAACTTCTGCTCATCTTCCAGTTCTTTACATTTCATCATAAAGTAGAATAGACAAAGAAACAACAACACAATAAACGCTTGGTAACACTTCCGTTCAATTTTCATTTTTGCAACTTCGTTCTTCAAATGGTTAACAGAAGATGCTTGAGCTTGAGCTTGCATTGAGTCAACATCGTCCAAGTCGTCCACAAGCGTAGATGGAGGTTGATGACATCCATCAAGTAGGTCCAATATCACCTCTGTGGCTCGGTGAGAGAATTTCGCATCGACCCATTTGAAGTATTTGCACTTCGAGCCTTCTCTGTATCGGGCACATCCATAGAATCTTCTCTCGGGATTCGTTCGAGTCCACGATGTTCTTCTTGGACTTGGAAACCCACAAAAACATAAATGCTCGCCTTATCCTTCGCTTCGACGAGAGAAATTTGAGCCTCTGCTGAAAGTCTTGCTCTCCATTTCCAATATTCTGTGGTAGAATTTGGGGCAAATCGAATTAGGATGCGGGATTAGGGCTCCAGCGCTTCAATAGCATTTTACCCGATTTAGGTTTTAGATTCAGGGCAAATGGGAAAGACAACGGCGTTTTCGCTGATTTAAGGGCTCTATTTTGGGCGAACACCCGAAACGACATCGTTTGGGGTGAATTCGAGCTGACTCAGCTCTTCGGCGAGACATATCGGTGAGATATATTAATATCTTAATGCCACGTATGATTTCCGGCCAGCTTCGCCAGATATGGCACTCAATGTCCCACTTTTCTTAAAATATGGCACTTAAATATACCTTTCGTAAGTTATGGCACTTAAGTGTCCATTTAGGTAAAGTTATAGCACTCGAAGCGTTCTTTTGCCGTTTATCACTCAACTGACAAAATTGGCAAAAGTATAATATGTTTAGGATTTTTTGGACAATTTTCCTTATTTGTGTTACTATTTGGTCGTAGTTTAAAGCTTATCTTCAAATAATTAGTGGAGATGAGACATTGTAGTCATTCCAGAAGTGTACCATGCCAACTTAAAACTCAACTAACTATCCCAATTTATTTAGATTACTAAATAAATTAGCGGAAGTTTCAGTAGAATTGAAAGGGGTCGTTTTTGCTGAAATTGCTTTTTAGTAATATTTTTTCACTCTAATTGTTGAGAAAACATTCCTTAAGTAGTTTCGATAATTGACAGAATTTAAAGAATTTGTTTATGATCAAAAGTATTTTTAGGTGGAAAGTTTGATGGAATGGAATTAGAAGATAACAATCAAATATAAAATTGCAATTTATTCTTCATTCCTTATATATTATGTCAAATGGTTAGGAATGAGTCAAATATACTCGTGCAATGGTTAGTAGCGATTGGTTGGTTACCTTGTCATTTTCATAAAAAGTTTCAAAAGGAAAATCTTCATAATATCTATCAAAGATTCAACCTTCCTGGAATTTCTTATTAGAGGCGAAACATTCTTTCCATTTACAAACACTCAACTTTTCGAAACTCAAACTGTTGTATGGGCGGCAGAAATTATGGAAAGCATCAACCTCGGCGATCATGAAGTTATCAAGTCTTCTCAACTAGATACCGGACCAATGGGTAAATTGGCTGGATGATCCTTCTAGAGATATGTCTACAGGTCAGCTTGGTCTAGGAGGAATATAAGAGGAGGTCTCGAAGCTGAAGGGATAGAATTAGCATTCATGAGAATTGAAGCTTATAATTCCTAAGTTTGAAGAGTGTTTTGTGATTATACACATTTGCCTTCGCTGAGCTATATTGTGTAAACCATTTAGAGGCTGAGAGTGTGAGAAGTTGTTCACACAAACTTGAATGCTCGAAGCTCAAGAATTATAACTTCTTATCGATTTTTCTAGTAGATTCTAGCCAATAGACTATAGCGCTAAAGAGTGGATGTAGGCTTGCAAGAGCCAAACCACTATAAACTTTTGTGTGCAATTTTCTATCATTTACTCATTTTTATTAATTGTGATAGAATTGTACACCAGAAAAATTTGACTACTTCATCAAAAGTTGTCTAGCTGCAATACTTGTTTAAACTCTTTCATCTCCGCACAATCACCTATTCACCCCCTCTAGATGATAGATCTAGTCATAACACTAATAAACGGTGAAAATGAGCCTATCATCTCTCATCATTTCTCTCGCCTCATAAAGAAAATCGATAATCTTTTGGACGTCTCTTAAATTCGATGATACCTTGGGAAAACATCAAGAGATGATGATGTTTTCATACAAACCGATAGAATTCATTGAAATTCCTATAATCCATATCAATACGCAGATCGTAAAAATACTTGTATTGTAATAGTTGCGGTGCAAAAGTAAAATTTTCGCTGAAAAAATAACAGCAATAATCCTTTGTACACACGTGGATGTGCATGGTTACCTTATGGTAACTCCACGGTGGGGTGTGAGTTCCAAAACATTAGGTAAGAACTGAAGCCAACATGATTGACCAACGTCCATATACTTAATCCTTATACAATACAAAACTCTAAATACACAACAGAAATCGGAATTGATATGCTGCTTAGAAGGTGACAAGGTCTCTACGATCCTTGTCTAGATGGTGAAGTCGACATCTTTGAAAGTCAGAATGCAATTGGGCCGTCTAAATATATATAATATATCCCCATGCACGAAGAACTGTTCAAAGTAATCTTCTCTCGCTCTATTCTACAGTGAAAATAATCCCATAATATTTCGTGATTTCTCTAACCTCATAAACAAAACCAATATCCTTTGGAATGTCTCTTAAATCGGGAGAACTTTAAGATTTGATGATGTTTCAATTCGTATACAAACTAATGGATATCATTCAAATTTCCATGATCTATTATAAATTAACTTGCAATATGTTTGCATTGTAATAATCATGGTGTAAAAGTGAATTTTCCACTGAAAAAGAGCAGCAATTATCATTGTACACCCGTGTACGTACATAATCACCTTATAATAATTAGATTTTAATTTTAAACAATACGCGGTGCGGTGCGACTTTCGGAAGATTAGGTAAGAACTGAGGCCCGCATGATTGACCAACGCACCATAAAAGTACGAAGAAATAAAATACTGCCGAGAAGGTAACGCCATCTCAATAAATGCTCGTCTATATCGCGAAGTTGACATCTTTGAAAGTCAGAACGCAATCGGGCCGTTCCCTTTCTTGAAAATCTCCATGCACGAAGAACTGTTCAAAGTCCAAACTCGCGCTCCTTCTTCTTTTCTCCTTTTACGTCTAATGCTTGCACAAGCACAGCTGCACGACGCGGTTTCTTATGCGAATCAATCAGCGCCAACCTTTGATATTTTATTAAAAGGAATGTGATTGTCACTTTCCGGTGCCCATCTATAAAGCCGCATTGAGCATTTCATCTTCTCTTCATCCCCATCACTTGGTTTCTTCTCTCTATCTCTATACAGTTGTCATCTGCTTACTAGCTCTCTCACTCACAACTCATCTCGATAAACTTTCCTCTCTCTCGCGCTCCTGATTTTCCAGCATATTAGTATCCATTTTTTGTCAGCTTCTGTCCTGCGGTTCGTTCTTGGGAATGAGAACTATGAGAACCTATTTCTTCTGTGCCATGTTCTCGTTCATCACCTTTCTGAACTCGGGTTCAGCAACTCTCCAAGTGGGATTCTACCGCTCCACTTGCCCGTCTGCGGAGTCCGTCGTCCGGAAAGCTGTGAACAAAGCGGTGGCCAAGAACCCTGGCATCGGTGCTGGGCTCATTAGAATGCACTTCCATGATTGCTTTGTTCGGGTATGCAAGAACTTCTTTACACATTTCAGAAGTAGTGGTTATAATCTCGTTTGCGGAAAAATAGTAATGCAAGGAAAACCTTTTTTTTAAGCAAAAAGCGTATGCCCATCTTTTGTTATTACAAAAGATATCGATGAGATGGGAGTGTGGGGAGTACATTTCACATCCTATCACTGGTCCAGGACTTTTTAAGTTTTGTCTAACCGACCGGTCACAAAATAATCTATATTTCTTATGCAGATGCACTTCAGCTATCCTGATAATTGCTTTGTTGTTCTTTGATCCAATAATAGGGTTGCGATGCTTCGATCTTGCTAGATTCGACCCCAGGCAACCCATCAGAGAAGGAACATCCGGCGAACAACCCGAGCTTACGAGGTTTTGAAGTCATTGACGAGGCAAAGGCTGAGCTAGAGTCTCTATGCCCACAGAAGGTCTCATGCGCTGACGTTCTTGCATTCGCAGCACGCGACAGTGCCTACAAACTCGGCAGCATCAACTACGCAGTCCCAGCGGGTCGCCGCGATGGGCTGGTCTCACTCAAAGACGAGCCCTCCCAGAATCTTCCTCCTTTCTTCTTCAATGCGCAACAATTAGAAGCTAATTTTGCGAGCAAAGGCCTCTCTCTGGACGAGATGGTGACGCTATCCGGTGCACATTCGATTGGAGTCTCGCATTGCTCCTCCTTCTCGGACCGCTTGTACTCCTTCAATGCCACTCACACCCAAGACCCTTCAATGGAAACCAAGTTGGCTACTCAACTGAAATCCAAGTGTCCGAACAATGGAGGCGCTAGCGATCCCACTGTGCCATTGGACTTGGTCACGCCGAACAGGCTAGACAACAAGTACTACACTAATTTGAAGAACCACCGAGGCCTATTGACTTCTGATCAGACTCTTTTTAACAGCCCTTCGACGGCTAATATCGTGAGGAGCAATGCAAATAATGGCGGAGCATGGGCAAACAAGTTCGCGGCGGCAATGGTGAAGATGGGATCCATCGACGTCCTCACTGGGAGCGAGGGTGAGATTAGGAGGAAATGCAATGTCGTGAACTAGATATGGACCATTAGGTTTAACTTTGATTTTTCATCCGACATTGTTTCATTTCTTTCATTGCTGCTTCAAGTGTGAATTATCATTTTTTTGTCCTCAACTTCAAGTGTGTATTCATCTGATTTAATTACATTGATTTGGTTTAAGAATTCTTAAGGAAGTACATAAAGGGATATTTGCAGGTTTTAAGAAATCCTATGTTAGCTAGCTGTTGTCTTGACATGATCTTTCGCTACGATTGCTTGCTCATTTCTTGGTCTAACTACTAATTGCTCTTTTTCATTTTTTGAATGTATTTCGGATTTTCACTGACCTTAACGATTTTTGGCTTCACTTTTACCGCATTAAACTTAACTTTTATTAAACATCGAAGTACTGAAACTTTGATTTGGAACTTCAGTAAGTTATTTTCATTTGAGTTCCTAAAAACTTTTGAAGGGCAAAACCAGAAAATATTTTTTAAACCCAAGCGAAAGGAGGGCAACAACGAGTATTGATTTAGTATGGGTTAAATATTGGTCATTTGATTTGGATTGCATGATATAAGTCAAAATGAGTTAAATGAATCAATTTATATTAGATTTTTTTTTATCCGATCCATCCGTTTGATGAATTCCCTAAGCTAGCTCGTCAACAAGGCTGTCGTCACTACTGCCAACTTCGAAAAAACCGCAACTCTGTGTCATGAGCGACGGCCGCCTTCAGCACTGATCCCCCCAGCCCCCTCAACTCCTCACACCCTTATCTCTGTCTCTCCCTCCCTTTGCTCGCTTGGCAGATGGAGATTGCCGCTGAGCCCTCACAACCTCAGATCAAGTCGGTCCCACTCATAACATCAAATCTTCTAAATCGTGTTAGGGAAGTTCTATCCTACCACCTGCCTAAACATATTGTTCGACACATATAATCTGGTCCATCAAATATGGGATGCAAAGGAAAATTTAGACCGTTAATCATGTACATTTCAATTTAAAAAATCATGAGATGATCCTGGCATACTGTCAAATCATGTGGGCTCTACCTAGAACCCCTCACTTGATCCACCAATGTATGTGCATTGGGCTCACATGTAACGGGGTCATGCAATAACAGCTCTTTAATTTAAGGACATGGTTTGTTCGTTGGCATGATCAATGTGCTCTTTTTGAAAATTAAGTGGATAACAAATTATAATTGGTTACTTGATATAATAATCTAATTTTGATAGGTAACTTGTACTTTGAAAGTACTTTTTAAAAATATACACGCTAGTGATTAAGTGGTCCTACTTAAGTAATCAATTGAATGTTACAATATTCAAGCGAATGTTTTTAAGATGTTATGAAACTCAAGTGGTCGATAAAAATTTATGGTACTCAAGTGAACGCCATACGAAAGTAATGAAACTTGTGATGTCTATATCCCCTCCCTTTAGTAAACGATTCTCAATTTTGTCATGTCCCGATCCTCTTCAAACGAGCTGCATCTCTTAAGTCACTTAGGCCATTTGATTGCAACATCTCAGGAGGCGTCACCAACCTAATTGTATTATTGCTTATATACACAAGTGGAAGCATAAATGAATGACCCAACCATTAGATAGGGATGGTTCAAAACACACTTATATATACACACACATAGGCATCCATAATGTCAACATACCATGCAAGCCATTTACATATAAACTTAACACACAAGCTTAGCACCACTTGCTACGCCACATCAAAACAGCCCAAAAGCGCAGCCATGACCTTCTCCAAAAAGGGTCTTGGGTAAATCTAGCACCTCTTGTACTACGAGGGTGGTTTCCAAAAAATGATGCACCCCCCCCCCCCACTATTAACTCTTATGGGTTGCATGTACCAAGCTCTAACTCAACGATCATATCTCTCCGGATCAGACACTGCCCCATTAGGTACATCTAGATCTATTGTGTCCCATCCAATATTCCCTAACCCTGCATCCGAAAGTCCGTCAAAACCATGAATAGGGTCGTATAGGTCGTCCCCTACTAGGTTGAAAAGTGGTGGGGCACTAAGTTTTGGAGCCCCTCGTCAACCTAGATCATTGTCACATAGCGCTAACATGCATTGATCTCCTCAATTGGATATTGAGTAACTTCTTGACTTTGCTTAATAGGGACCTCGAACTTGATGTGGTGATAGGGCTCAGACACTCTTAGGGCTTGAAAAAAATTTCAACAAACAATAGTAAGATAAAACTCAATATAAAGTTATCCGATTCTCATGTAGGGAGGTAATTCACCTCATAGTTGGCCAAAACATGCGAGTTATTTATCGATGGCAGATTAATAGTGAAGTCCTTACTTTACCTTTATTATTAACAGTAATTGTTATCTCACTTCCTCAAAGCCATCACAACATAAGCACATAGGCAATTCTTATAACAAATCACATATTTATGAGGGAAAAATAAGAACGTGCAATATCTGATAATCATGCACCAATGCCATCCAACGATCTAGACATAATCACATATCATTCTCATGCACGTTTCACACATATATGTCTAGATTATTACGATTGCTTAGGGCCATGACCAACCTGAAAGTCGATGGTCTTCCAATATATCCAGGCATCGTCTCGCCCTATGCATATGACTCAGGATGACATTCCAATTGAGGAGCTTCATTCCAAAATCTATCACGAATGGTGTCCCATTGATGTGGGGCATCCAAACTTAATCAGGTATTGTCTCATATAATCATACACATCTAGATGGTTCGATCATCCTGCATAATTATATACATCATGGTATCTAAGTGATTACACGAGCATACCATCACTCAAGCCCGATTCATTTCTTTCTCATTAATCGATATAGGAATATGTAATGCTCATACAATATGTAATAACGTAAGTCACATACAATCATGTCATCCTTGCATCTTATATCACATCACATTAGCATATCACTTAAACATTTCAACATGTCCTTTTTTCCACACATTCTTACATACATAATAATTAGTTATAATTATGAGGTACCATAAACAATTTCCAATTTCCATTCTAAAACAATTTGCATAAGCATACTCCGTAATTAAACAACACCCAACAATGCACCAACCATTAGAACCCATGGCATATAGGACACTCATTAAAGTAAGATAAGTCATTGCAATTAAACATGAGTTATTATGATGACCTATCAGCATGTCATCATAACATATCTGATAACTTATCTCACATTAATATAACATATCATAATAACTTAAAACTTGTCACATACTACAACATAATAACTTATCATATGTCTACTTATCATGTTTCGGTAACTTATTGAATATAAAAAGGCTTATCATAATAACTTAGCACAGCCTATGATATCCTATCAGGATAACCTATTGGAAAATATGATAACCTACTATGATAACCTATGGAAACCAACAATAACTTATCACAATAATCTATCAGAATCCTCCAATCACCTATCGCAATAACTTTTCGAAACCTATAATTTAATCTATCGGAACCTTACGATAACCTATCGCTTAAACCTACTTATCACATCATCGAACATCACTTAATCTTTATCTAGTCTTAATCTAAATCCTAAATATAACCACAACCCTAAGCAAGGACTAGAAAGCCATTCACTCTCAATTCCAAGCCCGGTACGCGACGGTGAAGAGATGGCAAGGCGAGATGGCGGCGAGGGCTGCTGGTCATGCATCAACAACCCACGGTGAGGGGCTATGGTGGCTTCACAATGGAGGAACGGCGACAGCAAGGCGGGCGAATGGCCTCCGGCTTCACGATGGTCCAAGCCGAGATAGAAGAAGGAAAAGGAAGGTGGCTGGTCGGCCTCCTCTTCAGCTCCACGATCCAGCATGGCAATGAGAATGGCGGTGCGAGAACGGCAGCTCAATGGTGGATGTGAATGGTGGACGACGGCTGGTGAGATTTGGAGAGGAAATGAGGGAAAATGGCTTGCAAGGGAGATGGAAATGTAGAAGGGGTTGTTCGGCTAGAACAAGGAGAGAGGAAAAGTGGGAATGAAAGCCAACGTAAGAAAATGAGAGAGAGGAGAGAGAAGGTGCCATGAGTTCTTGAGGGGTAAGAGGAGAGAGAGAGAATGTGAGAGATAAACCATTAATGTTCGTACTTTTCAATCCCACAAAACCCTCTCCACCATGAAAAGGAATGACACATGAAGAAGCAAAATCCAAAGCCATTAATGGCTTGAATATGCAAACATGGGAAATTAGCTTAGGCTAGACTACACTAGGCTAGGATGTCCTCCTCAATCTTCCTTCAAACTTGTGGCCGCCCCCTCCATTTGCCTTTTTCAACTTTGCCCTTTTGTCCCTAGCTTGAAGAGAGGGCAATTGGGTCTTTGCATGAAGATTTGGCACTATGCAAGCAGATAGGTGTATTAAATGCTAGATTTTGCAAGAGGCCAAAGTGGGCTTAAAGGGCCCTCGGCCCCTTGGGCCGCCCCTCTCTTGGGCATGAGGCTCTTGGGCTGTTCTTCATGGCCGTGGGACCCATTGGGCCTATGCAGGTCCTCGTTCGCGACCCATTTCCACTTTTCCGAATTTTCACATTCGGCTGATGAAAAGAGTTTTCGCTCCAAAGTGATCTTATCAATCTTTTTGTGGTTTACCAATCCTCATTGTAATCTTGCTTCAAAGATTGGCCACCGATGTGATCCCATTCCAAAAATCGGGGTCCGATTAATGGTGTCTGAAATTTGGTGTTGGGAACTACCCCAAGCCTGAAGCTTCTGATCTAAAATAGGACAGGAAGCACGATCACGCCGAGCACTTTCCCCAGTCTGGTCTTGGAATTTTTTCTCTGAAGAACGATTAAACTGTAAAAATCAACATCTTCAGTATCTAAGCCTTGAGATGCACCAACCGTGGATATAGGAAGGAATAAAACCAGTAAAAACAGTAGAATCCCATAGACAATACAGGTGCATAAGCCGAAAGGACTACAAACATAAGCATAAGGCCATAGAGGCCCAAAACAACCAAACAGGGGCGAAGGCCATAAGGTCCAAAGACCAAATCTACATGAATGAGGAGCATAAGGCCCAAATCTGTGCAAGCAATTCTGAGGTCGTCAAAGAAGACGGTAGGAATGGTCCGCGGGAAAGATTGATTTTGATTGGGCGACCAGTCTCTGCTTTCCCAAGATTCAACGAGCGTACGTGTCTGGTTCCTGCTTTATTCCACCTTCCTCCATTACTTTGTCTCCGTCCCTCTTTATTCATTTGTATATTCGTTCTGGTCAAAGGTTTTCTGCCTTCTTCGAACAACGACACGCCTCGCCTTCTGGCCACAGCTGTTCTCTTGCACTTTCTTTTCTCTCTTTCTTCTTTTGTTGGCTTCTTCCACCCATCATGACACTTCTCTCTTTATTTGGCTCTCTCGTGCACGTCCTTTTCCAAGAGGGGATTGATTTCACTTTGAACTCATTTGGCAATTAGTACGTTTTAACCTCTCTTTAACTCGCCTCATGAGCATTTGCCCTCTCGTGGAAACATGAACTGGCCATTATGATGATGATGATGATAAGGAGGTCAACATCTTCATCTCATAAAAAGGAACACCCCGCAATTGGGATTTGTGCATCAATGAGGAAGGAATGTTTAGGGCGGCTTCTTATTCGAATTCAACCTCGAACTCTTTCCAAAATTGAGCATCAAATACCTAATGATAAGCTAGTTTTAGATATTGAGTTTTTCAAAATAGAATAATATTTTCATTTCAATGAGAAAGTTGCTAGGAATGTATGAAGAAGAGGTCATCATCAGGGAACCCTACTTATGTTTGACTTGGCAACATGTTGGATTTTAAACAATGGCGGACTACAGTTGGTTGTAACTAAGGGAATGTCGATGAAAGATGAAAGAAAATCATTTTCCTCAACATAAATTGCAAAAGAAAAAAATTGAATCTCCAAAATCCTAGAGGTGACCTTTGGGAGGGTTGTCTCCACGTTCTTGGACCTATTCGAATCTCCAAGAATGGGTTATTTGCGGACAATCATTTCTTCCATCAGTGGATTTATACTCTACTAACAAAGAGGGCACATATCTGCATGAAGATGGTAATTATGTCTATAAATTAAGAAATATGAAGATTATATTGCTTGGAAGAATTTAAGTAGTTATTAGAGATATGAAATATTATATTAAAATATTTTAGAATATTTGGAAGGCTATAGGAATAATGTATTATTTCTTATATAAACCTTATCATACCATACCAAAATATTAGGGTGTTTTTGGATTAATTAGAAAATTTAAGGATGACATCCTTAAGCTTCCCTTTAATCTAACTAGCAAAACAGTCGCATGCTTGGAATTACTGACCCTATCCTAAAACTAAACCCGATTTGTCTCAAATATCTTGTTAAGGTGCATTTATTTTGCTAAAAATTTGTGATAAAGGAAAATATTTTCTATAAAATTCATTTTAAAAAATAGTAAGTTTTATTTGTTTGATGGTTTAGAGAAAATGATATTCTTCTTGCTAAAAGGGGAAGTTGTTTCCCCAAATCTAAACTTGTTTCCATCCACAGGAAACGTTTTCTATAAATTGATTAATTTTCAGATATCCAAATACTAAAAAGTCAGAAAATCATATTTTTGAAATAGTTTTCTTCAAACAAGTAGACCCCTAATTTCACTTAAATTACGAAAAGCTCGAGACCCACTAGAAATCCTATTTATTTATCTTTCTTATTTTATGAATGAATGAACACATCAATTCAATAAACCCACCCACGGATGGTTGTGCTGGTTGAGGCCTAGCCTCCTGACCGCCAGGTCAAGGGTTCAACTCCTAGAGTCCGCCACAACTCCTAGAATAGTTCCGTGACTTAAGCAGGGGGCCCCGGTTGATGGGTTGCTGGACTAGTCTCTCCCGAGGTATAGTTGGTGCTGTGCTACCATAAGGTGAGTTAGGTCAAATCCTCGGCATCAAAAAAAAAAAAAAAAAACACATCAATTCGATAAGAAATAATATAATTTCTCGCAAAATAATTTTGTCCAGTCCCGATTCAACCTCCAACAACTATAGGAGACGAGAGCAGCTACTTATTCCCTTCATGTTTAAAACCTTGGAATAGTCATTGCTTGCATCGGAAAATGAAAGGTTGATTCATCATTAGCTCCGCTATTTTCAACTTAACGAATTATCATTAGGTTTGCATAGGAGATATGGAGACAAATTTTGCGCTTGACAACTGTTTAGAGTATGGATAGCAATTTCTGACATGACATGATAACATGACTCAAACAAAATGCAAACTTAACAGTTTTAAGTCGAGACCATCCATGTGTGGGTCCATTTTGTATCAACTTACAAGAGGTGACTAATAATTGTGTCAAGGTTGTGCCCAACCCATTGGACATGAAATTGACTTGTGTAACCCTTCAAATTAAGTGGTTACTGTTGACATAACGACATGCTTGTAACCCATTCAGACACAATTAGCTCAAATAGTATTATTTTCCATGCTAATCACTATTTAGATTTCAAATTAATAAATTATCGCAATTTGTGAATAGATTTTATGAAAAATTAAGGAAATTTGTTGTCAAGTTTGTGTTAATGGTTTGATCTCATGCCGACAAGTTGACTTTATGTCGTTGCGGCACCTGCAATCACGTTGACCCATGAACTTGTTGTCTTGGGGTCAACTCATTAATCTTAGAGTCGTGCCATGTCAACTCATTAATTCTAAGGTCGCGCAAAAGTAGACCGACGCAATAATCGTTGCTCTGGCGTCCCACCCATTCCGAGATTGATTCAGTGGTAAGGACATTCTCATACTCACGCGTCACGTTTCCGAAATTGGGGGTTCGGATCCGTATCCTACCTTAAAAGACGCGGATTCAAATGGGGGTTATGTCGGCGAGTTACTACGCTAATTCCCCAATGGAAAGGGCATTCTCATACTCACGTCTCAGAAATTGGTGGTTGGGATCCGATTCCTACATTAGAAAACTCATATTCCAGCGGGGATTATGGGGGTGATTACTCGCTAATTCCCTTCTAGTAGCCGGCTAATCACGATCGTGTTCCTGGGTTGTAAAAAAGGAAAATCGATTGTTCCGGCTTCATAAAATCTTGCAACTGTAAAGCATGCTTATTTCTTAGGTCTTCAATTTGACTATTGGAAACGAAAAATTGGTATTCGTTTTGGCCAAACATAGTGTACTTAATGTTGGTCTGTTTTTCTCCTTAATTTGAATTTTTTATTCATTTAACATACTTTTATTTTGGCATTGGGATTTGATTTTTATTTTAATATAAAATGTTTCAAGTCTTTTCGAATTTGGGTAAGTGTTGATAAATAAAGTGATTGAAGCTTTGTGAAGCTTTTCCTGTGTTTCAATAAATCGAAGAAAATTTGTTTTATTTGGAAAGTCAAAATGTGCTTTTGACCTCTTAAAAATCAGGTTTCCTCCAGAACATTGGTATTAGGATAAGATGTAACCTCACCAAATAAAGAGAGTTTGTGCTGCTATGAGGACCTCAATGACCTGTCCATTTGACATATAGTGGTGGTTGGCTCCACGATGCATTCTTTATTTTATTATATTAGTGTTACACACGTCGCATCCCTCATTCCTCTTATATATTTGTCTTCCTCAAAAGAAGATAATACATTTTAGTTGTTTTATATTTAGTGATCTCGAGGTCTAATGAAATGACAACAAATGTGAAATATTTTAGGGACTTGCTTAGCTCTAAATCTTTTTATTCATTTACAAGTAGTTTTATGTTGCCTTCGGGATTTGGTTTTTATTTTAATAAAAAAATGTTTCAAGTCTCTCGAATTTGGGTAAAGTATTGACAGATAAAGTGATTTAAGCTTATGGGAAGCTTTTTTCTCTTGTTTCAATTAATTGAAAGAATTTTGTTTTATTTGGAAAGTCAAAATATGCTTTTGACTTTTGATTTTTCATGGATTTAACCAAACCCGCACTCACATCTCTCATCGCATGTTTGGTTGAAAGTGCTCTCGTTCCATCCAACCCATGCTTGGATGGTGTCCATGAGGTGGCGGAACGGGCATTCCATTGATAAAATCAGTGGAGGAATCATGATCCCCTTCCTTATTCCTACATAAAATATAAGAAGTTAAAATTCAACTAATTTAGAAATAATTAATTGAGAAATATTAAATGATTTATAGATAGTTAATTATTTTTAAATAAAGCTAATGAATAATGAACATCATCATTAATATTTAAAAATTAGGTATTTTAAGTCATATTTAGGAATAATTAATGTTATCCTATTTGGCAATAATTAAATTAATAACTTCAATTAATGGTAGCATATTATTAAATGTTTAGATTAGATAACTAAACATTATAGCTAAGAATATATTACAAAAAATATTTACTAATTTAAAGTATATTTAAAAAAATTGCAACTAAGAAAATTGCAACTAATGAATAATAAATCAATATTAAATAATTAATGTTTCCAAATTTAAATAATATTATTCCATTATACTTATTTATCATATTATTTTACACATATCAATATAGATAAATGTTGCCGCGAAAATTAAATGATTAGGTAATTCTTATACAATTTACCACATCAATTTTTCATTACAACCAAGCACAAAAATTCCTATTCCCATAACTCACCAAACAAAGAGATTAGAATTATTATCATTCCACTCATTTTCATTCCATTTTGTCCTGCCGTATCAAAAACAATCACTAACGATGACATTGCTTTTGTGATAATGAAAGAATGACATTAACGAGAGCCTTAATGATAACTATTCACAACATAGGACAAAAGGGCAAGGATTCAATTTTCATTACATAGTTTCCGAAGAAAGTTCAAGGCATTAAAAATCAACTTTTTCCTTTTCTTGTCAATTACTACAACCTTTCAAGGCGCCCATCAACAAAATCCATAATTTGACAACCTTCAAATTGAGATATTCCAAGCAACAAAATTTCGACACAGGACTAGATCATGAATAAACTATTCAAACAACCTCAATTCATATATGAGTTTTCATAAATTTGGTTGAATACAAAAGCATTTTAACAATATGAGTCAAGTTGAGTATACATTGAGTAAGTGTCAAATCAAGTATGAATTAAAATGAGATAAATGGATCTTTTTTTATGGATTGGATCCTATTCGACCAAGTCATCCCTTTGACGGAACTATGGATAGTTCCTTCGACTGTCGGTGGTTTTAACATCGGTTTGGCAAACTCATCCTGAGATGAGCTTGGCAAAGTTCTCATATGGACCGAAGGCGATTGGACAGAACTAAAAACGACTCGTCAAGGGATATTTTCATCGATTTGCCAACGGCGAAGGAACGCCCCACCCTCCTTCCAATCAGCAATTTCCAACCCCTCAAGGGTTAAAAGCGCAAGAAAACAAAGAAAATAACCAAAAAGTGGCGATCGCATCGAAGGTTTAAGCTTTTGTGTTTTCACGACCGTAGAAAGATCATGTGAGCATGTCGGGAATAAATGGTACCAAAATCCGACGTTCCAAAAAGCTCAAAACCGCCACTCCTCTCCATGGCTCGAAGCCAGATTTCATGTGATTTTTTAAGAGGCCCCGCCTTTTTCCTCGTTACAGCAAAGATCTTTGCCGCTTGCTATTTCGTTTTTCGACCCCTAGCCCCTTTTTTGTCTTTAACGTCGTCTTGCTCCACACATTTATTGCATATCTATGTGTCTAGGATCTTGTTTGGGGTCAGATTTCCGTGGTAACTTCTATGTAAAAAAAAAAAAAAAAGGTTATAATATTTAAATGTTCTAGCTTCTATCCCATCATGTACACATATAATAAGAGGGAGAAATAAGAGGATTCCAAGAGATTTGAAATTAGACTTCTTACTCTAATATCTTGAAAGATTTTGTGAGCTCACTATTAATTATTCTAATAATTCAAATTGTTGAATGAAGTCGTTGATTAATATTCAAATGTTCTATAAATTAAGAAGATAATAGTCAAGTATTTTTAATAAGAATTCGTGTTTCTTGAACGCGAATGTCGCCACAGAAATCGGTTTGAAAGGATGAATTTTAAAAAGTCATTTACAGCAATGCACGCGTTGACTAGTAGCTAAACATCAGAAGTGAGAATGGTTTAGTAAAGACTTCATTCAATTCGCAACAAAATCGATTTGTGCGCGTAGTGTTTAATGAAGCAAGCGTCGGGTAGTTGCATAGAGGACTGTAGAGAGTCGTGTAGGGACCGGGGCCTCAGTTATTACCAGATAGGGCATACGGCCAAGCGCAGGTTCTGGCCTGCAAGACTGATGGCTAGTCTGCAGGGGATATGAGGTTGATTTGCTGTCTTCCATGACTTCAAATGTACGCGTTTTGTATTTTGAGTATCGAAGCTCCTTTTTGGAGAGAGAAAGAAAGAGCAAACTGTTTCCTAAAACATCCATGTTCGAGGTACTTAGGAAATCTATATGATAATAAATATCTCTCATAATTATGTGATATCTCTTTTAATTGTGTATATATTAATTGATATATGTTACCTTTGATGGTCTCTCATAAAGTCCATAAATAAGTTGATATAATTCTCATTATGATACATTGAATTATACAGAAATTTCTCAATTCTCTTTTCTACTTTATGTTTAACTTAATATCAAAGTTAGAGGTTTTGAGTTAGAATCTTTCTATACCTCATTTGCCTCCCTCGTATTCCATTTGCCTTATCAATTAAATTTTTACATAGATCAAATTAAGTGTGAGGTGTAGTGTTAAAATAAATTATACTTTCACCTACTAACTTAAATTTTTAGAATAGTTGGCTAATAAAAATCTTCAAATCTATCTTCCGCATTATTCTTTGTCAACTATACAGAAGACTGATATGCAAAAATCATGTCTAGTCACGTAGCATCTGCCATCTTCGCATGTATAATGTACGTGATTTCGCCGTAAATTCGTGTAAAGTAATGTGAAATCTAACTGCCTGATGCAAGGCTCCAGATTTCCTGTTAAAAGAGCACGGAGGTTTGAGTTCTGTTCAAGACATGATACTGAGAAAACTAGACGAGTATGAGGTCCATCCTTTTTCTGTGCAATGCGTATGAAGTTGTCCCCTTTCTCAATGGCGGGATTCTGCGATGGCACCGTTGACGTTTCCAAAGTCGAAAATGACGGGAGTTGCTCCTTCCAGAGCTGTCCCCTTTGGCACGTCTTAAGGCCATGTCTTGTTTCGCATCAACATTCCCATCTTCTTATATTTCTCATTTTCTGTTTTTATTTTAAGAACATGCAAACGACATATCTCACCTTCGATCTAAAAGCCAATCATTCACGTAAGTCTAAACAAAGTTCTACATCAGAATGATTGAATTGCCTCTCTTTGCAACTGGGTGATTTGATTTTTAGTTGGCTTGGAATGTGATTTTCAAGAACATTCAATTTAGCAACTGGGTGATTTGATTTTTAGTTGGCTTGGAATGTGATTTTCTAGATGTGATTTCGAATTTACGATGGGCATTTTGGATATAAAATGTCGTTTTCATAAATAGAGGCGCGAGGACAATTTATATGGAGATATAAAGTAATCTCACAAAAAATAAAGCCCAGCTATTTAAGTGCTATTTTCAAAATCAGAGATATGGAAGTGATCACAAATTAACTGTGCAATATATTTTTGATAATTTCTTTTTTTCCGGTTTCAAAGCTAGTTGGTGTCTACACTCTTAACTAGTGCACTCCTCAATCAATTTTAAGAGTGCACTACCCTTCATTGGTATAATGCATTTAGGATTTTATTTTTTAAATGCCTCTAGTAAGGCTTGAATACATATCACAAGGAGCAAACTTTCTTGCTATATTGCCCAACACCTTATGGTTGATTCCCGCTTTATTTACTTCAAAAGAGTTCAATCTTTTTACTGGTACTTAACTCAAGAAGAGGTAATTTACTACATTATGTCAATCGCACCTGCTTTGTTTCCATTATATGGATGGTCTAGACTGCTACTTTTATATTTCAATTAATCTAAATTTTACACTTCATACGCTCTCTCTCTCTCTCTCTCTCTCTCTCTCTCTCTCTCTCTCTCTCTCTAAGTTCGAAACTCCTCAATTCAAAACACTCAAATATTAACATGTAAACTTGCACACAATTGTTTCATATATGTTGTAATTTAAATAATAGTTTAATAGAAAGTGAAAGAAGCACATTTTATTTTTACTTAAGCATAAATACACAGGTCTTAATCTTTTGAAACAAGATGTCACATTTGCTTAACATTCACCAAACTAGGTGGAAGTATCAAAACTCAAAACCTTCTAAACCTTCTAAAGTATCGAACTCTGTGCTAAGTCATGTTCCAACACCATATAGACATGTGTCAAGGGCTGATTCTTGATCGCAAAATAGCCCGTGTAGCACCTGGTATTCTTGACTCATCAAAGGCTGCATAAGCTACTTATCAAGTGAAACTAAGCGTGATTGCATCCATACTATCTTCAGGAATAATCTTGAGAAAGAGGCTGGCCTGGAATACTTAGCTCACCAAACCTCGCATAGACTATTTCACGGTCAAAAATTTATCGACCCATGACACATGTATGTCGACGAAGTTCTCGCTTACATTCCTTTCCGTCCTTTCTTAAAACCCGGATCAAGATCAAGGGTAATCGCAAAAATTCAACCCAACACCTAATGACTATTCATCTCTGCTCCCTTCTTTGAAGACAAATCCAGCGTCGTTTGGACCTCTCAGCATGCCTCTACTCTCTCTCTCTCTCTCTCTCTCAACGCATAAGGTGTACGAGAAAGCAAAGTCATTCGTTGACGCGTGTTCTTTCCGCAGTATACAATTCTTAAACACGCCCATCAATCAATCAAGCATCCCCTTTTGCCCTTCCAAAAATTAAAAAAATGGGAAAGCACTTGAAGTTAGCAACAGGCCCTTGTCTACTTGTCCCCTAAATTACATACGTCAAGGCCCTCGTCCCGTACTAGGAATTATATAACAAAGGATCTTGCTCTTGTCTAAACAAAGCCTCAAAAGTCACTCAAGATTTAAGTCCTTACGTGTACATTTTGATATTCACATATATCTGCTGTTACAAGCCTCTCTCTAAGTCACTCTAGATACCCACGTCACATAACATACCGCAAAACCCGAAAAAAGGGTGGGGACCAACACTAATTTTGCCAATTTGCATGGCCCATGTTTGCCTTAATTTCCCCCACTACAGATTGTAGGACAACCCCTCTTTAATTACGACATTTATCTCCTCCTCTATGTCACTGTCCAACGCAACCCATACTCCCTTATTTTTACTCCCTATGCTGTACAAACCATGTCAATTTTCATGTAGTTTTTAAGCCCTCCGAGTGAACAACACGACATTGGAACTGGCACGTCGCCGTCGAGGGTCTTTTCCAGGGCCCTAGGATCGGCTACAGTCGGCCCTGCCGAAGCCGACTCGGCGGTTGGGCAGGTCGAATTCGACCCACAGGTTCTGCTGGTGGAAGTTGCCTATGATGTTGCTCGCGGCGCCGAGCATGCCGGACCTCCCGAAGGCCAGGCAGTGGACCCCGCCGTCCACCTCGGCCAGGACCTTCTCCTTGGCCACCACGAGCTCCACGCCCTTCTCGAACTGGAAAGCCAGGTCGCCTATGGACCGCCCGATCGCGGCGGCGTCACCGTCGAAGCACATGTCGGCCACTCCGCTGTACATGTACCCCTTCTTCATCAGCGGCCCCACGAGCCTCACCACTTCCTCCCTCACCTAAAATCAGTGATTCGCAGCGCATCAGTTACGACAGTTAATTTGAAAACGATATCATGTCGTAGGGAATGGAATAATAGACGTTTGGATTCCGAAATTGTAAAACTGACTCAGGACACGAGCATAGGTCGGACATGAAATATTTTTCTAACTCACCTTATCGTAGGCCTCGTCCACCAGGTAGGTGAACTCGGAGCCCGAGTCGATCATGGTCTGGCCCGCCCCGCCGGCGTTGGGCCGGAAAGCCGTCGGAGGTATGCTGAGGCGCCGGCTCCCGATCCTAATCCCCTGCATTGCCACCGTGTAGGCGAGCGGGTCCAGGTTTGGCATCCGTTGACTTTGACCCTGGCTGAAGGTCATGAGGCCGATGTACTGGAACGCCCTCGAGTTCGGGTTGTCGCCGAGGTACAGCGACCCGGTCGGGTACGGCCCGGATCGGGAGGCGGGGGCGGGCACGCAGTACGAGAACTTGGACACCTTGGCCTGCGAGGGGAACGAGAGCCGGCCGAGGTTCATCCCGAGAATGCCCTTGTCGTCACCGGAGCTGGTGGCACAGCCCAAAATGAGGGGAGGGGTGACCTGGGTGCGCGAGAAGGTGAACTTCTCGCGGACGAGATTGCCCTCGGCGAGGGTGCCGTCGGCGTAGAAGTAGGAGTAGTGGCAGAGCCGGTTCTGGTCGCACGACGTCGGCAGGGTGAAGTCCGGGGTGCGCGGCTTGCAGAGCGGGTGGTTGCAGGGGAGGACCGAGAAGGAGGAGGACAGAGACGGGTCGAACGTCGCCGCCGACGACGAGACCCGCCCACCCGCAGCCGCCGTCTTCTTCGCCGCCGCAGCCGCGGGCGGCGATCTCTTCTTGGCCTTGTTGTGGCACTGGATCCAGGAAAGCTGGCTCCCGGTGTCAAGGATCATGTCCTGGGTCTGCGGGGGAGTCCCGATGGGGAGGGACACGACCGGGACCATGGAGTACTTGAACGGAGACTTGACGGCGACGGCGGAGGCGGCGGCGGCGCCGACAGATGAGCGCAGAGATCGGAACTTGTCGTGGGGGAGAGAGTGGGATTTGAGAGGGAAAGAGAGGGAGAACGACGACGATGACGTCTTGTTCTGGGGATGGTTGCTCTGTTCTTGCTTCGACAGGGAAACAGAGCTGAAGCAGAACAAGAAGAAGAAGGGTACGACGACGATGGAGCGTCCGCGGACTGCCATGGCGTTTAGAGAGAGAAAGAGAGAGAGAGAGAGAGCGGAGTGAAAGGGGTGAAGTGAGATGGGGAGATTCAGCAGGGGAAGGTCGAGTATTTATGCAGTCTCGTGAAACGGAGAGAGAGAAAAAGGCAGGGGAGAGGAACCAGAGGGAAGAACAAAAACAGAGGAGGGGAGGACGCGGTTTCTTTCTTTTATTGGGAGCGGTTAAGGCATTAATTAGGGTTTCGGATCTTTCGTTTTTAAACGCTGGTGAGATTGTGCCGTGGCTGCGCGATTATACTTTTCTTCTCCTCCTTCTAATTTCCTCTTTTATGGCAACCCAAGAGAGGAAAAGTGTTTCGGCTCGAGGAAGAAGGCATTTCAATCTTCGAATGTCTTTAACGTAGAATAGAGTTAGTTGTTTGATGAACACATTAAAGAGATTGAGTTTAAACTAGCTTAACTTATTTTGTAATCATTTATGTATGAAAAGGACATTTTTTTCCCGAGAGGATGGAGATCGAAAATTAATGAGAAGAGTCGATCGGGCAATTCAATCGCTATCATACTTCACCCATCATTGATTTTGGAACGGTGGTTTTCTTCTAAGTTGATTGGGGTCACTGTTGAGTAATCGGCCCGCACAAATCGTTTTCTTTACACATTTCACGTTTATCACAGCCAACGCAGGCAATTGTATTTGTGACAAGTAAGTAACCGGGATACTTATATCGTCTTATTCTAGTACCCCGTTCACAATAATAGAAGAATTCACATATGCCCAACATCGGTTTCGTCATGTGCCAATAGTAAAAAAAATCCCCTTCTTTTAACCCTAAGAGGATCTTCTTGTTTACTGATAAAAAAATTAGTTGATAACTCAAATCACATAACAGGAAATCCATTTGAACTAGATATGTCAAACCCAGTCTTGGAAACCACTTGAATGGAAGTAATTCCCCTCAAGGCTACATCAACCGTGCATTAAGTATTAGATATTTTCAATACTATTACTCAAAGAAATGTAGGTAAGATATTAGCTACTTAACCTTCTTCTAGTTTTTTTTTTTTTTTTAAAGGAGCGTACGGGGATTTTTCCTATATGGTGGGGAGTAATGTACGTGTGAAGGGATTTAAATGGTCGGAAGAAGATATTTTAGCTCATGTTGTAGGACAGTTGTCTCTCTTTACGCTCCATGTCCTCTTTTGGCCCCGCGAGCCCTTCCCAAAGGACCAACCCATTTGCTTTTATGGTGTCCACAACAAATGGAAGACAGATAATTAGGTAATACAGCAATATATATATTCAATTTTATGCGGATTGTGCGTTAAAATGCGCTTGAAAGTTGTGTTAGATAATCCCTTCACATATAATTGACGTGTCGTGAAGCAATTACAATTAACAATCCAATTTTGATACATAGGTCATTGAATTGAGTTTTTGAGTAAAGGTTAGTTAAATTTGATACGTTAATGAGCTCGGATTAAAGCTAAGTGAAGGCATCAGGATTTGTGCTTTAGCTCTTATCTAGGTGTAAGATTCTCTAAGTTAAACTTTTTATGCAATCTTTATTTTGTCAAATGTGAAGAAGAATGCAGAAGAGAGAAATAGAGAATTTTCTATATATTTGAGTGTGTAATGACAAGAAATACATGAGCTTATTTATAGGCTTTACAAGTTGACTATTTATAGTAGCAATATATTATACAATCAAGCATAAAGATATCCATAATTTTATTCAAATATCTAGAATATTATAAATATCATAAATATATTCAAAATATTATAGATATCCAAAATATCTTAAATAATGTAAATATATCTAACAAAATGGTTCCACACAATAAAAACTCCAAGGAAACATTAAAAACAGCAAACACATATAGGAAACAAGGATTTGATTTTTGTGTTCATTTCCATATAAGAATGGTGGACCACAAATCCTATAACCCAATCCGGACTTATTCGTTGCCAGAATATCTTTCTTTTACGTGAGGTTCTGTTTATATGTTCTTGCTTGTCCACCACCAAATCAATTTATCTTTCGCTTAGTCATTATTAAAGGTTGTATCATTTCCATTGATAGAATGCACATCATTTCACAAGTCAAGTCGAGCCAACCACACCACAGAGAAACTTGCGAGCAAGCCGAAAGAGAGTACTCTTTCCAATCTTTACCGAGTAATGTTCTTCAATGAAGTTAACGTTATTAATCAGGATCGAGCATTATAAATTCCAAATTACTTATATAATATATATTTATACATACACAAGAGAATGAACTCTTTTTTCCTCCAAAAAATGGGGGTGGGTTGGAAAAACTAGCATTGAGAAATAAATTGAAGCCATAGGTCAAAGTACTGTTCTGCAATCATTGGGGGTCCCCGTCCCAAATATAATCTCTAAAGCAATTCAATGTTTCCTCTTTTCTTTTCTTTTTCTTTGCTTTGCTTTGCTTTCCGCCTCGTGTTTTGTTTATTCCACCTTTGTGCAGGCATCGCCTAAAGGCATCGATTCATTTTAGGTGCATTTCTGAATCTAGTTCATATTACTTTTTTTTTTTTTTTAATGCATGGCAGAGGCATGCTGATCTCGTTCCCGCCAAAAATTAGCTAATTTTCAGCAACGTTGAATTTTCGCAGAATTATAATATATTTCATCGACATTATATAAAACAATGGTTTGCCTAGAGTTTATATAGTAATGTTAAAATATTCTATATGTTCTCATATACATCTTGTGATTTGGAGTTTAAACCCTACGAGAGCCTCTTGCGCTTGCTCATTTAATTTATAGAGATAATGGGTTCTCAAAATGCATTCTTTATTTTAACATGTTGATACCGTCACATCTTGCACCCCCAATTTCTCCTGTATCTTTTTCTTCCCTATAGGAGGGAATACCCTTTGAGTTTTTTACATGCCAATGATCCCAAGATCCAAAGCCTTTTAAAGAATTGCTTAAGTATGTTTTAGAGTTTATATAGTAATGTTAAAATATTCCATATCACTTGTCTATAAGGTTTATATGTTCTTCATATACATGTGATTTTCTTCCACCAATTAATTTAAGCTTTTGGATTAGATATCCTAATGTAGCATCAAAGTTGGGCTCTGCCATAGTTTATTCTGCACGCTCGCTCCTTCATTCATCAAATTTCATGTGTCGCGTCTCCCTACTCCAAATAATTTTATTTTTGTGTTGCATAATAACTCATGAATTCTTATGGAAATAAAAACCTTTTTTTTTGCCTTAGTGATAGAAGAAAACTCTCGAGCTCGTGGAATATTAGCAAATCGACTTGGAAATACGACCAAGAAAATAGCACATTCTTCATAAAAATCCCACACACACACACAAAAGAAGAAAGAAAGAATCTCTATCGACCCGTTTTGCTTAGAAACACCAAAAGATAAATATTCTCCCAACCAAAAGAAAAGAATATAAGAGAAAGCTGGCCATGGACGTTATATTCGATATGGTCCCTGTCGATACTAATGGCGAGCACTCATCTTTCTCCCCAGCCAAAACCCTACCGAATTGGGATAGCCAGTTGGTAGGGCCACGTGGCGGCACGACACGACGTTCGTGATCACATAAAAAAAAGAACTTAAAAATTAAAATAGAGAGGCGTAAGAGAATATGGTCAACATGTCTAGGTAAGATAGATACTCGCGATGTCAGATTTGTGGCGTCGGTTTCGTTTAGAAACTAGGAGGCCCCCACGCCCGCCCCGCACGCACGCCCATACGTCGGAATCCCTAGCTGTAGCACTACATGGTCGAGTTGACAACGATGTCGTCTTGTCACCCTAAGTTTGTGACGCACGATCCCGAGGTGGAGCGGTTTTAAATGATCGAAAGCATCGTGACATTGAAATAAAACGAGTGAAGAGCTGGACTTTGTCGTGACGAGGTACCGATTTCAACTAATTTCAGCAATGATGTGAATATGATTTGTACCAGTTTATCCGACATGTCGGTGGAAAAACTTCTATTAAGCAAAATGTTTGCTCATCCTGATAATAGTTAAAACACGTATCATGGGCCGCCAATTCCTTGACTATGGAATAACCCATGCACCACCTGGTGACTCAAGAATAATGAATTAGCCTTTCTTCTCTTGTTGTTCCTAAGAACAATATGGTAAATTGCATCTTCATATCGGATTATATTACGTTTGGCTTAACTAAATATCTAGTCTTTCAAGCGTGGCACATAGAACACTCTAGGCACAATAATTGACTTTGCATTGTCATGCCCTCATCAGGAGAGTGGGATAAGCTCCCGACTAGTTTATGCATGAAAAGTCAATCTTACCTTTAGAGTTCCGTAGAGATTAATCATTTTATCTTAAAACTCATAACACAAACATCCTAATGCCACTCTCATGAACTAGTTATATAGTCTCTTCTACATCACTTACTCTTCTCCCCAATGACTCCACTCACCAGGGTAGGAGAGCATGGAAGAATCAAGGTCCGTGACATATGTACATGTCATTAGGTCACATGATTTAATCAGGTTTTCTCAGCTCAATTTTGAGTGCTTATGTGACAAATTGTAAATGGAACCATCCATTTGACGAAACTCAATCGATTCTTCTTTGATCGCGAGTATGGTGAAAACCTCGAGCATTTAACTCAAATCATCACAGAGCATCATCAGATGAACTGTATTCCAATGAGAACGAGAGTTGCGTTGATCATTGAATAGCCGATAAGAACAAGATAGCACCGTCGCTCTAGCTAGCTACCCCGCTGGACTATCCAAAAATCATTGTGCTGATTCAAGAAGACGAGAGGAAACCAACTTGGGTTGATGCTTCGAAACACCAGCTGTATCGCTCAAAAAGCCGACCATGTAGTGGCTCTTTAAGTTGGTGAAAAGGACTAGAGCAAGAAAGTCGGTCCGAATTGGTCAAAACCAAACTCTTTCTACACGGAATGGAGAAACGTATCCTTCGGTTCAGCGAGATTCGAATCCCTTCCGACACAAATTATTTTCTTCCAATGCACGAGCCTCTCCGACCTCGACTTTCTAGCTGAATGGACAAGACGTGCTTGGCAGAGCTCGACGTCGTTGACCGCTCGATTGTCAAAGTCGTACACCAAGGTAAGGTGGGACTGGCCCATGTCTTGTTTTCTAATGATAAAGCAAGTTCATCTTTTGTTAAGTTAATTCCCGAAATCATAGACATAACTTGGAATCCTTTGGGGATCATTATGTGAAGCAAGCTAAGATGCCGTGTGCGTAGATTAGCTCCGAGATTTATTTCTCATGTGAAAGAAGTCGAAAAAGCATGTGTTCGCCATGCAATATTCAAGAGGGGGTGTATCATGTGTTTCACCTTGTATATTTCATGGGATTTTGTGTGATTTTATCTTCTTCTTTTTTAAGAAAAAGCGAAGACAAAGGTTCATTGTATCCTTAAAAAAAGTCACGGTGCATCAAGATATTTATGGAAAAATCGACGGAGTGTTGATGGTTGTAATGATGTGAAAGTTTAAAGTATGGCGGAAGGTTTGGCAATTCAATGACCAATAGGTAAGGACGTGGATTACCCATCGCCCATCGCGGGCCAATTTACTTTCTCAATCGAACTTGACGTTAACACGTGAATTGACGTTCATCTAATCGCGAGACAGCCGAAGTCGTCTGGATCAAGACCGGCTTTTTGTCTTGTTGCCGTCGGTAGGCCAATCTGCAACATATTAGGCCCTTTGGATTTGGAATTCGACGGTCCTCACAATTGCAGAAAAATTATTCAAAAAATATTAAATTTATTGTACTTTTGTTAAGTTAATTATAAAATTTTTAATTTTATCAATTAATTTTTAATTTTTTTATATTATATCAATTGAGTCAATCTCATCACTTTTGTTCAGAAATTATTGATATAGACGTCATCTATCATATATGTCATAATCAATCTTGATGTAGATAATTTTAATGATATTTTAATATATATCAATTTATTTTTATTTTTTTCTAATGATCCTCGTTGATCTAGGCAAGAGTGTTACTACCCTTGCTGGCCACAGGCAATGATGTGCACACCCTCGTTAACCATGGGCAAGGGTCGGTTGACATCCTTGTTCACTTAGGGTTAAAAGAAAAAAAAAAGAATAAATAAACCGGTTGTGTCACGTAGAATGATTAACATTAATATTAGCGATTTATGGGTAAAATTGACCAAATAAAGTCAATTAACAAAATATGAAAAATGTTTAAAACTCAATAAGGTTTAGGGTTTGATTTGATAAAATTGTAATAAATTTTAAAAGATTTGAATAATTCTTCTCATAATTGCTATTAAGCTCGCTGAGTCTTGGCGAGCACAAGCTCGACGGCCATGAGGTACAAGCGGCCAAGCTGATGGGAAAGCAGGGTCGCGGCACGACTGTGCAAAGGGGGACGAAAGCGGCGGCTTCAATGGCGAAGGCCATCACGAAAAGATGATGGCGGCAGGTTTCTATTGGTGGGGCTAGAGAGAGAGAGAGAGATTCAATTGTGGAATCAAGGATGGCCATTCGTAATAACCAATTTCTTATTTTATCAAGAGGGGTGAGGTGTTTTGGCAGGGGCTTAATTGGGACACTTGTCGAAATTTGATGTGGATGGAAAACACCATAATTGTCCTTATGCTTTTGCCTTTTTTTTTGTTTTGTTTTGTGGTTCTATTTGCCCTCCCTTTCGCATAATTTCACGCTATAGGTATAGGCCAAAAAAAAAACCTGAAAGAGAGTGTTAGGATTTTTCAATATTAAATTACGGGAATAATTATCAAAATAGTCATAAATCTTTTGAACGGATGACAATTTTTGATCTTTTAATGGTGCCTATTAAGTTCTAAACATCGGTCAAGAAATTGTTGACCAATCGTCAAGAAATGCTACATCGTTTAAAATTCTTGTCAAAAAAAGCCACATCAATTATTTAACTGAAAATTCTTGTCATTGATACTTAAGTATTCGTTTTTTTTTTTTTTAATAAAATGCATCTTTTGGAAGTTTTGATACTTTGGGTTTCCTTCTTTCACAAACAACAACCAAACAAAAGAAAGCAAAAGCTACACAAACCAGAAATCTTGATGAATCTGCTTATGCGATCACCGACCATCATGTAGATATCTTTGTTTGTGTCTGTCTTCACAGACTGAACGAGCTCTTGGTAGCTCGTGCTCTTTCCACTTCTGACAAGCAAGAGCAAAGCCCAAAAACAAAACGACGAGAGAAAGAAAGAGCAAACAAAGGCACTGAAAAAAGCAAAAGACACGACCGCGTGAACTCGTTCACGGATTACCATCCCATACTATCCCATCCCAAAGGTGGTCACGGATTACGGCTTCCCTCGGTTCATGCTCGAGCAGGGTTCTCTTTCGGTTTACCATCAGAAAAACTAAAGAGGGAAAGGGACAAATGAACCCCCATCATGTCTTGTCCTGAACTTGATGGGGAGGCTTATCGAAACGAGCAATGTGTGCGTCTGTGCGCGCCCTGGGGTTAGGGGAGGGCGATGTGATCGTGTTGATTGATGTGTGCTCACGGATGAGACGATGATGCATGACTAGCCTCGGTTTCTCTATCTAAGTCACGAGATGACGGTACTTGTCCCAATCCTACAAATCAATCAGTCCTTTCGCATAATTATTTTCGGAGAAGCAACGTACCAACCGACGCAACTTTCCTTGTCATTTGCACATCACGATGGAAACAAGCATATCTTAAATAGCTCATCCTTGAATTTTTTTCATCGATGGACGACACAAGATAGGATGCTCGTGGAGTTGAATATGATGGCTATTTTTATTTTTTATTTTTTGGTTAACTCTGTCTTAAGTGGAAAAACCCAAGATTCGTGAATTAGTGACTCTTAATAAATACCCTAATGGTACACCTTCGAAACATTATATGTCCCATCTATAAGTATTTAAGTGGGTTGGTCTTGGTAATGATAAAAATTGCCACACGTGAGAAAGTTTTCGTTTGCCTTATTTTCTATGCAAGTGCTTGCATCACTTGATCTTCACACAACAACTACCGGATCCGTGAGCTCACCAAATCGGATTAGTTCAAAAGATCAATAATGCTATTTGGAGTTATTTCGATATACAAATTGATTGATTGATAGTGACCATGTTCTCACATGTTCTCATTTATAATGCTGTCTATGTATATGAGAGTTTGCACGAATTTGTCCGTTAATTTCACATATTAAAATTGTACATGGTGAATAACCAAAAACAAACCCTTTTGTGACCCTCATACTTTGAAAGACTCCTCGAAACGTATATAGCGTCAGCATTTTTGTAAATAAGATCCAATGAAAATTAGCATAAGCACCGATCCAACACAAAAGATAAAAATTGTCAAAAAAATCATAAATTCATTGTATAACAGTTAATTCGGTTTTAAACTTTTCAATTTAACAAATTGAGTTTCAAACTTTTTGACGATTTGCTAATGGAGTCATTCCGAACTTTTCAATTTAGCAAATTGAGTTTCAATGATTTACTAATGAAGTCATTTCAACCAATTTTGGTAAGATATCACTAACATAAACTCAAGGGGAAATAGGAAAAAAGTAAAAAGTAAAAAGATTTAGAAAAATTTACAATAATTTGTAAAAATTGTCTATATCAGCACTAATCTCATATTAGCGATTTTTGGCCAATATTGGTCAAATGACTATATTGACAAATTATTAAGAGGCTTTACCAACCGTCTTACAAAAGGTTTAAGATTTTTTGGACAATTTTTTCCAGCACAAAGCATGTCCTAAAACTTCTTATAAGTTATAGAGTGAAAAGTAGCAACAAAAAAAAAAAAAAAAACATAAAATTAAACAAGAAATTTAGATTGTACATACATACAATATGCGCATGTGTTTATATACTTTTAGTCGTCGCTACATGTAATCCGGATATGTATACAGATCACTTCTGTGCCAGTTAAGAGTGCTGTAGTGTCCCAAGTTTCACTTATGTGCCAATTAAGAGTGCTGTAGTGTCCCAAGTTTTTCGGGACGACCCATTTACTCCAGCTCATTTAATGGTGCACAAATGCACCGGTCTTGCAGTTGTCCATATTGATTTTATTTTATTTTATTGTTTGAAAAGTTTGGACCCATGAAAGATGACCCAAAAAAAAAGACAACAATGTCAATCACAAAATTACTAGACAAATAAATCATTTCGTCGTTTTTTTTTTCCGCATGTTTATATCACATGAATACTAGAACATGATATGAGCCCCTAATTGTCCTCTATTACACACATCATCATGTGCACATTCGAAAGCATCCAACTTCTCCGAATACACTTCATATCGAACTACTTCCCGTTCCAGGGTCTATAATTCCATATTAGCGAGATACAATGGATTAACAGACGACGACAAAGTCATAATTATTTTCTAATTTGCTTCAGGCTAATGCCAAACCACGCCGATCACGAGATCTCTTCCTCAGTACCAAACCCCATGTAGAGCTAGAGACAAAAACGATAGCGGTACATTCGAATTAATCAGATGTGCTAGCTATTAGGGCTAAACACGAGAGTCTCTGTTCAATCTGATTATTTTATACGGCTTGTGCGGGGAATGTTGGTCGCGGGTCTCCGTTACATTCCGACATTTCCATCGTAACTTACAAAAAAAAATGTGATGAGTTCGTGGATAAAAGAGGTCGGGGTGTCGGATCCATGGTGTCTCGTCATGGGACTGGTGGAGGTCTGCGGATGGGGTGCGAGAGGCCAAAAGAGGTTGCGGCTACCGCATTTCTTTATTCATTCTTTGGTTTAGGTTAGGCAGACCGACGGAGGCTGGTTGGTGCTATCGTTCATCTACTTGTTAAAATACCAGTGCGAGTCTCCATGAATTATGTGCCGTACTCTATGAAATTTCTCATAGAGTTTTCAAATCCCATCTCCCTCCTCTAGGGTTTCATGATCTTGTTTACATCAGTCTCCTTGGTCTAAAAGTCACGGCGATGATCGGGTGCAAATGTGTGGGAAATTGTCCAAAAAGTTCTAAACATCTCACATCTTTATTAATTTAGTCGTAAATATTTTAATTTTATCAATTTTGTCCTAAAAGTTTTGACGTTTTGTTAATTGAGTACATTCAATCAATATTGACTAAAACTCGTTGATGAAGACACCATCCATCTTACGTGGTACGCCGGCCCTCGTATGAACAATTTCCATTTATATTGTACTATTTTATTGAATTTTTTTTATTTTATTCTTCTTTTCTAACCTTAGGCCAACGGGGTTTGGGTGACCCTCGCTTGGTCTGGTTAAGGGCGTTGTGCCCTTATCAATCTTGAATTTTTTATTTGTTCAATGTGATTGCCAAACACTAAATTTTTAAACATTTTCATATAATTTATTGATTACATCAAATATTTACCGATAGTTCATGATATTGAACAAAATAAGAAAAAGTGATATTGCATTGAATCAAAGTTTATGAATCATAATATATAGTTTAAAAATTTAGGGTTAATATTATATATTATATTAAAGTTCAAGGATCATTTCTACTATTATATCTTGATATATTTATGACGAGTCCGATCTGATTTGTAACTTCTTAAGTACTCACGGCCAAACTGTCAAAAAACGGCTTGCACATATCACATACATACTTTGACTTTTCAAACGATCTAAAAGAATCTACAAACTTTGGCCCAATTTAGAAAATACTTAACATTAAAATTTTCTGCTAAAGCAAGTTGATGTGCCACGTTACGTGGCTAAGTGTGACATTTTAGAGACACATAGTAGCCGAGAAAAGATGCAACAATGATCTTCTGACACGTAGGTGAAGCAAATTATTCCCAATTAAATGGAATCGGAAACGATCGGGTTTTAGAAAATGACGTCTCCACCTTTCGCTAATGTGCGCGCGCGATGTCTTTTCGGCTCTAGTTGACGTGTCTTTTTTGGTACGCAACAGCACAGTTAGCCACGTAAATATTATATGCCGCATCACTTTGCATGGACGGAAAAACTAATGTTGGGTATCTTTATTCTTTAGATATAAATTCGTGAACGGGTTCAAAAAATTCCGGGTACTTTCCATCTCCCCGTTTAAGTTGGTGGGTTCTCTTGGGATTTGGCCAATGCTCACTAATTATGTATTATGTTTGTAGCCTTTCGAAATTATAGCAAATTTCATTTTAGCAAAAGATGTAACTAGGACTAATCTCGCCGCAAGCTCTCAGCACAAAAAGCAACGGGAGTAGACCACGAAAAAAGACAACAAGCCTACGAGGCATATCTACACAAACCTTTTTCCAACATTGAATTGTATGCCTATGAACTGTATACATAGATAACCAGAAACGGAGTCATTCTTATGAATCCTACAATTTTCAAAACAAAATGGAAGGAGGCTTTGCCTCTGGTATGCTTAGAGCACCAAATGAGCTCTTAATTTCTAGCTTCTTCTGGCTCTTGAAATATTACAAATCTAAAAACCCTAAACCAGACATGAGCACAATCGAAAAACAAGCGATCTCTACCGCTCCACGTGGACAACGTCATGAAGAAACAAACTCTCTAAAGTAGCAACATATTCGACAGGTAGAAAGCTCCAATGTCTAGAATCCACTTACATCAAGCAACTGAACAAAAGAATCGAAAGAAACACCAGCTGTAAATAGCTTTTTATTCTCCTAGGATTTAACCTCAAGCTACCCATATGAGCAGGAGTACGACTTCCTTGAGACAATTTGTGTTGCCATCAGTGTTGAAACTTCTCAAATCATCAGCGAAGCATATATGAGTTAGCTTGATTTTGTCACAAAATGTATGACATTTAACCTTCTTCAAAGCCGCTGCTGCGTTCGACATTCTTGTAAAAACTTGAATATAATAACCAATAGCTAGGGAGGAAAAAAGAAATATCTACTTGTTGAATTATATCCATCGAGTACATCTAAATCTTTTAACTTGATTTTACCTGACTATGTCAAATTCACCTCGGTAAAATCTTAGTGCGTTCTTATGTCGATTATAATTGAATGTACCATTTCTTCCCTTTATTCCCTGTTTGAGGAAATTTCGTCCAACCATGATCCTATTTGGCGGGTTGCAAATATATATACATCACCCATCATTCAGAGACGTCATTGAATGAAACTTCGTCTGGATAGAGATGGAGAAAAACAGTTCTAATTGAACAATCGCATTTTTTTCGAGGTCAGGCTAACTTTAATATATGGTTGTTGTTTTTTTAAGTAGTGCAAAATATTCTTTTTTTTTTTTTTTATTTGAGGTGCCATCCGATTATTATTCCTACTTGTAGGGTGAGGACATAAGAGCATTATTCTGCCAGAAAAGTTTCAATGACGTATCCAAAATGTAACTACAATCCCATTTAGATAAGGACAGGAGAAGCGAGCCACTTAGCTATTTCAAGAACAATAATTGGAGCGAATGCATTGATGAAACGAAAAAAACTTCTCAATGAGTACACCAAAACCATGCCAATGCAGTCAATGCCTTCACTAGGTAGAACAAACACTAGGCAAGGCTGATAAAATCGAAATTATTAAATAATAAACTCATACCAGCAACATTTCCAGCAAACCGATGTCCATCTTATAAATAATTATCTTCTTCCTCCATCTTTTAATATATTTTCTCTCTTGTTTGGACCCCAAATGGGGCTGGTCAGCCATATCTATATAATCTAAAACCTTAAGAGTCAGACTTATCTGGAAGCTTTTGAAGCGGTTGATAAGCATTTACAGGGGAAATTATCAAATCAGTCATAGACTCATTATACATATGTCAATTCAATCCTAAACTTTTTAATTTCTTTAATTTAGTTCTAAATCTTTACGCGAAATTCTAATGTAATTTTTTTGATCTATTTTTGCTGGAAATCGCTGGCGAAGTGATTGGACTACCACGTTAGAAATTTCTAATAAAAATTGATCAGAATGACAGTATTGGAATCTCATGCAAAGATTTATGACTAAGTTGGTAAAATTGAAAAGTTTGGGTCTGTATAATATTTTTAGGGTTGTTTGGGTAATAATTTTTTTTTTCCATATTTATGTTGTTGATCCGTGGACTAATTGTAGTTAGCAACTATTTGTATGTGTTCAAGGAGAAAGATTCGCTTAGCCCATTGACCACGAAGAAGTGTGTTGTTGTATACTAAGGATACTATGATGTATAGGCCGGTATGATAGGCTCAGATTTTGGGACAATGCCTACATATTATGTACTTGGCAGTGAGCATCATCCTCTTGTCCATTTCTCATAACAACTGGATATCTTAAAGGTGGTTTGGACTTTGGGAGGCCACTTCTGTATTATTTCGTCTATTATGGCTACTGCTATTTATTTATGTTATAAAAGCAAGTTATCAAGTGGTTGCAACTTTAGTAGGCATAGGAGTCAAACCCTAGCTAGTTGGAAATAAAGCCATTGAGATGGTGACAAATTCAAAATTGCCATCTCACCAGCAAGTTCTCTGTAGAGTTGCTCTAATTTCAGAACTTCTCGACTCTAAATATTGTGAACCCCACTTGTTTTGGCCGATTTCCTCTTCTCCTTTATTTAAAGAAAAAAAAATTAATACAAGATCACTCTTTCCAACCCGACATTGAAAGAAGCTATATAAAAATCCAACGGGGTTACGTGCTTTCCGCAAATAAAGATTTTTGTTGCTACTTTAGCTTTTCTTTTGCTTGATTAAGGGATGAATTAGATAATTACTTATTACTTTAGATTTCTGTTTGTTATTTACTGGTATTTCACTTCTCGTCGTGTCGTTACCCAATATTGCAGATTTAAATAAGCTTGTGCCATTTTCAACCCCTTTTAACTCCCGACACCCAACTTATATTGAAATGATCACAGTATTTCTTGCAGGGTCCTACTATTGATTTAAGAATGTTTTTTTTTTTTTTTTTTTTTTTTTTCCTTCTTCTTCTTATTTTACTAAAGATGAAGTTACCATGCCAATAATTATTAAGGTTAAATATGAGGCATACCCTACCATTTCCCATTTTTTTTTTTGGTTTTTTCCATTTCTTTCTCATTTGAAACAAAAATTGTTTACTTCTTCTCCGAAAAATATTTTATTTGGTAGTTAGTTAACTGATTATTGTATTTCTAATAAAAAAACTAATAATTTTGTTCATTATTTATATGTTTCTTTTTTTTTTTGTACTGGTAAAATATTATTAAAAATAATTTGGGTTAATACCTTGAAAAACCCCAAACTGGTACACTTGTGACAAATTTACCCCAAACTATTTTTTTGACCACCAAAAACCTCAAACTGGTATACATTTGACAAATTTACCCCAAACTGGTACACTTTGTGACAAATTTACCCCAAACTGGTACACTTTGTGACAAATTTACCCTATGTTAGTTTTCGTTAAATTTTATTCTCAAATTATTAAGTTAAATGACACTTGACAGTTAACCAAGTATACCAATTTAGGATTTTACGCTCCGTTTGTCACAGTTTACAATTTTTGTGATTTTTTTGTGGTATTAATCCAATTTAGCATAGGGTATATTTGTCACAAATTTACCAGTTTAGAGTTTTTTGCGGTCGAATAAATTAGTTTGGGGGTAAATTTGTCATAAAGTACCAGTTTAGAGTTTTTTTATAGTCAATCGAGGTAAATTTGTCACAAGTTTACCAATTTGGGGTTTTTCATGGTCAAAAAAATAGTTTGGGGTAAATTTGTCACAAGTGTACTAGTTTTGGGTTTTTCAGGGTATTAACCCAAATAATTTAAGCACAAGTGAGAGGATAACCTTTGAGTAAATTGTGTATAATGCATACATCAACCACAATATTCAATTTTGAGTAAATTCTTATGAATTTGTACTAAAGATTGAAGTCAAAAAATTCACAATCATGACAATACTCTAGGGAAATAAAGTAAACAATTTGCAAATAAAACTAACATTTTTTTTACTCCAATATATTATTAGTACTTGCTTAGATTATAATAATGAAGTATAAATTTAAAGAAGACAACCATAAACAAATGTTGAAATATAATGGGTGCAGAAGAAGCGACTAGGGTGAAAAAAAAATTGTTTGGAAAGGATGTGGATAATTTTTTCTTTTAGTGAAATCGAAAAAAAAAAAGAAGAAAAAAATGTAAGAAACATTTGTAAATCAAGAGTGAGATCACAAGGGATAATGTTATCAATTCAATATGATAAGGAATGTCAGAAGTCAATAAATTGGTGAAAATAGCACGAGCCTTTAAATATTGTGTTAATGGATATGTATTTCGAAATAGTAAGTTTGACTTTTCAAGATATCCAAAAAATAAAAGCCAAAAAAAGAAAAATCAGTGAGTTCCCTAAACCGATTTTAGGGTCTACTCCAAATTCCAAAATCTAAGAATCAACCATAAGCCGGCAGCTTCCAGATTCCAGGGTTGGACCAGCCCGTCCTTAGAACTGCTCGCCCTACTTTCTAATTCAGAAATAAACAATAACTTCATTGTAAGCTGACATCCTAATTGAGGGACTGACTATAGTATCTCTAGATAGGAGAAGTTTAAGGACCGTTCTCATTTCTCTTCAAAGGAAACCCCCCAGTTTTTTTTATCCTGTCAGGAAAATGGTTATCCAAGTCCTCTGGCATTTCAATTTGAGAACTTCTTCTTGACTCTAGATATTGTGAACCCACTTGTTTTGTCCGATTTTCTCTTCTTCTTTTTTTAAGGAAAAAATTTTAATATAACATCGCTCTTTCTTATCCCATATTGAGAGAACCCATATAAAAATCCGACATCGTTATGTGGTTTCAGCAAGTGAAGATTTCTACTGTTACTTTAGATTTCATCATGCTTGATTAAAAGACAAGTTGGATAATTTATTATTGCTTTAGATTTCTCTTTATTTTTTACTGGTATGTCACTTCTCACCGTTTTGTTTCCCAGTATTGCAGTATTAAATATTGTGTTAATGCCATGGATATATATTTTGAAATAGTAAGTTTGACCTTTCAAGATATACAAAAAATTAAAAGCAGAAAAAAAAAAATAGCCAGTTCCTTAAACCGATTTTAGGGCCGGTTCCAAATTCCGAAATGTAAGAAACGATCCTATGCTGGTAGCTTCCGGATCCCAGGGTTGGACCAGCCCATCCTCAGAACCGTTCACCCTACTTTCTAATTTGGAAATAAACAATAACTTCGGTTTAAGCTGACATCCTAATTGAGGGGCTGACTTATCTCTAGATAGGAGTTTATGGGCCCTTCCCATTTCTCTTCAAAGGGCCCAAATATTTATCTTGTCAAGGCAATTAGTTATCCCGAAGCCCCGGCATTTCGATTTGAGCAAATGCTTTCTCGTGCCAGATGCAAGGTTCTTTCCACTATGTGTATAGCTGTCTTCAAGTGAAATTTTACAGCTCAACGTAGTCCTAAGCTAAGTCGAGGCACTTTGGATTCATATGCATCGGATGCCTAGTGCCTGCAAGCATCTACACTTTTGGGGGAGAGAACCAAAAACTCGGCATTTAGCAATCAGTCGAACAGGGAAAACCCCCCAAAAAACCCCCTTCACCATTTTATCGTCACTCAAACCAGAAGGGTGCAGCCATCACTGCTACTGCCAGAAGATGGAAGATGGCCTTTATTTCAAATATGATGAAGTGAGTAGTGACAACTAGTCTCAACTTGAAAAATTTACAAAATTAAAACAGATAAAATCACAAAGGTATGACCTTGTCGGAAGACACCAAATAATTAGATTCTCGAGTTACTCTTGAACCCACAAGAGAAGAATCCTCAAAGATAAGTGTCAAAGTACGGAGCAATATGCCATTTATGTGCACTACTCCATATGGCATGGTGGAAGTGTCTAAGCTAAGTCTAATACCAAAAACTCCCTTACACAGCCGAAGTATGGCAACATACAAGAAAGCCATTCCGCAACTTTATTTAAAATCATTCCACTCACCAGTTATTTCTTCAACAGCATTGCACTGCATTGCGCCATTATCTTCGATGCCCTGGTTATAGCATCGGTCATGTAGAAATTCTCTACTGCCGTTCCAAAGTCGTTTGGACTGATCTTTTGGTTTGTGTTGGGTCTCATTGTAGTAGTTGAAAATGTGGTGGGTTCCCTCTCATCCACACTCACGAGATTTGGTGCCACTGTCCAAACCGGGACCGGATCCCTCCAACACTATCATAAGGCAACGGAACTCCTGCCACCTCTGACAAAGCACGAACAATCTTCCAGTCATCTCTTGCATCACCAACTGTTGGAACTGCAGGAAGAGTCTGCTGAATGCATCCTTCAGTATTTTCATATGTACCTTCCTTTTCGCTGAAGGCAGATGCTGGAAGAATGACATTGGCACGATATACACTTTGATCTCCATGATGGCCCTGATAAACTACAAATGCATCATCAGGAATGTCCTTCAAGTTGATGTCATCTGCACCCATTAGATACACAAATTTTGCGGACTTGATGCTGTCAGGAGACCGTGGAACAAGTCCAAGATCGAGGGCCGCAGCTTGAGCAGCATGTAGAAGCAACACATTGTAACCATTCCAGTCAGGCCTCACAACATTCCCGTTCTTAGCGATGGTCTCAATGGCAGAAAAAATTGCATCCGAATCCTCTCTCTCAAAGAGCCCAGCACCCACAATAATAGCTGGGTTTTTGGCATTTTTAAGAGTTGAGCAGAAGGGGTGGCGCCCCTCGGCAAGTTCAGTCAGAGTTTGAGGGCCTGTGCCAAGATGTTCGTGATCATAGTTGAAATCAGTTGGTGGACCAATATAACCCACCTTTGCGTGTGTAGCACGGACTGTCTTGCGGATTCTTGCATTCACCATAGCAGCTTCTACTCTTGGCTGGTTGAACAAAATGGAAAAGAGAGCCAGAAATCAGATCAAATCAACAGAAAAAACATGGATCTCAAAGAAAGGGTCAAAGTCACAAGGACGGTGTAAATGTCCTATTCTACAAGGAATTAAAGATTGTCATCACCAAAATATTATCATGAAAGCAGTCTGGATGGTCATCCGTCAACAATCTAATAATTATACATTACCTGAGTTCCAACCAAAAGGAAAACATCTGCCTTCTCAAGACCAGCAATGCCAGTATTCATAATATATCCTGATCGCAGATCAGCATTAGGGTGCTTCCCATTGCCTTCACACATTACATTATTGGACCCCATTCTGTTCAAGAAATCTTTGAGAGCCATCATAGACTCTGCATCAGATAGTTTGCCAGCAACACCAACAATCTCTTCTGGTGCGACTTTATGGATAACCTCACCAACCATGGCAAGGGCATCATGCCAGCTCACAGCCTGGAAACGCCCATCAGCACCACGAATCATGGGGTCATTAAGCCTCTGCCTCTTAAGTCCATCATAACAAAAACGAGTTTTATCGGATATCCATTCCTCATTTATATCCTGCAACAAAAGTTCCAAAGCTGAATAATCCACTGAGAGTTCTCAATGTGTGTTGTGTGCAGGCATACACATGCATCTGTTCAAGAAAGAGTGTACAAGAGAGAACAGCAGGGGAAAGAATGTGAAGGAAGGGAGAGAGAGAGAAAAGTCCACTCATTTGTTTGCGAGACTACAATCTCCACCAAATTAGAATCTCACATGACAGTTAAAACAGTGTGCACTACCCCCAGACAGCATCAATGGCAACTCACCAGCAACGTCAAGCAATTCAGACGCAGCAGCCAGAAAGAAATCTTGATGGAACACAGCAAGAGCACAGGCAACTTTTACTAAAATTGAAGTGCTTATCGTTGGATTGTGATAGAAAACTACGGCAGCCAAATTACCATCCTCATGTGGCCACCATATTATAGCAGTGTCTGAGAAAGTTTAAAGCATATTAATCTTAGGCTAAGATTGGCAGTGCCTATTCAAGCTCATACAAACTTATCTGGAGCTGTTGCGAAGTCCTTCTCTCAGTGCTTATTCAAATCCAACAAGCACTTCTTTTTTGGTCAGATAACAAGCGCTTAATTCAGCTAGATTTAATCAGTTTGAAGAAACTGTTGGGCAGCAACTGATATTTTTCAACTTCTCATCTATTCAAATTATTTTCTTCTATCTTGTAGTTTACTAATAAATTTTAAATTATTCATAGATAATGAGGGGATAACTTAGAATCTAGACATCACAAGGATCGGATAGAATACAACTTTATAACTTTCTACCAAGCATATGATCAAACTACAAGCATTAAGGCACCTACAGGCATTATGGAATATTAGTGTCCATGATGAGGTCCATTAAGAGGCAAAACTAGTTGGTTTCACATTAGCCAAAGAGAACAAGTATGCCTTCTATGTACTTCTAGCAATGCATTGCGTGCAAACGTAATAAGGGAAATTTTCTATCATCTATAAGGAGTTACTATGAGTGAGCTACTCAAGTAATAGAGAGATTTTAATTAAGTAAACAGGTTAGTTATCTTTCACAAACTTATTAAAAGGTAATGCTTTTGGAATTTAAAAAAAAAAAAAAAAAAATTGTCTCTTTTAAATGTTGCCTGCCAAACGCTCGTATTGGAACATAACGATGTTGCTGACCATCCCAAGATGAACATCCTTTCCAATAAAATCATTTATGATATGATAACTGCTTGAGCCAACTTCAGGATAAAATTATATCGAATTGTAGATGTACGCAGAAAAGTAAGTCAACAACAGTCTTAAGATGAATCTCCATTCTAAGACACTTTAATTAGCAAGTTTGGGTCAGGACATGTATCTAGTCTAGTATATCGCCATTTTCTTATAGTGATCAGGCTATTCTGATCAATTTATCTACACAAATGTACTCATACTTTTCTTGCAGCACTTCTATCTTAGCTGCAGCACCGCCAACCCATCATTTACATACCTCAAGCTTCAGCTACATATTTATCCTACAGTCTGCCCAACACATTAACTGCTACACCTATTCCTCATAACTTCTCTTGCAGCACTTCTCTCGCAAACCTTGCACTAAACATCATTCATTAGGTTGCGAAAAAAAGGCTCAAGATGGACAGATTCAATACCGCAAACACATATAGGTACAAAACCATGGGCAACACCTCCAAGCCTTTCGAGAAATTTCCACCAACCAAAGCAAAGCACCATCAGAAAAGGGAAAAACCATGTTGCTCCAAATTTTAAGCAGAAACAGGAGTCACCTCAATTAACCAAAACTGAATTATGATTCTATAGCTTCAGAAGATATTCCATTCTTAAGTAGGTTCCTTATCACAAACAAGAAACACTATTTCTGCTTGCACTTTTATTCTGAAACCCAGAATAGAAAATCTAGACAGACTATTTCTTGAGTTAGTTAAAGAAGAAAAACTGTCCATTGAAGCCACAATGAACAAAACTTTCCTTTAAAGAATTTTCTTTTAGAGGAAGGAACCAAATCCGGCAGGAAGTACAGTATGCATAATTACCTCATTCAACCGTGGAAGGATGCGCAGAACCTCTGGACCACGGCTATCAATCCGGATGTTTGAACCAACAGCATCAGTAACATCAATAGTCTCTGTTCCTTTCAACTCCCAATTTCGAGCCTTAAATGCAAATGGCTTAGAAGTTAGAGCACCAACAGGACAAATATCAATAACATTTCCAGAAAGTTCACTTGTCATGAGTTTTTCCACGTAAGTCCCAATTTCCTCTCCACTACCACGTCCCAGTACGCCAAGGTCTTGAACACCAGCAATCTCAGTTGCAAACCTGACACATCTGTCAGAAAAGTACATACCTATGTAAGCAATGGACCTTGGAGGATAACCAATGCCAACATGAAAATGCTCAAAGCACACAAAATTCACAAAGCCCACCCCATAAAGTATGAAAGAACAAGAGAAGACCAATTCCAATTAAACTAGACTCAAAAATGTTATTAACTAAGCTAGTGACCAAGCAAGTGTGATGTTGAAAGATACTCTAGAAAAAGGAAACAAGTTCTGAGTTTATCATCTAAGCCCAAAAAGAACAATCTCTGAGGGAAATGTACAAGAAACAGCTTCTATAAAGATGGCAGAAAGTTGGCAAAAATGCAAAACACACTAGAAGACATGAAATGGAAAGTGAAAAAGCGTCAACAGGTTCACCCATATTAAATAAAGGAAATCAGCAACCTAAAAGAAAATTCAAAAGCAAAAACCCATCAGGAGAAATAAGGAATGCAGAACTTCAAATCAGGACAGGACAAGCTGTTAAAGGTGAGTCGTCAACAAAGCTCTGAGTTACTAGATAGCATAGATAGAATATCTAAAAAGTTAGAAGATATTTTAAGAATTTGCTTCTTTCAATTTTAATTAGTCACCAGTATGATTTTTGTGGAAAACAATATTCACCTGCTTCAAGTAAGCAACTTCCCACTGAGAGCACCCAGTTTCATGGAAACTCTAGTTTCATGCACACCAGTATCTCGGAAATTTTGACAAAGTTGGCATATCGGGAATGAAAATCACATCATGAAGCCTACTTACATGGCATTACATCTCTTCCTGTTAGTCCTCCAAGAACATCATTTTGGGCATTGGCAAACTTAACCTTACATTCATTTAATCAGAAATTTTCAAAGCATATGAAAATAGTTGGCTTATGCAATTCATTCAATTCTTTCCCCATGAGTAGTACTTGCAAGTGCTTTGGTAGTGTGCAGCCAAAATAAAAACAGGGAAGGGGGGGAAGCTTCACTTGGTAAAGTTGTCAAACAAACATGGTTGAACTGGAAAAAGAGACGATACAAAAATCGTCATATGTGAATGTCTAATAATCAAAGGAACAATTGACATCTTGATTTTGTCCGCTCGTCACTTTTTTCCCATTTGTGCCCTCTCCCTAGAGTTATCTTCATGTGTAAAAGCTTTGAACTTTGCTACATGATTGCCACCCCGATTGCTGAACTTGTCAAGTTTTCCTATCTTGTCTGAGAAAAAACTATTTTTTTCCTAATTCACTCCCTGAATGCGACAATAGGTCATATTTGCTAATGCAGAGACTAGAGGGGGTTAGTTGGACACTGATTAAGTGTGAAATTATGAAACCAGATTCAGAATTTCTGAACAGATTGATGACACCATATCTGGGAATGGACGTAGGCCAGACAAGTCTGAAGTTTCCCACCTTGTCCAGGTAGTTTCTATTTCATCATAAAGATTATCTTTCATAGGAACATCAAAATAAAATTACTTCCTTTAATCAAAAGATTCCCATAGAGATGCATTAATAATCTAAATTCTACTTTGGCAAACAGTTCAGCTGCCAAAGATTATGGCATCAAGTCATAACAACAATGAATCCCGATCATCAAGTTCGAAGCCTGCCCATCCCAATCCCCATTTAAAAGAGATGATACTAATTATTGATGCTATTCTTACAACTTGGAATAGGAAATGAGTACATGAAAGACCTCTACAAATCCCTTTCAACTCCCAAAACGCAACTTTTTCATCCAAACAACAAAACGATCACACTGTGCTGTACATAAATACCAATGAAGCATTCTCCAGTTCCCAAGTAATCAATTTTGATATAAGTGGAAGAAAAACTAAACATGGTGTGGGCAAAATCAGTGATGCTAATTAACAAGGTGAAAATGCTAACCTTGTACACTGGATACAGCGAGTCATGACAGTCTTTACTAGAGGGCCAAGATTCTTATCGACCACTGATCTCTTCACTTCAGTGAACCGTCCTCGATCAGACCCAAAAGCCATAGATTGATCCTGAAGATCACACTCACCACCTTGGTCACAAATTGGACAATCTAAGGGATGGTTCATCAATAAGAACTCCATCACCCCTTCTCGTGCTTTCTTAGCAATTGGAGTGTCCGTCTTGATCTTCATCCCTGACAATTAAATTATATTTATAAGAATGTCGTCCGAAAGTAACCAACAGTCTTCAACAGATGCTCTAAAGATTGGAAATTCCAATCGACATATATGACAACTGCAGGAACTACCTGATCATCGAAATTTGCAGAGACACAACTGGTGAATATATTGCACAAAATCAGAGGAGTATCCTATCGTCTAACTAAGTATAGAACACCATCTAATATCAATCAACAGTATAAGCACAGCCCTCGTCTAAACAAGTATAGAACACCGTTGACTGCATTTAATTCTTGCTATTAGCCACTATAACTGATTCGGTTCACTAGTGACAAGCATAAAGCCAATTACGAATTTACAGAATGTTACACCGAATGAATAACAACAAAATTAGAATACGTAGTACAGATTATAACATCATTAACTTAACCCCATGAGCACATAGTTAGATAAATCAGTTCGAACTGAAGTCCACAAAACTTCAGCAAGTTGCATTTCCATTTCCCAACCGGAAACAACAAAATCAAATTCAAAGTAAAAGCATTGAACGTTAGAAACAACATCTGTGGAAAACAACTAACCCCCCTCCCCCCAAATCAAATTACCAGGAAGCGCAGGCATAGCGCAGGATGCGACCGGCTTCGGGGACTTCTCGACCTCGACCAAACACATCCTACAGTTCCCGGCGATCGACAGCCGGTCGTGGTAACAGAACCTCGGGATGTCGACCCCGGCGACCTCGCACGCCTGGAGGACCGTCATGCCCTTGGGGATCTTCACCGGGTACCCGTCCACGAACACCTCGATCGCGTCCTCCGGCTTCGGCAAGTGGAACCGGGCGCCGGCGACGGGCTTCCGGGGCGGGAGCTCCGGAGCGGGATCGGGCTGAGCCTGGGCGGCGGAGGCCTCGGGGCTCTGCCGCTCGGGCGTGGACCCGATCGCCCGGGCGAGCCCGTGCCTCGGCGGGTCCCGGAGGAGCCGCGAGGCGGCGGGCCGGAGAGCCCTCGAAGCCAGCAACCCTAGCCCCATTTCCTCCTCGCCTCTCGCTGTCTTGCCGGCCTACACCCCCCCGCGTCGGACGGAACCGGTGCTCGTGCGGCGGTCGTCGGCGGCCGGCGAGCGATCGATCGATCTCCGGCAATGGCGAGGGCGGCGGATGAGCTCGAGGAGGATGGGGATCGTCCTCGTCGGAGCTTGAATCGAAGAAGAGATTCGCGCAGAGATATAGAGATAGAGAGAGAGAGAGAGAGAGAGAGCTCAGTGATTAGGTTGCGTTCGATGCTCGCCTGGCGTCTCTTCTCCACACGACCGCAACTCCCCGGGTCGGGTGGGCTCTTCGAGTCGGTCCCCGGCCGACCCGTTTCGTCGTTTTGGGCCTCCTTGGCGTTTGGGCCGGGCCTGTAATGGGCCTCATGGCTACCATGTGAATCTTCTTCAAATATTCAAATTTCCAGGGGCTACCCTTGAATGAATCCTAGGTGTTCGATTAAGAAGTGAGCTCCCCGAACGAAGGGAGCCAGTGGTCCCACGAGAGCCTCCGAAGCTTGTCCGTTTGATATATAGGGACGGCAGGTTTCATGGATGGATCCCCCGAATTAAAGTTCCGGTGCTTATGTGCTTCGCACTCTTACTTATGCTTATATATTTGTCTTTCCTAAAAGAAGAATATATTTTTTTAATGTTTTACTTCCTAGTGATCCTATAATCTGAACAAGGAGTGAAATTAAGTCTTTTAAGGACTTGCTTAGGTCTAAATTGATATGCGAAGAAAAGTAGAATAGTTTATGGAAATCGAAGGTCAAAATGACAAAGGTTGCGTATGTATTAATGATATGTCGTGCCGGCTCATGTTTCTAATCTATATCCGAAGCCCTTTTCTTATAAGATGTGATAGAGATGACAATTGATTGGTCATTGTGCTCAATTATGTTCCTCTCATGTTTCGTTCGTTTGTGAAGAACCATGCATGTGCTTCGATTCTAAGGTCCTTTCAAATTTTAGGCCGCACAACCTTCGATTGTGACTACATCCCCATTTCAAGAAGGAGAAGGAGGACCACCATCAAAAGCCAACCGATGGTGGGAAGGCATATGATCAACATCTGCAAAAATGTCTTCCTTGTTGAAACAAAACGAAACCGAAAATGGTGATGTGACTATCCACATCAAATTTATAAATTTGAGATAATCAATCGACAAAAAAAAAAAAGTTCCAAATATTCAATTGCAAGATAAGAAAAGATTTAGGCCGGGGGCAAGTGTGATTGGACCGTGAAAATAATTTTAAAATCAAGAGATTTATCAGTAAAGTACGTGAAGTTAATTTTAAAAAAAATGCTTTTGTCACAATTTGTGAATCTTTTTTCACCATCCGACGAATAAAATAATATTTCTCGCGATGATTTGGGGGGTGAAATTGAAAAACTCTGGACGCTCTCGTTAAAAAAAAAAAACCTAACGGTTAGTTTTTTTAGCGGCAAACGCCCGACCCCTCAAACCGCAGTCAACCGCCATTTGAAGCTTCCTTCAACAGACTTCAAGACTCCATTTTTCAATCTGTTAAGCTCCCTCTTTCTCTCCCTCTCTCTCTCTCTCTCTCTCTCTCTCTCGCTCTCTCTCTTGGGACCTTGGTGGAATTCCTTCTGGATCGAAGAAAGCACGGCAACGAGTGTTCGCAAGAGGAAGAACCCACTTCGAGATGTCGCTCCCGTTCCTCCAGGCTTGCGGGAAGAGGAAGCGGCGGCCCAAGATCTTCGACTTTGGCGACTTCTGCGATCCCTGGTGCCCGATCAGGCCGGCCGGCCCGTTCCGTGACAACATCCGCCTGTTCCTCGAGGAATGCGGCGTGCCCGGGGAGCCCGCCGCCAGCGACCTGCCCGTCTGGTGCACCCTCCTGATGCACCAGAGGACGGGCGTGGTCGTCCCCCTGTACACTGTCCAAGAAACCATGACCCCCTCGTCTCCCTCCTTCTGCGATCACTGCCGATTTGCAGGTAACTTGACCAATTGCAGACTTGATTCCCTGTTGTCTGTTGCTAATTCGTGGGTTAGTTCTCTGGTAAGTATGAATTTTGATGGGTTAAGCGTGAATTACTGTTTGGAAATCTTTGTCATGTAAAACAGAGAGGGGGGGTGCAGATTTTTATTACTTCTTTTTTCATGGATGTGTTTGATTTTTCCAACAAAGTCTTCATTGGGATGTCCCAGGAACTTGATGGGTTTTAGGTTTGATATGGGAATTTGCTTCAAAAGAATCTGAGGATTACGAATTCTTAGTGTTTTTTCTTCTTTTTTTTCTCATGGATGTTTTCTAATTGCCTGATCAAGGATGGGGAAACCATTATATGTCGGGACGGAGATATCACTTGATAATCCCGAAGGACGGTTGCTGGAGTAGGCCTCTGGAGGAGTGTGACCTCGACCAGCCGAACCATCTGCTTCATGGCCTCATTCATGGCAACGGGTTTGGGCACCTAATCTGCATCAATGGCATCGAAGGGGGCTCCAAGTTTCTCTGTGGAAGGGAAATTATGGATCTCTGGGACCGCATTTGCAACAATCTACTAGTCAGGTAAGTTGAAAATGTAACTAAACTGGGGAGCACAATGTTATCTGATACCTACTAGTAATCTGATATTCCTTGTTTTAAAATCATTTTGCAGGAAAGTGACAGTTGAGGATGTCTCCAGGAAGCGGTCTATGGATCTCCGTTTGCTATATGGGGTTGCTTATGGACACACGTGGTTCGGGAGATGGAGTTACAGATTCCTCAGAGGAAGCTTTGGAGTTAAAGAGCACCATTATCACCAAGCAATGGAATTTCTTGGCTCGCTTGAGCTTGTGAAAGTCCTTGAGGATTTCAGTGGCACCGAACATTTCAAAGAGATCAAGCAGATCATTTGTCATTACAAAGGTATGAGCAAAACCGATTTAGTCACCATAAAGGACCTTCTCAAGTACATGTTGACTGTCAAGTCGCATTCAACTCGTGAGAGCAAACCTGCCATAGCTGCTGTGCCTCTCGCCTCCTTGAAGTGGAAACTGTCGACTAGAGCGTCTCTGCAGAACAAGCATCTTTCGCAGATGAAGCCAGTAAAGTTTAGAAAATTCACAAGTGCTGTAGCAGAAATGGATAGAAGATGGCCTGCAAGGAGGATGGAGCAGGCGGCAGAAGCGATTGTGAATGCGCTGCTAGAAGCGAGAGGTGAAAAGTTGGGCTGCACTGGAATGACCCGCCAAGATGTGCGAGATGCAGCCAGGTTACATATCGGGGACACAGGCTTGATCGACAATGTGCTGAAGATCCTCAACAATGTGATTGTCGGGGATTATGTCGTGCGCCGTGCAGTGAACCCATCAACACGGGTCCTGGAGTACACAATCCATGAGTTCGATGGTGGCAGGGAACCACCGGAGCAGTTGGTTAAAGAGACACTATTATCACCATCTCTTGTGGTCGGCCATGATGTTTACGAGGACATGGCAAAAGTGTACAGCGCGGTGTTCCTGAATTATCCCACATCGGATTGCGTTGGATCGGCTGCTCAGGTGCTTCTGGACAGCAAGCATTTCATGAAGGAATGGCCATTTCAAGATGAGGAAGACCAGTTGCTCACTTTCATTTGCAATCTCATCCCTAGCATAGATAGGCTAGAGACTCTGCCAAGGAAGAAAGTCCCACCTGGTGAGATTATCATGGTTCCACTGCATGCTACGGTCGGGGACTTGAAGGCAGCAGCTGAGAGCGCATTTAGGGAGACCTACTGCGCTTTTGAACACCTTGTGGTGACAGATATTGAAGCCGTGAAAGAAACAGAGGACACCGAGGTGCTCTTTGGGATCATGGAATCGGGCCAGGAGGTTTGGGTGAGGGGAACCGGGATGGATGTGGATAGTCAGTTGAGATATGAAGGTGGGAGCGAGAATTGGAAGGTGAGATGCATGTGCGGGGCCGAAGATGACGATGGGGAGAGAATGCTGGCCTGTGACCTCTGTGAAGTGTGGCAGCACACGCGATGCTGTGGAATTGACGATACTGACAACGTCCCACCTTTGTTTGTGTGCTCGGCATGCTGCAAGTCATTAGCACAATCGAGACAAGAGGACAGCCCCTTGGAGTTCAGATACTCGGGTGAGCTTGAGCTGTTTGGATGTCTCCTACCTCCTCCAACTAGGGAGACAGAATATGATACGGGGATCCAGTGTTAGATTTTTGGGCAGAAAATTGCAGCAAGAGGGTGATTTACCATTGATGGAGATCCTCAAATTGAAGATCTTTTAGTCAGGGTTCTCAAAGATGGGTAGACACATACTGGTGTACATACGTTCTTTTGGATATTTCAAATAAATTCGAAGGGAACGAAGAGTTTCAATTGAAGTGCCTGTTCCACTCTCATGCTCTCTCTCTCTCTACCCTGCATGTGATACTAGTAGATCTGATCTACAACAATGTACCTGCAAACAACAGAATCTCTTCTTTCTGTTCTATCAAAATACAAATATTGAATATGTTGGGATAGAATAAACCTTCACCATGAACAAGGCAGACCTTATTTGGGACGATCATGTAAACTCATGTGCTTTCTTTGGGGAAACACAGTAGGGACAGATGCAACTGTGGAGATTTCATGCATACAATGGAATAACAGGGATAGGCATGCAACAGGACTGATTATTTATAATAACTGTGCAGTAGCGATTATGAATTTGAGTCCACTACATCAGTGAAGAATGCCTTAGCAGAGAAAAATGATGCTGATGTAACCCCGTTTGAGCTAAAAGCATTTTAATGGGATGTGAGTCTGGACAATCTGAGAGCGTTGGCATAACTTGAAGGGAAGGTATTAGACCTGCAGCTAGTACCTTATTATATCTATTCAATATGAGGAGCCCCAAGGAAGAAAATATCCAAAGGAACAAAAAATGAGCAACTGGTTAGTCAAGCAATAATTGAATGACACACTAGCTGAAATAGTTGATACTTAAGACAAAAATTGTTAGATCAAATTACTAATGGACCAAATATCAACCTGCAGATCCAGGGTTATCTACTGCAATGTGCTCTGCAGTGCTAGCTGTTTATGTAGCTACAATGGACATATCTTATGCTGCTCCTCATCATGAAGTAATGCTTCAATTATCAGTTCGTGTACTGTTTGTTCCTCAAATTATCCAAGCCCTTCCAAATAGAGGTTTAAGACACTTGGGTTACCTGCAAAACTCACATTGTGGCGAGCCTTGATGCAGCTAGCGGCACCATCTGAGCAAACAGGTCTAATGCTGCCAACAATTTGTATTTGACATTAGTGTGATGTGGAATCAAAACTCGGGGCTGTTTAGGAATGAGGTCAATAACACCACTAGTGAGAAAAGGTGATAAACCTTAGTCTCGATGTTGAAGTGCACCAGAACTATAATACCTGTATATTTAGCCGGGGAACATTGCAAATGGCCTCTTTTATGAATTCACTGAGCTTCATGAAAAGTCGTTGCCTCTTATGAATTTGTATAAGTTGCTGATCATGCTTACTTGTACTGTCTGGAATTTCACAATGTTGCCTTCCAAGAGTTCGGAAATGATGTTTCACGTCTCAATTGGTCTCTTTCTCTGGTGGAATTTCTCGATTCCTCTGCCAAAGATGCCAGTGGTTGACAAATGGAGAGCAGAGTCAGTAGGTTAATGTTTGTAGTAATTGGTGCAACTTCACCAGCCATCGTAACCGACTGCAAAGTGCATAATGTAAATTGCATCAGGTCTTTTTTTCTTTTAATGGAAGGCTTCTTCGAGTCTGCAATTATTGCTAGTAGTGTTAGCTTGAAGTTGAATCCATGGACTTGATAGTGCTTGGGCAGAGGATGCAAAAAAAAGGTTTTTGCAAGCCCGGAAACTTTCATGTATCTGCCGTCTGGGTACTTGCTACCGGTTTCAGGATCTCAATTGTGAGATTGCACATGCATGTGTCACGGGCCGAAAGATGAACGACCCGAGAGGTTCCCCAGAGTCGACCCCAACTCGCCCGTGGACCTCCTGCTCTCCCTTGGATTCCCTCCAAGCCTTCTCACCGAGTTGCAAGGACGGGCGAATATGTCATTAGGCTAAGATTACGGTATTCCGTTCCGTTTATTTATGTCGGTAGACGGTAGTTGAATACTTATGTCGGTAGTTGAGGCGGTGCGATCCTGCCCGTCAGATCAAAAGTAGATCAATGGTTGTAAGCCGAGGCCCTCAACTATAAAAGGGGTGTCCTCCTTCATTTGTAATCACCCAACATTTCAGTAATATCAAAGCTTCCGCTTCCTTTTCAGAGCTCCTCTCTCTAGCTTTCTCTCTCAACGATCCGGGTAAGCGAGCGGGTAAGCGTTCGATCGAGCAAGGCTTGGCTCGGGTAGTCCAAATTCGCCCGAGTCGCCGCGCGGTCACGATCCCAATCGATCGGCCCGTGACAAGTGGTATCAGAGCAAGAGAGAGATCCGTTCGAGAGATCAAGGAGCACCAACCGTTCGAAGGAATGTCGAGCCAAGAAGCTGTCATGGTTGGAGAGACCGTGCAAGTCCAAGAGGATCGCGGTCGTGGAAAGAGAAGAGACGCCTCAAGGGACGTCGTAGCTGCGTTCGATGAGAAGATCGCGAATGTTCGGAGCGCTGTGCAAGAGCTCATGGAAGGTCTTGACGACGTGCGAGACCGGATCATGGAGGTCGACAGTTCACTCCGTGAAGACTTCACTTCGTGCATCAACGAAGCTACCGCCCCACTACACGACAAGGACGAAGCCCTTGAAGCATCGATCGATGTACTAAAGGAGCGCGTCCAAGTCGTTGAGGAAGAAGCTCCGCGTAGGGACGAGATCGAAGCCATGAAGGCCGAGATCCAAGAGCTCAAGACCGAGCTCGCCCTGTGCAAACTAAGCATCACCAATGGTGTTGTGCCGAACCAAGCGGTGCCCAAAATTGAGGTGCCAAAGCCGAAAGAATTCAACGGCGAACGATCCTCCAAGGACGTGGACAACTTCGTCTGGAGCATGGAGCAATACTTTGGTGCCGTCAACATACACGACGAGTCGATCAAGGTACGAACCGCGTCCATGTTCTTGTCTGATACGGCAATGCTTTGGTGGCGCAATAGGTGCGACGAAGTTAGACAAGGCGCTGATCCTGTGTGTACATGGGACGACTTCGTATGAGAATTTCAGGATTACTTCTTCCCCGAGTTCGCTCAGCATGAGGCCCGTAGCAAGCTCCATCGCCTCGAGCAAAGAGGCACGGTCCGAGAGTATGTGAAGGAGTTCACCGAGCTCAAACTCCAGATTCGCAACCTGAGCGAAGAGGAGGCTCTCGGAGCGTTCATGGATGGGTTGAAGCCATGGGCACTGCTCGAGTTGAAGCGGCGGGACGTGAGTAGCCTGGCGCGTGCGTTGAGCGTGGCCGAGTCGCTCGTCGACCTTACCAAGACCGAACCAAGGAGTCGGCAAAGAGATTGGAGGTCGGATCGATCTTGCGAGGATGAAGCTGGAAGAAACACTCCCCGGGTCGCGCATGAGCAAGGCGGCCGAGCCAAAGCATGGGGAGAAGGGTCTTCCAAGCCAACATTCCAAAGGGGTAGACCACCGACGGACTACGCAAACAGGTTTGATCAACCCCCGCCTTCTCCTTGTTTCATTTGCCAAGGCCCGCACTGGACCCAAAAGTGCCCGAAGAAGGGTCGAATCAATGCCCTCCTTGCCCGCGAGGAAGAGAAGGAGGAGCCCAAAGAAGATAAGAGGCAGATCCGGATTGGGGCTGTGAAGATGATCAACTCGGCCCGAGCCCGATCGCCGACCAAAAGAGAAGGGATCACTCCAAGCACCGACATGTTCTTCGTGGAGGTCGAAGTGGGCGGCCTAACGCTTTACGCTTTGGTCGACACCGGCGCATCCAACATGTTCATGTCGACCGAGGTTGCGAAGACCTTGAGACTACCCGTCGAGCCATCCGAGAAGTCGTACAAGCCGATCAATTCGGACGACTTCCATGGCGTAGGATCAACACCCGACGTGGACGTCAAGATTGGAGGATGGAAGGGCCGAATGGCGTTCGAGGTAATCCCTCTTGACGATTATGATCTCATACTTGGAATGCAATTCTTCGATAGTGTGGGAGCCATGATCGACATGAGGACCAAGTGTTTGATGCTCCTCGATCAAAAATGCCCGTCCATGATCCCTATGATCAAAGGAGTGGTCGACACCAAGACCATTGCGTCGATCCGTCGCCTCGACAAGAGCTTGAAGGCCGTCATGCGCATCAACAAGCTGTCCGAGGTGAAGCCGAAGGTTGAGTTGGATCCTACTCCAACGAACGCTATGCCCATCCAAGCGCTCTTCCCCGAGGTTGAGTGCGCGCCGTGTGTTCCATCCAAGCCGAAGACCGAACCGCGTGCGTCCGACTTCATCATCGAAGGTTGTGGTCCTTCGTTTATGAGCGTCCGAGCGAAGCGCAACAAAAACAAGAAGGCTCGTGCCAAAGCCCGCAAGGCTGCCCGACGAGCTGAAAGCGACGAGGACGTCGCTCGAATGAGTGGGGGAGAATGTCACGGGCCGAAAGATGAACGACCCAAGAGTTTCCCCAGAGTCGACCCCAACTCGCCCGTAGACCTCCTGCTCTCACTTGGATTCCCTCCAAGCCTTCTCACCGAATTACAAGGATGGGCGAAGATGTCATTAGACTAAGATTACGAGAGTCTGTTCCGTTATTTATGTCGGTAGACGGTAGTTAAGTACTTATGTCGGTAGTTGAGGCGGTGCGATCCTGCCCGTCAGATCAAAAGTAGATCAATGGTTGTAAGCCGAGGCCCACACCTATAAAAGGGGGTGTCCTCCTTCATTTGTAATCACCCAACATTTCAGTAATATCAAAGCTTCCGCTTCCTTTTCAGAGCTCCTCTCTCTAGCTTTCTCTCTCAACGATCCGGGTAAGCGAGCGGGTAAGCGTTCGATCGAGCAAGGCTTGGCTCGGGTAGTCCAAATTCGCCCGAGTCGCCGCGCGGTCACGATCCCAATCGATCGGCCCGTGACACATGAGTCCATTTTTCAGGCAGCCTTATCATATGTGAAAAGCTCCATCGACAGCCTAGCTTATATTGAGGTTACAACCTTCCCTCTTGTGCTCTGGATTTTTCTTGTAAGTTGTAACTCGTTACTTATTTGAACTGATAGTTATTATTTTGTCAAATAAATTTAAGTGAAGAGTTTTCAGAGAAGCGTCCGTTCCTCTCTCGCTCTCACATGTGCGGGCCCATGTCATGCAGACACTTAAATCTGTTCCTTTTGGTCTGTGAAACAGAGAAACCGTATTTGTTTACGTTGGGAGAGAAGAAACCTTAGCATGAATTGGGCAGGCAGACCTTGTTCAATACAAATTGGAGATCAGCGTGTTAATGAAGAATGCCTTCTCATAGAAGTGCAGCCGATTCAACCTCATTTTTGCTAGAAGCATTTCAATGGGAAGTCAAGCTCGACAACATCAGAGTGCCGCATATGAGTAGCATTTGGGAAGACGCAATATAACGGAATGGCAAAGCATACAACTTGTTAGTCGAGCAATAATCGATGACATACCAATAGATACTAAAGACAGGTTTTCTTAGACCAAAATACTAACTGAGCGTATATCCAACAGGCAGATTTTCAGTGCTAATAATAAACCTCTTGAGTGAATAACAATCTATCTCCAACTATTGATTAAAAGACGGTGGCAAGTTTTGTATTCCTTTGACTGAACTTTAGAAAGGCTGTGTGAAATTAAAAGTCTTCCCTGTAGTGAAAAGGAAAGAAGAAGCGACCACAGGATCACCATGAATTCTTCAATGGCTTCTCGAGCAAAGCCGAGAGGTACATCTCCTGGAGTTCTGGCCCCCGGTCAAGCTTCCGACCGACGACCCACTTTATCTTGTTGAACCCGATGCTGTCGATGAGAGGAGTGTACACATGCTCCAACTGTTCGCCCACACAGAAGAAATGATCAAGCCAAAACAGACCCCCCGGTCTCAGGACCCGGTAAATGTCGAACATCAGGAAGTGCAAAAGCGTGGTCGGGATCCAGTTACTCAGCACGTGCATCGAGTGGACGATGTCCAGCGTGTTGTCGAAGAAAGGAAGCCTCTGAGAGATGCTGATGTAGAGGGGCATGACCCCCCTTGCTGCTATGAAGTTGTTGAAAGGGCCGTTCAAGTTCATGGAAGTGGTGACGATGGTTATGTTCCTATCCCTCATCCTTATCGCGAAAGTGGCAACCCCACCCCCGATGTCAAGCCCGATCCTTATCGTCCCTGGCTTCTTCGTCGCCAGGACTTCGTCGATGGTGAAGTCGAGGCCGCCGTTGCTCTTGGCAGCGGTCCAGCGGTTCTTCTCAGCCCCTGCAAGGTCGAAGCAGTCCTTGCAGTCATCAAAGCCCTGCTGCCTGTGCTTCCTGTTGATGAGGCAGTCATAGTTCTTGCAAGTGTAGGCCGTCCAGACCACAGAAGAATCCGAGGGGGTGGTCCAGAGGCTAGTCGGGAGAGGGTACGGCTCCACATAGTCACGTGGCGAGGCATGGCGGCAACGGCGGCGCGGGAGAGGCTCGCACCCCTTGAGCAGGAGCTTCTGCGCCAGTAGCTCGTCGTCCGGGCACGAGCCGTTCACCTTGTAGGTCATGAAGCGGCGGAGCAAGTCCGGGAACATGGTGCACGGGCGGCCGACCGGAGGGTACATGGTGTCGGAGTCGAAGTTCGGGTTGACCCCGAAGGCGAGGAGCTGGCCCGAAGTGAAGGCCTTGAACTCGGGCGCGAGATCATCGTCCGATGCACCGTTCAGTGAGCCGGTCACATCAGAGCGACCCGTGGGTTGATAAGAGACGGTGACCGTCGCTTCGGGGACGGCGATCCTAGGAAAGCGAGAGCAAGAGGAGTAGAAAGTGGTGGAGAAGAGGAGAGTGAGGAGGTTGGTCGACAAGAGGAGGAAGATGAAGAACCAGTTGGTGGCGCCGGGCCTTTTTTTATGCGAAAGCTCCATCTCTGGTCTCTGCTACTCCCGACTACAACAAGAGGTTCAACTGGAAGTGAATTTGCAAGATGATGCAATGCATGAAATAGGATCCTCAAGGGGGGGAGGCTTTGACTGAAGTAGCTCACTGAATCATCATCATTTATATGGGATCGTACAAGAAAGGTCAAACATGAGATTTTGAAAGGCAGATCTGGTGGGGCTTTTAGTCCAAGAAGCAAAAGCCGTCCCTCAAACGTTTAATCCTAACTCTTCACTGACATGGGGCCGGCCTCATTTGGGTCCCTCGCCATCCCATGTTTAAACTATAAAAAGAGCAGTACTATAAACAAATGGAAGAACCATGAAAACCGGTGGGATTTTTTCGGCATTCAATGCGATTGCCAATAGAGAACGAACCCATCGAATATATTAGAGTATGAACCGCGAGCAGATTTCAGCAAAAACGGAGCCAAGTATTAGTATTCTAGGTGCAGTCGGTATCGGAGCGTTCGAGGGTCAACAGTCATCCCAATATCTTATTATATACGAGTAGCCAAGCCGAAGCAAGTATCTAAATGGGGGAGTCCTTAACTGCGGTGTGCATAGCTCTTGTTTTAGGGATTTGGGTTGACTTATCGAGGATGATGAATTCTCGAAATGGGGGTTGCGTAGAATCGGATCCGCGATCGAAGGAACTGGACACATCTGCACGTAAACCGAAGCCAGTAGACAAAGACTCATGGTAGAGAATGGAGCGTTTAATGACCCACATGCGAAAGCCTCCTCGATTCGGAAGTCCTCCTGTTTTCTGTAAGGTACTACACGAGTGTAAGCGCCTGTCTCTCGACCGCTCTCTCCGCGGAACTTGCGAACCAGCCGCTACTAAGTTTTTCGAATCGTCGTTCGCACGAAAGGCTTGAGTGCTAGGAGTTTCTTCCGTTTTTGGCTGGTTTCGAGGATAAGGCAGCAGGGCCATCCTGCCGTGCGGTGTCGTAGAGTCAAATACAAGCAACCGGGGAGCTCGGAAGGTGCTCTTGAGGCTGCCTAGGGACAGATGCAGCCGGTGGTGGCGGGGAGCTCGGATGGTCGGACCGGGAATTGAAATGGACAGAGAGAAAGAAGGGTCGATTTGCCCGAAAACTGACGTGGGACACCATCTAATCACTTGCTTCTGAAGAAAGGAAGAACGAAAGAGAGAGGATCGAGGCTCCATAATAAGTATGCATCGAGCTTCTCAGATGCGACCGGCCCTTTATTTTTTCTCTGGCCCTGCATGACTCTATTTGACTACGCAAGAACCCGAACGTGAGATGCGTAATGCACATGTGTTCAATGTTTTCGAACATGTCAAGCACGCAAAGATTGGAGAATTGTCTAAATTTTTTTAAATCTATTGTAATTATGACAATTCAGTAATAAATATTTCTTTGTCAATTTGATCATAAACATTTTGTAATTGTGTCAATTTAATCTGTCCGGCCAATGCTTACATAACACTTTTTAATAATATTTTATTTTTGAATTTTTCTTTTTCCTTTCCCTACTTCTTTTCCTCTCTTTTTCCATGGTACCAACCGCGAAGTCCTCGCTGACCACCGACAAGGGTTTTGCAGCCCTTGCCTGGCCTCGCCCAAATATGGGCTAGGCCTGGTGGTTATGGGCAAGGCGACTTCACTCAAATCTAAACCTCACCATGGCCTCACTGTTGTCGACGAGGGCTTCACAGCCCTCACCTTAGCCTCACTGGCCATTACGGAGAAAAAAAGCAAAGAAGGAAGGAAAGGAAAATTTTCAAAAAAATCAAAAAATATATATTATTAAAATTTGTCAACATCGAGCTAGCTAACCAAAATTCACCAAATAGACGAATTTGCATAATTATAAAAAAATTATAACTAAATTGGCACAATTACAATATGTTTATGACTTTTTTTGATAATTTCCCCACAATCAAGTACTTGAAAATATATACGGCCCTAGTCATATTATTGTCAAGCTCAAGTTTCTACTCAATTTTTGGGTTAGTCTAGTTAGCTCCAAATAATAAAAAAAGAATAATTATATTTGAAGTCTTAAAATTTATCAAAGAGTGTGATTAATTTTTAAAACATTTTTTTTTTTTATGCCTAGGGAATCATGTACAGCCGGTGGGTATATCCCTGGGGCAAGCTAGCGGAGGACCCACCATCTCGACGCCGCGCTTAAGATCCCATGCGTCTTGTGGGATTTGAATCCTTCCGTCCTCGATAGACTTCATGAGAGCTCTTATCCAGGTTAGGCCACCGCAGCGATGGTGTGATTAAGTTTTAAAACTTTTATAATGTGCAATTGAGTCAATCAAATTGGTGCAATCAATTCCGTTAATTTTGTCTAACTTGGATAACGAAAAATATTGATTAGGCTTTTAAATTATTTTTACTCTCTCAAGCGGCGGCATGACTAAAATATGAAACATGAGGTTAAAACCACATCGTTTTGGTCCAAATCTAATTTTTTTAATACAAATCGTGTTTGACTTATACTAAAAAAATCGAGCAATGGTGGGGGACTGGGGGTGGGCTCTTGCTAGAGTTTTCCCCCTTTCTTTTATTATTTTGTGTTTTCTTTGAGTTTGCTTGTTTTAATATAATTTAGTAAACTTTAAATTAAAAAATTGGATTGGGACCAAAAAAATGTAGTTTTAGCTTTATGTTTTATATTTAGCCACATCTTTACTAAAGCAATGTTTGGTAACCATCCCAATAGTAATTGATTTTGATTTTTTGTTCCGGGGAATAATTTGGGAACAAAATCGCGTTTGGTAAAATTTTTGTTTCCGGAAACAGATTTGGAGTAGAATCAATAATAAAAAAATAAGTTGCTTCTTGTTCTAGGGAACAAATCTAAGAATCAAGTCTTCTTCCCTTTTCTCTTCTTCTTTTTCTCTTTTCTTTTTCTTCATCTACCACCATCCTGCAGTTGCTGTTCACCACCGTTTGCCACCGTTTGCCACCGCCATCCGCTAATCACCAACAAAAGGTCCGATAAGCTCGCCGAAGGCTCGCTAGGCTAGGGTGAGTCCAGTGAGTTCGTTGGAGGCGAGCCTCGACCCCAGCGAGGCCAACCTAGCCATCGGTGAGGCTCGGTTGACAAGGGCCAGCGACGCTCCGGTGAGGTCACCGACTCTCATCTAATTAGTCGCCGGTCCAACCGGCGACCGCCTAAGAAGAATAGGAGAAAAAGGAAAAAAAAAACTAAAAAAATTATTTAAAAATAAAAAAGAAAGGAAAAAAGCCACAAAAAACCCCAAATTTTGCCTCGAGTAATGATTTACCTCGAACTTTATTTTATGACGTGAAAAACCCCGAAGTTTGCTAATCGTGACACATTTACCCTATTAAGGGTATTTTCGTCTTATTCTTTCTATTTTTTCCTTTTTATTTTTTTCTTCTTCTCTCTTCCCTCCGGGACATGGCGAAGCCGGCGGAGGGAAGCCGGCATCCGACGAGGGCTACCCTCGCCGATGTCCGACGAGGGTCACCCTCGCTTGGGCGGCTAAGGCCGCCGGGTCGGCGTTGGGCGAGGATGCCCTCGCCGATTTGGCAAGGGAGGCCCTTGTCCGACATCGACGAGGGCCGCCCTCGCCCGTGTCGGGCGAGGGTGCCCTCCCAGATCCGGCGAGGGAGGCCCTCGCCGAACGCCGGCTTCCCTCCACCAGCTCCGCCATGGCCAAAGAAAGAGAAGGAAGAAGAAGAAGAAAAAAAAGAAAAAAGTTTTTAAAAGTTAAAAGACCAAAATGTCTTTATGATTTAAGGTAAATGCGTCGCACAAATGAAAGTTTGGGGTTTTTTGTGTCACAAATAAAAATTTGGGGTAAATGTGTCACGTTAGTAAACTTCGGGATTTTTCACGTCACGTAACAAAGTTTAGGATAAATCGTCACTCAAGACAAAGTTTGGGGTTTTTGGTGGCTTTTTCCCTAAAAAAAATGATTTGGAAGAATCAATAAGACGGTACCATACGCAATTCTATTATAGAATTATAAATTTTGAATAGTTACCAAACGGCTTAAAATACTTAGAAATTATTCCCAAGAATAAAATAAAAAAGAATAATTTCTAATCAAAATTTGTTTTAATGTAATTGTTACCAAACGCGCTCTAAATATTTGAGTAGGAGAGAGAAAATTTTAAAAAAATAGATGGAATTAACAAAAAAAACTTGATTGCATCAATTTGACAAATTTTATTATTCAATTATAATTTCGTGGCTAGTTTTAGAACTTCTAAAAGCATTTATTTTTTTTCAAAAACAAGTCAACCTCAAATGTGTGAGAAGCATGCAAGCAATCCCGCTGGAAGGATACTTTTCCGACACGAATACGTACATTCTACCTCTGTCACAAGCTACACCGTAGAATTGCACAAAGCTGCATAAAGTTCTGCACGGAGGATTCACTTTCGATACGCCTGCAAACGTGCTTCACAAAACGTGCACTGCCGTATGGTGCTTATCGTTTGAATGAAAAGCTACAGTGCTCGTTGTTCTCCTCTTTGCCCCCACTTTCCGACAGCGAATACGTACATCGTTTGAATAAAAGCTATCAAACGTTACTGTGCTCATCGTTTTCCTCTTTGCCCTACCTTCCATTGGGCGCGCCCGCTGTGGTGATGCGAAACTTATCCAGCCACGGTGACTTCGCGGGGCCCGGCATGGACATCGGTGAGGGCTCAATAGTCGTGGCGACTGCACCAAGGTGTAGCGGAGAACCTGTGGAATGGAATCTACTAACCTTATCGAATTGGTATGGCTATATATGTTTTGAGGTGGGTATTAGTGATAGTAAGATAGTCAAGTTCCAAAATTTTGAAATCAGTAAGTAAATGATAGGTTTCAATATTCGGGGTTATACCGTCGTATAGACACCCCGTACACTATATGTTATGCCCATTGCAAGGTACCTCATCGAAAGGTACAATAACCCTGTATTACATTTCTAAAATAAATATATGTGTACTTAATTATTTATGAGCTTCTCTCTTCTTCTTCTTCTTCTTCTTCTTCTTCTTCGGAGAAAGTTTCGCATTTAAATGTGTGAAAGTATAAACTGATCAGCAATCTTCAATTAAAAATGATTGAATTTTAACTTTTTTAGCATAAATTTCACTTATTTTATTTAGGGCAGATGTTGTGCTAATCGGGTGCCATGTCAGTATTAACTATTAACCGTCATAATACATTCATTGCGGTAGAAAGAAAGTTTAACATGTTTAGTCATTGAAATCAAAATTGTACATTTACTTGCAAAATTCACACTTTTTGTTAATGAGTTCAGTGTCCGACGTGAGGATCACAGTAGGGTCAAGACCACAAAATGCCAATGTCAATAGCTTTATAAAAAACATATTGGTTATGTCAAGCACGGGTTCGGCTCGACGTACTTTTAAGTTCTTCAAATAAAGTTGGACAATATTGCTTGAACCGCTGCACATAGATTGCTGAACCTATAACCGATCACCCCTAGTCCTAGACATATCTTACCTCGGGGGCCGGGCCAGTCCCCCAAAAACCAATTTCAATGTATCCCTCCGGCGACAAACATCGGAAAATGACTTCTTAGCTTTTCATTTGAAAAATTTTCATCCTTTTGCCGGTCCAAGATTTTAACTTAAGGGCCCAGCTCTTCCAGGAAACGCAAATCTCAAGTAGACCCAATCTCCTTAGTGCTTCGAACTGGGTCCGTTGGGCTCTGCACGACTTCTTCGCCCCCAATTGAATATGCCTGACCCGAAGCACCACCTTCCCGGACCAGACTAAAGCTAAACAAGAAAGAAAGATTAAAAAATTACTAATGCAATAGGTCCAATGTATCAATAGAAATCATCTTTATTTTCTTTTGCTCAAATGGAATCTGCAAAATGACTTAATGCCACTGTATATCACGTGATCGAAGATGCATTCGTCGTGTAAATTTTTATTGACCCTAATGATATAATCATTACTAAAAGTACATATTATGAGGGTTCTCTATTCTTATGCAAATTTATCTTCATTTGTGAGTTTCTCTTTTGAAATCATTCCGTGATTTTCTTTGTTTGAGAATCTCCTCCCTTCTTTCACTCCGTCCCAAAGAGTAACTAAGACTAATTCAATTATGTTTTCATGTTCCAATCGAACCACTTTTCGCTGCTTCAGATTTGACATCGTTTTTGGTCCGTTCCCTAGCGTGAAACGCTCAAACGACTTGGAAAAAATGTAAATGGGTATCTCAAAGGGATGGTAAGAATTTTAACCACCCAGTAAGTGATATTTTAACTGCTGAATGTTTTTCATCAATTAACTTACAGATCTGTTTTTTTTTTTTTCCCTAGCAATTGTTATGTCCGTCCTCCTTCCCCAAAATAATAATTGCATACGGGTCAGTCAAATTTCATAGGGAGACACAGACTTGGAGATATGGACCGGGAAACTATATAAGAGAGAGAGAGAGAGAGAGAGAGAGAGAGAGAGAGAGAGGAAAATGAAAGAAAAGAGGGTACGCACAGACAACAACAATTCATTCAATGACAGCTGAGGGGAAATTTGCATTGGGAAGCCCCAGGACCCTCGAACCAACGTGAGCCCATGTGGGCGCTTCTCCATTTTCACATGGATTGGACCCCTGTCCTCCCTCCTTCTCTCTGGATAAAAATTATGGTCCAAATTTTTATAAATTATAATAATACTCAGGCGTGGTTCGCCGTTCGAGCACAAATAATCTCGTGTTCGGGTGACCCATCGGGCATCGAGTCGCATTTCGTTATAAGGTTAAGATGAATTAGATTAGACCTTGTCCTTCTAAACGAATTGGAGTGAATACGACTTTAATGATTCCCAATAACAAACGCCTTAAGAACCCTTGTCAAGCAATCGATTGAGAAATTTTGCAATTTTTAGTAGACCAAATCTTTAAAAATCAATGACTCATTAGCTGTGCCGTGAAGCATTCGCTAACGTAATCAAAAGCCAAAGATCCTAACACACGAAGTTACAAGTAAAACAGATGAGGCAAGCAAGAACCCATGAATCATCCAACCCACCATTGCAGGGTTGTTGAAACCTGCCCTCCTTTTGACCCGCATGTGGCCTTACTCAGCTTCCCCTGTTTTCTTTTTCTTTTTCTGGAAATCCTTGTACGATTTCATGGGCACATGCAATGCATATGATTTTACATGCCCCACACCCAACTTTCCAATTAGAAAATCCTCTGCATCTGTCATAAAACAAACTACTCAATTTGAGTGAATCACCTAATTGAAGAATCTGATGGTACTGGAAGTTGGGTGTGCCTGACAATCAGTTAAAAATAAATGCTTTTTTCACAGAAACCACTAGATTCCATTTGCAGATCATCTCATACAGAACAGCTTCAACTACAGTATCGATGGATAAAAAGAAAGGTTAGAAAACTCATATCAGGCTAAAGAAAACCATGAAAAGAATCACAAGATAGATTACAATGACAAGAAAGCACCAAAAGCAGGAAGCAAACGGAATGGACACCCCCCCTTTCATTTACACCACCCTTGATGTCATCTCCCGGACGTGAACGAGTCGGCGAACCCATATGGTCGCATGGGTATGCTTGTCTGAGTGTTGTCCAAGCTCGGGAGGCAGGACGACGATGCCGAGGAGTCCACATGACTGGTTCCTTCATACGCCTGCCACTTCTTTAGGGCCTGTGGCAGCGACATCTCCAGGTCGATTCCGAAAATGTCGTCGGGGTTTTGATCGGTCGGCTTCCACACATCTACTAGAGAAGACAGTACATTGACAGCGTGGCCCATATCGGGCCTTTGGTATGGTTCCCTAGCGCAACAGTGGCCAGCCAATTCAGCTACCGTGCTGATGCTGGCGAGCGTCTCCTCATTGAGATCGATTGTGGGGTCGATTGCCTTTTTAAACGTGTCCTTGTTGATGTGCATTCTCCTGAACCAGGTCACCAAGTGCATGCTGTCCTCGGGCTGACTCTCGTCGAGCGCTTTTCTTCCGGTGATCAACTCCATCAAGATCACCCCGAAACTGAAAACGTCTACTTTTGTCGTCACCCGGCCAGTCACTGCAATCATATTACCGTGATCACGGTCTAGTTGTTAAAAGTTCGAGATGAAGCAAGATCCAAGTTAACTAGCTAACACAAAATGGCATGCCAAGGCAATGAGGGCAGGTCTAATTTCCAGCTAAGTTGCTCTTTTTGCAACAATGGGCTTGCCTGTTGATTTTGAGAGTTCACTCAAGTTGCTGTGAGGACATACATACTTGACAATACTAACAAAATCTTGCCTCAAACGCATAATACTATACCTGCAAAATTAACTTAGCTGTAGATTGCTAGGCCAGACTTTGAGTTATGCACGAGCATTTGATCTTTCAAAATGAAGTGCTGTCTTATGGATCTAGAGTGCTTTTTGGGCAAGGAACACAGACATGATTTCTGATTATCAACGCTTAATTCATATCTGGAAGTGCCGTTTCCATATTCTGATCTGCTATCGTAGTACTAGTTGATGTAATTTGAATAGGTTTACACCGTGCAACGCAAGGTATCACCGAATTACTCTAGGCAAATTAGGATTTTATCTATCCAAGTTTTTGTAAATGAGGAAACTGAGATTAAGGTCAGAGGGCTAACCTGCATATTCTGGTGCCAAGTAACCAAATGTTCCGGCTATTCTGGTTTCGATGGAGCCTTTTCCCTCCGGTGCAAGACGCACTAGACCGAAATCCGAAACCTTAGCTCTCATATCATCTCCGAGGAGAATGTTTGACGGCTTTAAGTCTCGGTGTATGAAACTCTGATGCGCCAAACCATGGAGATACTCGACCCCCCTTGCCACGTCCAAGGCGATGGTCAACCTTCTGGTCCATTCCAACGGTGCACGTCCTTCTTCGGGCCAGTCAAAAAGATGCCTACTCAGTGTCCCTTGGGGCATGTACTCGTACACAAGAAGCTTCTCATTGCCATCCAAGCAGTAACCGAGCAGGCCGACGAGGTGACGGTGTCGGACCTTAGTCAAAACAGCAATCTCGGACTTGAATTCCGTAATGCCCTTCCTAGTAATGACCGCGCACTCCATTCTTTTCACCGCGATCTTTGTCCCGTCGTGTAGTTCCCCCTTGTACACCGTCCCGAAACCACCTTGTCCTAATATATTTTCCTCGCTGAAGTTGTTGGTGACATTCCTCAGGACTTGGATAGAGATCACCATGTTTCCTGCTTCGACCATTTGAATGTCGCCGGCTTCACTTCCCGGGATGGTATGAGTCTCGCTGATTGCACCAACGCTAACACTAGATCCTGCGACTGTTATCTTCACGCTTTCGTTGTCAGATCCTGAATGGCGGGGATGAATCACCATTGCATTGGGGCTCTGTACTCTGGTAAACCGCTTTTGCTGCTTCTTATATAGACAGAAACCCAACAAACCGAGCAAGACAATCAAAAACAAGCCACCAATGGTGGAAATCACTATGACTCCGATCAAACCAGAATTTTTGCGTGATCGCCCACCAATTCGGGATGCACTACCTGATGGACCTGCAGCATCTCGGGGGGATCCGGGCGTCGAAATACCATTCCTATCTTTCCCAATGTCGGGATTACCGTCCTTTTTGATGATCACATTACTCTTAAAAGTCGGGACTTTACCATAAAGCTGATTGCTCGACACGTCAAGAAGCGCGAGCGCCGGGAGGGTGGCAAGCTCAGCAGGAATGGAACCGGTAAGATTATTGCTCGCGAGGATGAGCCTCTGCAGCGATGTCAGCGAGGCGAAATCCGGGGAAATGGTGCCGTTGAAGCCCATCTTCTCAAAGTTCACGACAGTGATGTTCCCATTGTTGCAAGTTATCCCGATCCAACCGGAGCACGGGTCGTTCCCCTTCCAGTTCTCCGCCAGTTTCTGCGGATAACCGATCGACCTCGCGATCAGAAGCAAGGTATTCACTCTGGGATCGCAGTCCCCGGGGCCTGGCAAACAGAAGCTGTTTGAGTCGTCGGCCATATCGACCTGGACCGAGCTCCCGAACTTGGGCACTGGCCCTTGGAGCAAGTTGTTGGTCAGGTTGACGGACTGGAGGGACTGGAGACCCGTCAACGATGACGGAACAGGGCCAGCGAACAGATTGTCCCGCAGGCTTAGGGTCTGCAAGTCCTGGAGCCCCGAGAAGTCCGGCAACGGGCCGGAGAAGGAATTGGAATGCAGCCAAACCTCCCTCAAGGAAGTCATGTTGGCTATAACATCGATCCGCCCGCTGAGCTTCCCGCTACCGGCCTTCCCATTGAGCCAGAGCGACTCAATCTGCGACCCGGAAAAGCTCGCGGGCAACCCGCCGTCAAGATCATTCATTGCCAAGTGAAGGAGGGTCAGGCCGGGGAAGTCGCCGGCCCCGAAGAAGTCGGGGACCGTCCCGGTCACGTTGGCGGAGTTAGCGGAGAAATTCTGCAGAGCGGACGCGCTCCGCAGGCTCCGGGGATCTCCCAGGCGGCGAAGGGGTTGTCGTCGACCTCCACGGACTGCAGCGACGACAGCCCGTCGAAGAAGTCGGCGGGGACGGAGTCGAACTGGTTGTTGCCGAGCATGAGGACCTGGAGCGAGCTCAGGCCGCTGAGGCTCGGGAGCGGGCCGGAGATGCCGTTGGACTGCAGCTCGAGGCGCTCCAGCTGGGTGAGGGCGTTCACGTCCGGGGGGAGCGTGCCCTGGAGGCCCTGGTGGCCGACTTGGATGCGGGTGACCCGGTTGGACTGGGAGCAGACCACGTGGGGCCACTTGCAGGGGTCCGGGTCGGACCAGCCGAGGGACGCCGGTGCGGCGAGGGACTTCCTGAGGGCCAGCATTGCGGCGGCGTCGTCGGCGGCGGCGGCAGAGAAGAAACAGAGAGGGGGGGAGGAGGAGGAGGAAGAGCCGGTGGCAGCGAGGAAGGCGAGTGGTCCTCCCCATCTCGGAGAGAGAAACAGAGAGAAACAGAGAGAGAGGGGGAAGTGAAGTTGGGTTTGAGAAAATATTGGGTTTAGCGAGAAAGGCTCTGTTTTTTCAGCTCATGGAGGAGTGAGGGCGAGAGGGGCGGTGGCCTCTGCACTTCTTGGAATGGAACTCCAGAAGGACAGACGGGCGCAGAGAGATAGAGACTGATGGGGAGAGAGAGAGAGAGAGGGAGGAGAGGAGCACATGGGGGTTGAGGAGCAGGTGGTAGGGTCGAGAACGGGAAATAGCGAAAGGCTGGCTGGCTGGAACTGGAATGGTTTCGATTCCTGAGGGCGGGCCCCCCACCTTCGTCCTGCAGCTCCAAGTTGGCATTTTTACCCTACCAATCAATTCGATAATGTCGCTAATTCAGCTAATTCAATCGAGTGCTTGGTGCAAAAAGGATTCGGTACGCAATCGAGTGTGTCTACACGTTTGCTTTAATAAGGATCTCTTGTAATACACTACCAGGAGATGACTTCAACCTCTCATCCTATTTAGAGTAAGCATGGTTTCAAAATATACAGATAATAGATTTTTCAGGATCAAAGTCAATTATTCTAAAAACTTAAGCAGTTAAATGATGGTAGAATTTATTATATAAATATTTTAACAGCAAGTTTCAAATTTTCGATGAAATTTAAAATTGCCCACCCTTGATTCTATCCGCGTGAGGAAAAGAAAAGAAAAGAAGAAAGGCTAAACTTTTAAGGGTTTTATGTAGAGTTCGGACATGGAGAGTGATGGCCAAGATTCGATGCTGGAGGTCCAGTTGTCTCTCTCTCTCTTTCTCTCTGGGGGCAGGCTCTGCAACACTTGACCCGAGTCTATCTGGTGTCGCCAACGCAGAAAAGAGGTTGATCTGATCCAAAAGGGCGTTTTGACAGTTCGGCGACAACGAGGAAGGGGAGGACAAAAGAGGGGGCCGCTCTCTCTTTCTCGTTTTTCCTCATTTCCGGTCGCAGACAGGATCCTGCGCGGGTTTAATGTGGACCATGCACACCCCTTTGCGGCCAGGAACGGGGATAAGGCAGCTCGAAATGACTAGGGTCCCGGTCACCTCAGAGTCGCACTTACTCCGACTCGACACCTTATTAGCGGGCGGGCAAGTCCAGGCTCCTTTTCTAGTCGAGTTTGAAGCACTCGAGTGACTCAACCATTTCCATGGCGTCTTAGCTCAAATAAACTGCTTTGCATAACCACAGCTCGTGGAACTAATTTCGCAGTTCGATTCTCAAAGGCATTTCATATTTTATTTTAAATGTGTATATGGAACTATGCATAAGAAAATCTTCAATCTTTTCGGGCTCAAATGAAAATTTACTTCCCATAAATGATTTGAATCTAAATAAGTTGAACTTAAACTTGCATAACATTCTATGAAGTCCGACTTGATCTTGAAGCTCGAGTCGAGAATGGGCCTTAAATACTCGAGTCAAAGTTTATCATCCTGCTAAGATTGAGACTACTTTATATACTTGATGATTTGAGATAGGGATGACAAACATACCCTAACCCAGAATGACCAATCAAACTCGATGGATTGAAGGGGGCCCACGGCTTGCATGCTAACATGATATGCCTTGGAGTTTATACTAGATGTCAAGTCAATCTAATATACTATATGTATTTTAAATCTATACGCAATATTGAACCTGTATTGATTTTCTCTTCTTTTGTTTGATTTTTGTTACGGACAAATTGAATGGGATCGATTAGGAGACAGCAATCATTGCGCAATATGAGCAAAAACTGCAAGCGCATGGTGCTTGAGGCTCGGGTCGATTTAGAGATTACAACGACTAGGAACTCTAGTAGTCCATTTCCATATCCACATCCACATCCACATCCGCGTCTACGGTTAAGAATCGCGGCATCCCATTATGCACACCAGCAGATAAGAGTGCAATCGCTGGTGCTACTGATTCAGACCTCCTCAGAGAGAATACGACACACTATTGATGCCGAAGGATGCTTCCGCGTAGAGCCAGGGAAGGTAGAGAGCCAGAAGATCGAACAAAACGATCATTTTGCACATGCAGAGAATCATTGCAATTGCGACAATCTCAACGAGTTACTTTGATGCAACAAGGAACATAAACCTGCTATCAGAAGATAATGACATCTGAGGAAGTAGGAAGGAAGCTCACCTTGTTTAACTTGGAATTTCCCAAACAATTTTGGCCACATCTTCGAACGATGGGTATGGGCACATTAGCATCAACATGGCAAATCCTTAACAATGAAGACATGGCATTGATGATTCTGTCGTGAGAGGACCAGAAAGAACCCGTTCAAGTGACCCAACAAAGTCACCACCCCGTTTGCCACAACATTCTCGAGGCGATATCAATAAGAAATACTGTACCGTGACGAAGAAGGATACATCGCGGAACTTTACTCCTCAATACTCACAGAAAAATTACCAGAATCGAAGAATAGGTAGTGCCCTTCCACTTTACCATCGGATATCTACCCTTTAGGATCTGATGGAAAGTCAAATGACCCCGAGACGCAGATTTCAAGATACTCATCCCTGCCCATCTATTCAGTGTCTAAATGATATCCTTCAACCCAATTGTCACAGCTTATAATCATAAATAAAATAAACATAGCAACATAGAAGTAGTATTTTGGCACCCGTTGTCTGTTAATAGGTTGTGACAAATAAATGCACACTGAGATGACCCCAAGGGGGCAAAGAAAATTGTGCATACATGTCTCAAAGCATTCTAATTATTCTTATTTAATAGAGAGTAACCTGCTTCTTGGTAACAAAAAAATAAAAGAAAGGCAAAGAGCAGAAGACAGTAGGGATAATCAAGACTATGAATTCACAGATGTACTGAGTTATAACTTATAAGATGAAACAAAACCACATTTAACAGCACCAGATACAGATAACGCTTCCAAACCTCATGTACACAAATATAAGTACGAGCATAGCCATTATTATCATTGCTTGCTTTGTACATATCATGAACTAGGAAGGGAAAACAGCTCATCACACCATAAAAAGCCCTGGCAACATTTACACAAGGAGATACATCCAAAGTGGCACTTCAATCCGAGATTTTATTGGGTTCTCGGTGGTGATGGAAATGCCGACCAGTAGAATAGGCTGAGAGGGCTGAACCAGTCACACCAATGGAATGTTTTGCAAGGTCCACGCTTTTCTTAGTTGCCAACCAGACAGTCCAAAGAAAACCTATCCAACCTGTACCATGATGGGATTTTCACATCTCAAGTGTTTAAAAACACATCTTAAATCCATGTGAAATGCACTCAGAAACTTAAGTCGTGAAACCAGTAACAAGTTCATAGATGGCAGATGCATATGAAAGGTTCCGGGCATGTACTAATCTCTGTGTGCATCATCTCCTTCAGCACTATCAAGTATGTGGATCTAACTGAAGCTAATAGCGATAGCAATAGACTCGTATATAGAAGAAACCCTCGATAAAATAAATAGGCACAATTTCATGAATTGATTTGATAATCAGTAAAGACAGACAATGTTGCAACAATTACTACAGAAAATAACCCACAACCTCCCTCCTTCAGTGGTCTAGGCCTCCACAACAATCCTAATGCCACTAGGCAGCCTTTGGCTGCAGGATTGAAGTACTTATGAAGAAGACAACTCAAAATATAAAAGGACACTTGGGGGGCAATCTTGGGCAACTCAGACAGTATTAGTCAATGGCGGAGCTAGTTTTTTTTTTTTTTTTCCCGGGTTAGCGGGCATAAGCACAGTGATGTAGGATTTTGCAAACCATTTTGAGATGTGAATACAAAAGTGTTCCATCATTTCAAATGAAACATTCTACAAAAATTTAAAACAAAAATATAAGTAAATCATAATTGAAGGTAAGAAACAAATGGTAGTGTAACTTGTTGATGTGACCAATTAAAAAAAACTTGTTAGCAGGTGCAGGCACAATGAAGTAGGATTTTGCAAACCAATTTGAAATATGAATACATAAGTGTTCTATTGTTTCGAATGAAACATTCTACAAATGATTAAAACAGATAAATAAGTAAATCATAAGTGAAGGTGAGAAACATAGGGTAATGTAACTTGTTGATGTGACCAATTAAAAAAATTGAAATATGACTTCTTAACAGGGAGCAGCACAGGATATGTTTACCTGTAGCAACAAGAGCAGCTAGCACTGCGCAGAATGTTGCTGTAGAAATAACAAAAACAGCAATAGCCAGAGCACCAACATATACGGCTGTCACACAGGCAAGAAACAGAGCCAATACACCCCTACCGCAGCCATAGACATCAGAAGAGAAATGACAATTGCATTGATTGTGGCCGCAAGGAAGAAGAGCATGAACACAAGAAGTCCCGTCAAAGCAAGAAAAGCAATTGTTCCAATCTGCCAAGAATCAGAAAAGTTAAAATAGACATTGTGGAAGTACTCAAAGAGCATCAATTATGGTAATTATGGCACTTCTTAAAGTGAAGGCCAGACAATGCTTAAGAAACTAAAGGCTCTCCATTTGCTTATCAAACAGAATATAACATACTGACTTATACAGCTGTAACTTGCAAAGTAGAGGGCAACAACAACAACCAACAGATACTTTTCCCACTCTGTGGACCTGCTCATGCTTATCAGAATATTGTTAATACCCTCATCAGACCACTAGTTAGGTACTTTGTCCCAATTTTTGGCACTTTTACATGGCAAATGACCATAATTGGCAATCCATTTGGCTGACCAATGTATGTACTTAACTAGAAATCAACATAAAATTCAGTTGCAATGCAGAATTACCTAGCTGAAAAATCTGCATTATAAATAGCTGATAGTAATTGTAATTTTGATAACTGAAAATTAGTACATTGCAAGTACATGCTAAAGTAATTTGCTTATTACCTTAAGAAGAGTGGTAGAGTTACTAGAGCAGTTTTAGTAATATAACATTAAATAAACAACCTGTACAAAGGCTTGGAAATGAACTACACTCCAACAACAGAGAGCCAACTTATCTCACCTCCCAGGAATTAAATAACCATACTATAACATTATAGGGTAAACATGAATAAGCTACATTGATCAAGTTACACCACACATCCGGTTCAACAGAGAGTCCCCCGTAAGATCCTTACATTTGAGGCACTTAAAGATTTTTAGCCACATTACATGGACCTTCTCCCTTGTCTCTGCCGATTGTTTCCCTTACAGTTAAAACAAAGGCTTCAAATTGAAGACTCTTGGTGTTCATTTGTGTAGACTAATCAAATATCAAAAGTCTGACAAGCATGAACTGTTCGATCCAAATGAGTTAAGAAAATGGTTGAAATCTGTCATGTTTAAATACTGGATTATAAGGAATCAAACATAGATTCCAAGCTACTCATATGTATGGATGGTCAGACATCCCCACCATCGCCATTCATATCTTTGCAAGGGTCAGGTGAATTATTATTCTACAATAAACCATGTACTTTTGTGATTGCCCAACTTTCGTGCCAGGTACTCACACAGCCTGCAATGGGTGCTAATGACGCTTCTTTTACTTTCTGCCAAACAAACTAATGGACGCAAGACTGGTTGCCGAAACATCTTGAAGGCATTCATGCCATGGAACTACAAAACATACCTTCTAGTGTCAAAGCTCTGGTTTGCATCTATATAAGATAACAAATCAACAGCCAAAATATAAAATAAAATCAACATCGCCTCACACTCGACCATCCCAAACACCTCAAACTCAAACTCACTCGTTCTCCTTCTTTTTTCACTTTCTTACTGATGAAACTTATTTGGGCACCAGGGCCAAATCCGGGACACCTCTGCACAACCATCATGGCTGCTCTACGCGAATTCCTTTTTCCGTTCACGATACCTGACAACTTAGGAGTCGATCATATCATCATTCCACAGTTCTGCACATCATCGACTTCATTTCAAAACGCCAGAATCTTGCACCGACCTTATTGCTCTACGCTATTTCTAGCACTGTGCCGCTCATCACCACTAGTTTCCAGACACCACTCCAGCGAACTTCAGTAGACCAACTCGACAGAAACCATCCCGATCATACTTCAGAACCAAAAAAAAAACACCTCGAGAACCAACTTCAAGTAATCAATCCACGAATCAAACCCGAAAAGGGAATCAGAGCAAACAGTAACTCACCGAGACGACAAGCAGCGCACGGAGATGAGAGCCCCGGCGAGTCCAGCGGAGGATGCGGCGCCCCGTCTCTCTGGAAGCTTCAGGGAGCAGGGGGACGTCGTCGGCGAGGGAGATCTTGACCCGCCGCACGAGCGACTCGCCCGAGGCCTTGCTGGTGTGGTCGGGGAACAGGACGGTGGACACCATGCTGTAGAGGACGGCGTGAAGAGCCGGAGCCGGAGCCGGAGCCGGAGCGCGAGGCCGACCATGGCGGGGAGGCTCGAACTCGACCTCGACCTTGGCCGCCGCCTCCTCCCCCAGGGGGACGCCGTTGGCCGGCTCGCCATAGCCGGCGTACTCGCCATCGGGGCCCTCCATCGCCGCGGGGTTCTCTACTGCTCGGGAGCGGGGGAGGGCGGAGGAGGGCTGTCGGCCGCCGCGACGGGGAGGAGAAAAAATCTCTGCCACCGGCTCGGCGAGAATGGAGCTCGCGATCTCTGAAAGCTCCTGCTCGAATTTGTTACTTAGATATTAGAATTAAAATCCGGTGGGGCCCGCCGGGGGTGGATTTTGCTGCTGCTGCCGACGACCGACGTGAACGAGATCATCCGGGCACGTGTTCCTCAACGTGTGGAGCTCATCTAATTTTTTTTTTAGTGGTTGGGTAAATTAGTGGGGCCCATCCCGGTGGAAGAAAGGTGATTGGGAAATTTCCTGGACCGGGAAAAAAAAGGACCCTTCCCGACTAGTTACTTTGGCACCACTCTATTTCTCCCTATTTCTAAATTACAATGCGATTTTTTTCTTTTATATTCAATAGAGTCTCAGGATTTTTGGACACTTGGCTCGATATGGTGTTTTTGTTTTAAAAAATGATGATTGCTTATTGAGGAGGGTTTTTTTTTTTTTTCTCAGGTTAAGAAATGATTAGTGTCGCACAATAATAAGTTCAGCTACGGGATGAGTTATAGATGATGTGAGAGAATGAAGCAGGTAAATTTTTAGTAGATCTAAATGCTAGTTATCGGTGGTTCGCTGTCAAGGCTAGTAGGAGTATTGGTTGCCCAGGTTATATCTTGTAATTATTCTCCCTAAGAAATTGGTGGGAAATAGAGTTGACAGGTGTCAAGGAGGGCATGGAAGCCTTCCCTAACAAATCCTACTCTTAGTCCACCGAATCAAAAATATTTAAACGAAAAATAAGACAAGATGGTGCCATCTATCCTAAGTTATTCATGCATCGAGCGATGCTCGCATGCCACAAACTTGCAATAAATCCCCGCCATTTGTATGTAAATTCATGGAATTATACAAAAAAGAAATAATGTATGTATCTTTTCCAAATATGACAGGACAAATTTATGCATCTATGGTAAAAACTGCATGTACACAACACGATTAAGAAAGTCAGTTGAATATCCATGTTGGCATTTGGCATTCCATAATTACTCTCTCCGTTATGGAAGCAAGATGGTTGTAATACATGAGATGTCATACAGCAGTCTCAGAAAATCATAGATGGTGAAGCAAGCTACTCTCATGAAAAATGAATTTTCCAATCATGAAAATAGGGAACCTTGGAAAGTTAGTTGCTACTTTTCAGGCAATTAGGCAAACAGGCAAATTAACTAGGACATTCAGTCAAAACTAATAGTCTTCTTTTTCTAAAAACTAGTAGTCTCTAGTTTTTCTTTCGGCAAGTATTTCTCAAAATCAATCAATACTTGAAGATCAGCTACTTTTAATGAAAGGATCTACAGAAAACCCTTTGAACAACAATTCGAGAACGAGCACTGTCTGGTGAGTCCTTATGTATCAATTTCAGAAACAGGAAAAAAAATTAAACAGAAACTTACAAAGACATCAATCCCAACTTTTTTTTTGTCTATATCGATCCCGACTTAGAAAAGCCATCAATTACATGGAGAAGAAATGCGTGCATCATATCTTGCTCATAAATAAAATTCTTTAAACCATCCAATGGCATATTATCATCTATTTCGGTAGACAACGTCACTTCCTTAAGTGGAAGACAGTATAGTTATACAGAACCTGATTCTTGCTCTGCATTGACAATTATATGTGCACCAAGAGATAAAAACAGTGAATCAAAGAGCTAGATGGAGGTTGCAAAATCAAAGCCACAAACTCCTCTCTGGTAAGCTGCTGCCAGCAAACTCATTCTGCATGAAGTCTACTCCACCAAATCAAAAAGAAGAAGAAAGGATCAGCATCAATACTTCCATCTTGCGTACTAGCTCAGCCAAGATTTGCCCACTTCCAGAAAGAGGCATATTCAGCAGATGGCTGCATCAGGAAAGGAAATATAAGAACACCTGGATACATTGCGCGTGTATCTTAAGGAACTACTTGAGTAAAAGCGGGCCGAGAAGTCGACATTTTCAGTACAAAAACTATGATAAACTGCGATTATTTAGCTAGAATTTCTGGAACTATTCACAGCAGTTAGAATAATAGACCGTACATCTCACGCGCACGCAAATAACCATCAGTGCCAACCGTATCCAAGCATTAGAACTCCTGTCCAGCTACATGCGCATGGATCCCCCCGTCTTCTTCCAATTCGCAAGGTGTTTCATAGGGTTCAACCGGAGTGCCGCTCTTCATGGCAATTAGTGCACTGACTGCAAATAGCACAAGCATTTGTACATTTTACGTATAAAATTTTCCAGGAACAATCAGCCTTGAAATGATGCTGTAAAGTCGCGTGCATCCTCAAGTAGTAATAGCATTAATAGCATTAATTTCATTATCCATGCGTCCCAAAAAATGGCAGAGTCAAGAAAGAAAGTGAAGAGCGATTCATGTCAACTACTACGTTTTTTCTTTTTTTAGAAGGACACGGGTGTGGAGGCCTGGCTACCTATACATAATACACCCTTGAAACACCGCATAAGCTCTATAAACTAGTTAAGTCCACAAGCATTTGGCTAGTGCGGCGTGACTTTGACTTACATTAGTTTGCATATGGTTAGTAGAATTTGAGCAGGTGACCTTTAGTTCCTAAGCTGGAAATCTACTAACGCCCCATCTCAACTACTACTTTGCAATAGTAATATTTCTAATGTGATGATAACTTTCACCAATGTACCGAAACAGAATTCAAGAAGAACAAACTTGGCAGACAAAGAATTGTTAACGCGACAATGAAAACATCAAGCGCGTTATTTATAAAATTTTGCATTTGAAATAATTAGACACAAGTGCATCTATAGACTACAAAGTTATTTTCTTTGGTTTAACGGAAGCTTGGTAAGTAGCAACGAGGTGGAACGAGAAACGAGTAAATTGCATATCTTGAAAACGCAATTTCCTTTCCAAAAAAGGGTTTGGTCGAAAAGTCCGCTCTTTACCAAAAGATGGACTTCAAAACTAGGAAAACCATTAATATGTTAACCACCGTGCCATGAAATTGTCCACATATTATATTTCTTTTGAAATAATAGTGATATTACCTAAAGTTAGATTTGGTTTGGAGTTGACTGAAACTAGCCGATTCGGTTCCTGATGTTTAAATTTGAGAATGGACTCTGACAGGGAATTGTCTAACATATCTATGCACTCTAAAGGATTATTTATGATCCTTGCTAACTGTAAAAATTTAAGTTGATAAATAAAAACATGCTTTAATATTCAAATATTTCAACACTATATTTTTTTCATTGTAAGTTGGACTTTGTCTCAAAATGAGAGTGTAGAAATATATAATACGGGAGATAAATAAAGGGTTTTTAAAAAATTAGATTGTGCTCGCAACACCAATTCTTTTTTTGGCTTACACACCTTTGTCTTTTTAATTTTATTTTAGTGGATTTTTGTCAAGAATATTATAATCAACCCTCATAAAAGAGCAAAAACTTCACAAATATATATAATCCATGTTCATCTAGATTCCTAAAAGAGAAGAGTAAGACAAGATAAGCATAACAAGGAAATAGAAAAGGATAGGAAAGAAATGAAGCAAAGGAGATTACGGGCTACTAACAAAGATGATAGGTGTGTTTGGTTCAATATTTAAAAGCCTCTTGAGAAAAAATTAGTTTTTTAAAAGCTCCTCAAGTGAGGTAGAGGCCTGTTTTAAGTTTTTAGCATTTTCGATATGTTGAAGGTCCCAATTAGTAAAAAATGGTAAGTTATGAACTAACAACAAAGATAAGCGGGTGTGTTTGGTTCAACATTTAAAAGTCTCTGAGAAAAATTTAGTGTTTTAAAAGCTCATCGAGTTAGGTAAAAACTTGCTTTGAGTTTTCAATATTTTTCGTTCCTTTAAAGATCTCGGTTAATAAAAATTAGCTAGTTATGAGCTAATAACAAAAATGCTGGGCGTATTTGGTTCAACATTTAAAAGCTTCTTAATAAAAAAAAAAAATGGTGTTGAACACTTTAAAGGCTCCTCAAATGAGATTGTGATTAGTCTTAAGTTTTCAGCATTCTCGATACGTCCAAGGTCTCTATTAATAAAAATTCGTCATGCCGATTTTGTCCTCATAAACTTGCTAAAAATCTAATTTTACCCCTTCACAAAAAAAGAAAAAGAAAGAAGAAAGTAAGGGGGTGCATGACAACCTAAAATAGTTTTTCTGTTCCAGAAATAGTTTTTTTTTGTTCCAGGACATGTTTCGGGAGAGAAATCCGTTTGATAAACCTATTCAGTTTTTTTATTTCTGGAATAAATTTTTATTCCAGAAATAGGTTTGAAGAGAAATAAAAAAACTAAAATTTTCTACTTCGATTTCTGGAAGAGAAATCGAAATAATTTCTCTCATTAAACCCTAATTTCGGTAAATCCTCCCTCATCTCCTCTACGTCTCTGCCTCCTCCTCCTCCTCCGCCTCTCCTCATTTTAATAAAAATAAAAATAAAAATAAAAATAAAAATTCATTTTATTCATTTTATTCATTTAAAAATAAAAATAAATTTATTAAAATAAATAAATTATTTTTATTTATCATTTTTTTAGTTTATTAAAAATAAATTATTCAATTTATTAAAAATAATTTATTTATGATAAATAAATATAAATTTATTTGCCTTCAGTGTTTTGCCAAATAATTTTTTTATTTTTATTTTTATTCATTTTAAAATAAATTTATTCGTAAAATAAAATAAAATAGAATAAATAAAATAAATTTATTTTTAAGGATATTTTTATTTTATTTTTTATGATTTATTTTATTTTATTTTATTCATTATTTTATTGTTACTAAATCATTTTTATTTTTATTTTTTATATTAAAGGTCGTCGGTCATCGCCGCCGCAGTTCGAAAGGAAGAAATTTTGTGTCGTTATCAAACGAATTTTTATTTTTAGAGTAGAAATTTTGTGTCGTTATCAAACGGTTAATTTTGCTTAGAAACTCTTCTAGAAATAAAAATAGAAAAATCAATTTCTATTCCAGAAACTATTTTTGAAACAGAATGGTTGTCATGCGCGCCCTAAAGCCCTAAACTAGCTCCACACCCCACGGTAGCTTTCTCTCGCGCGACGACTGCTCTGTTCCTTAGCTTGACTGCTCTGCTCCTTCGCTCGCTCGAATGCCACCCCCCCCCCGGTGGGTCTCCTTTCGATAGCTTAGTATCCGTGCATTGTGATGTTTGAGCGGCCCTCGCTCCTTTTTCGTCGCGCTTGTTGCTTTTGTTGCAATGATTGAGTTTTTTTCCGGTGGTGGAGGAACTGGGTAGGAAAAGAGAGGGATTTTGGGTTTCTAATATTAAACAGTGTGCGAACATTGGGTGATAATGGATTGACATAATGATGATGAGAAAATTGGGGGGGTTTGTGGGGGTGTTATTGTTACTCTGTTTCTTGAATTGGGCTTTTGTCGAATATGGTGATCCATGGATATGTGCCGGTTTTCGGCTTTTCAGTGACGAGTGAATTGGGATTCTTAATAATTTACGATTCTCTTGCTGGGGAAAAATCTAATTTGGGAATGAGAGGGCGTGTAAATCTTCTGGCTTTACTGAGGCTGAAGGTTAGTGATGACGAGTCATGGATTACAGTTTGTGTTAGAGGAAATCATTTGTTATTTTTACAGCAGAAATGGAAGGTTAGTGATGATGAGTGTTCTATGTTCTAACATTGAAACAACAGCTTCTTGAAGTGAATAATGCGAATGAGTCAGTTGTGTAAATGCTATTAATTGACTGAGACTCAAAGCATGATTTACCAAACAGTCTTAACATTTCCACAAAGTTCCTTGAAATAGCTAAACCAAACTGTTTGCGGCCTCTCTCTATCCATGCTTGCGTGTGTTTTATCAGTGATTACTGTGTCGGGGTCAGCTTTCTATGGGCATTCTGACACGACTTTGTCTTTCTCATTTTATAGACGGCAGTGAGAATGGCGTCTTCACTTGTGAGACAACACCCGGCGCTTCCTTCTCTCTTCTCCTTGAGGTCCCTCTCTTGGAATGATTCTGTCACCGCCCATTTGGCTGCCAGTCGCCGCCGAACCCTAGACCTCTCAAAAGCCTTGAGCACGTACACTGTGCCGAATGAATATCAACTTCCTCCTGCTCCACAACAATTGCATCCTCCGCCATCTGATTTGAGGTCTTTCGATCCGAACCCAGATGAAGGGATGCGATGCAACAAAATCAATACTTTCAGCCTCAGAACAGAAATGTTATAACTTGAAAAATAAGTAGATGTTGATGTTATTTATGATTATTGAGTGCGTTATTAATAAGATATGTATTAACTATTTGAATAATTAGACACAATATGTATTAGGGGTGAGTAGTTTTAAGTTATCTACAAGTTCTACCTTGAACCTGAAACTTACCCGTTGGAATAAGTTTCTTATATTTTGGAACCTGGAATTTACCTTGCATATCTTGGATCTAGAATCTATCATGTCACAGGTTCTAGGCTTGTTTCCAAGTTCTACCTAGGTTTTAACTGTAATGTTAATTGAACTATTCCAATGAATCATCATTTTTAATGACCATTATTTGTTACTGTAATTTACTAAACATAATTTATATTTAGACACACAAAAAATACGAAACATTAATAAAATGCAAGTCTTAATCATAAAATGGAAGTTCAAATTAGTGGTTCCAAGTTATACACTCGTTATTAGATACTATGGCATGTCGTTGGAGTACGAGAAAACATATATAAAGAAAAACACAAAATCTTGTTTTAGGTTTAAGATTCCAGGTTTTGGATTATAGGTTCCACCAACCTGAAATTTGGAATCTGAAATTTGTCCATCGAAAAAGGTTCTCCAATTTTTAAAATCTAGAACCCACCTTGCATACCTTAGAACTTAAAATTTAACAGGTTCTTACTGGTCTAGTTCTTCGATTTTAGGTTTTGTCCTAAAACCATGCTCACTCCTAATATGCATCTATAGACTATGAAGTTATTTTCTTTTGGTTAACAGAAGCTTGGTAAGTAGCAATGGGGTGGAAGATGAAATGAGTAAATTGCATATATGAAAATGCATTTTCCTTTCCAAAAAAGGGTTTGGTCAAAAAGATTGGAGGATTGGACTTGACTAGTTCTATACCGAGAAATGGACTTCGAACTTAGAAACTGTGCCGCTTAAGTCGAGTTGATTCTAAAATCAGCCGATTCAGTTCCCAATAAATTCGAGAATTGATTCTAACGGAGAATTGTCTAACGTGTCCATACACTCTAAAGATTACAATCACTGCTAACCATTATGAAAGCTTAAGTCGATAAATAAATGCATATTTTAATATACAAATAGGTCAATACTATCTCTCTCTCATCATAGGTTGGATTTTATCGCAAAATGAGTGTGCAGAAATGTATAAAGGGTCTCGAAAAATTCATATGGTACCTGGAATACCAGTTCTATATACGGCTTAAACACCTTTGCCTTTTTAATTTTATTTTCATGGATTCTTGTCAGAAATATAATCGACCTCATATAAAAAGCAAAAACCTTCACAAAAAATATATAAATCTGTGTTTCATCCAGATTCCTAAAAGAGAAGACTAAGACAAGATAAGCATAATGGCGAAAGAGAAAAGGATCCGACAGGAATGAAGCAAAAGGAGGTTATAGCTAATGACAAATTAAGGAAATACCATCTAATCCATTGAAACCGATAATTGAATTTAAAATGATAATCTACAAAGTGCTCTTCTTCTTCTTTTCATATACGTTTAACAACACCTCTTTGCCCTTGGTGGCTACGACCTTCGATTGAGGTGGCCGATTAGAGGACCATAACAAGGTCATTGTGGTAGTCCCCGGTGCGCCTCATCGCGATAAGTTCCAATAATAACATTGAAGGACAACATCGACTAAAGTTCGAGCATGATATTAGGCACGTCTAGATCGATGTACAAGCGTTAGACAACTTAAACAATACGTAATCTACCACGTTCAAGTCACGAGGGAAAAGCATCAATTTCAGCTCAAATTTTGCCTTTTCTTCTCAAGCACCTAACAAAGCAAGGAAGAAAAAAAACGAAAAACAAGAAGAGAGAAATCTACAAAGCGAAGCTCTTGAGGTAGTCGGGATCGCGCTTGGCCCGCTCCTGGAACTTCTTGAACCACCGGTCCAGGATGTCCGTCGGCACCACCAGCCTGCTCCCGTCCACCCCGCAGAACGACTGCATGAAGTTGAACAGGTTCTCCCCCACCCTCATCGCCATCCGCTCCACCCTCCTCCCCTCCGCCGCGTCCAGCGACGGCAGTGCCCCCGCCTCCTCCACCGACACCCCGATCTTCGCCGTCAGCGGCGCCGCGCCCGGCGACGTCAGCTGCAGCTGCTGCCCCCCGGCGGTGGCGGCGGCGGCGTCCCCGCCCGCCTCCGGCCAGGGAGGGGAGGACGGCGGAGGGCGGGACACGGTGACGGCGCCGCAGTAGACGAAGGGGACCCGGGGACTGGACGTAGACGGCGAGGGCCTTGTCGGGCGGGAGGGAGAAGCCGTTGAGGAGGAAGATGCACATCTCCCGGACCTGGTCGTACGCTTCCCCTGCAGAGAGGCGAATTCGAGAGATGGGTTTCGAGGGGAATCGAATCGGGGGTCGAAAAACGCAGATTGGGGGAATCGGCGGCGGGTCTTACCGACGAAGGTGTTCATGTCGAGGACCCAGTGGAAGGTGTCGATCTGGGCGAAGGCGGAGATGTCGATCGGGAAGCTCCGGTCGGGAACACGACCCCGAACATCCTCGGCGGCGGCGGCGGCGGCGGCGATTGGCGGCGGTCGCTTCCGTGCCCTCTGTCGGAGAGATTCTCGAGACGGCGGAGGACGGAGGCGAGGTGGTGGGGGGGAGGAGGCGGGGCGGTATTTGGGGGAGGGAGCGGAGAGGAGAAGAAGAGTCCAGTAGAATCTAGAACGAACCAGAGGCTGCAAAAGTCGGAGGAGGAGGAGGAGGAGGAGGAAAATGGAGTTTTGGCAAAAGGAGAACGGAGGAGGTCCACGGCAAAACCCATTTTTAATTCAATTTCCACGGCATCATGTTGAGTTTCATAATATTATTTTTGCGATTTTCTGTGCATATATACCTTATATATTTGTATTTGATGTTTGTTCGTGTGTATTAAAAAAGTAATTCTTTTTTGGTTTTTGTTTTGGTCAATGTTGCGTATCTATTGGGAAATTTGTTCTTGAGCACTAAGGGGCGCGGTTAGGGAGAATTAAATGTGAAGGACCTTTTTATGTGTTAATCTTGCTTTTAGGCGAAAGGGCTTTCGGAAAAATGTAAATAGTTTTTTTGATAAACATTGTTTGTATAAAAGACTTTAGTTTAAAAAATGGAGAAAATAAAAATTGTAACAGCGAGTTAACTCAAGTGAAACTAGAGAGTTCGAATATAACTGTCGTCAAGGTTGCACAATTTAGGTAAGGCGATGTTGAAGTTACTCAACCTTAAGTGAGTCATATATGATGAGGATGATAAGCATCGAGTCTCAAATTTGGCTGCACTTGACTTGGATTTGCTTGACTTTGTCCCTTCTGGCTTTAAATTGAGCAGGACTCTAGACCCATGTTATGTCAAGACCCTCAATTCTCCAAATCTCGCATTGACCCTCCAGATCTAGTTTGACCTCGGCCATTCTCGGCAGTCGTCCCTCTACAACTGTTCACGCAGTGGCCTTGGTTCAGAGAGAGCGGTCGGAGAACAGTGAAAAGCGTGCTAATATTTAGGAGTAAGGGAGGAGTACAGAGGATTGGTGAGAGCAAAGTTAGAATAAAAAACGGCATTGATTATGGGCTCCAACATTTCGAAAATGCTAGATGCTCCATGCTCGTGGATGGAGGCTTTGAGATGATGGCTTTTGGAGGAGTTTGGGCTTCTGAAAACAGTTATTGAACGCTTCAGTATTTGCCCCAAATTTCAAAGTGAAATATTTGAAATGGCGTACTGATATTAAAATATAATGACGATTTTGAAATTTTGTGGATTTTTCTACAAAGATATTTAGAGATTGATAAAGTGGAGAATTTGGAACTTTTTGGGGCAAATTAGCGGGGAAGAAGGCAACCACATCCTTATTTAAATCCACAATATAGAAAGCAAATAAGAGTGTTGAACTTTCCTTTTAACTTTTTCCTACGACATATTTCAGTGGTTAAATTTGATGTTTACTAAATATTGAGTCCCTTAAATATTCATAATCACATTAATGTTAACATTTAAAGTCATTAAATAACATATAAAAGTTTAGAATAATTTTTTTCATTTGAGCTGGATGGTCATAGGCAATTTCTCAAAATCACCCTCTAAATTTGTGGCGGGATTGCTTATTTTAATAATCGAGTCACTATCCAATTTGCTCCAATGCCCTAAATTACTAGCTAGATAAATTCTAATGCAAACACAAGCATGATCTCAAATTGGAGTTTTTAGGTCTTCATTCACTTCTCTTCCTAAGCATCTTTCCATCGATTAACCAATTCATTCCATTCTACTTATTACATACTCAATTCGGTTTTTGCCTCTTTGCGCATTTACATAATAAACAATTCGCACGTCGGTCAAAGTTCACTTCTTAGTCTTTGGTTAAATTCGAGTAATACTTGAGGTATAAGATTCATTCATCAACACGGTAAATTAAACTTTTATTGTTTAGATTGATTTATACTTCAATATTTTTATGTTTGGAAAGACTACAAGTACTTCGAGTGAAAATTGTTGACATCCAAATTTTTGTTGACATTTTAAGTATCCATTTATTTTACAATATATAAAGATAAAAAAAAAAAAGGGGATAAAAATCCGAATTAAAAATAAAATAAAAGGGAGTCGAGCGGATCGGCATGTCCGGCCCACTTGGCTAAAACTTAGGCTCACCTCTTCCTTGGCCCATCTTCTTTTTGTTTCTTTTCGGTCCACTTAATCTGTCTGAGAAACTGAGAGGGAGAGGGAGGTTGAAGAAAGAAGACGATCGCCTGTGGGCTGGTGAGCCTCGTCTGTCCGGAGAGCATTTCGCTCGACCACCGATCGCCGTCTCTGTCCACGTTCGAGCAGGAGATTTCCCTTCTCGTCTCGTCGCCCGTCGAAGCTTCGCCGGCGACCGTACGACGCCAAAGACTCCGGCCCGAATCAGGTAGGAGTTCCGTTCTCGAACATCATGTTTTCGGCCCTGAATCTTCGAGAGGGACCATAGGACGCTTGATATAAGTAATAAGGTCGATCTGTAATCTATAAATGTCGGTTTATGTTTTCGTATGTCGAGATTCGAGACTCATTTCACCGTGAACACGAACCCGAAGCTTGTGGTACGAAGCGCGTATCATGTGTTTGCTAAAATGCCCGAAAGAAGACCGAGAAATTTTCATGTCTAAGCTTGAAGCCGATTCATATTTGCGTTTATATTCGTCGAATCCTGCCTGATTCCGGTATTTCGTTATGTTTACGTTGCGATTTCGTGGAAATAATCGTTCGTCGTCGAGTCGGCCGTAAATCCTCCCTCTCCGCCGGAAATCTTCCTTTCGCCGGCGTGCCCTACGGTTCGAGGCCGTTCTAGTTGGCATTTCTTCCCATTCTAATGCATTCGCGACTGTTGGTTCGCTGGAAATTGAGGATCGAAAATTTTAGCTTCGTTATGGTTCTTTTCTTTTGTTTTTGTGGTCGCCGGAGTGAACCGCCGGAGTTGTGGGCGCCGGCGGGGTAGGTGGCAAGTGGTTGGTGTTGGTTCGACGGCAGCGTGATGCGTGCGGAGGTGGCATGGCATTGGCAGCAAGGTCTTCTGGCTCGGTGAAAATGGAGTTCTGGAGGAGCGCAGGGGAAGAACACAAGACAGTGAAAACTGAAAAGGACAAAAGAGAGAAGAAAAAGAAAAAGGAAAATCAGGGAAAATTCAAAAAATATATATGAAAGTATTAAAAATTCATTTTTAATCCGACTCAGTTAGATTTGGGTAGATGGGTGAGGTCAATGGGTCTGATTGGGTTAATTCCGGGTCTTATGAATAAATGCCCCTAAACTTACTTGTTAGAGGAGAGATGTTTATACCTATAAGGTTAGGTCGCAAAAAAAAAAAGCCAAAATGTATGAATGGCAATTTCAAATAATTTTTTTTTAATAGAACTTTGCTCGACATCTCGAATTTTAACTCTCTCGTTGACCTCTATAGCGAACCACCGAGAAAGGAGAAAATATGTGTCGAGATCAATTGGGAGTGCTGAATTCAAGACGGTCAGAAGTCAAAAGGTCCCTTCAATTCAGTGACTCGATGTGTATTTAGATTGATAGAATTAAAAAGGATTATCTGATGCACAATCTTGGCGTAGGAAAACCGACGGCAAGTAGGCCGTCACATGTGGCCAATCATGGGTTGCCGAGTGTCAAAACAACCCGACCCGACATCGAGCCCATCGGGTCGGGTATTTCTGGCCCAGTAGAGAAGAAAGAGCCTTGGTTCAACGGAGAACACGAATCATAACATCTCGCTTCGGTGTTTCACCCTCCTCCCTGCCATCTGCTTCGAGTCCCAGAGGCGCGCTCCCGTTTGGTTGATAAGAAACCTTCATTGATAAGGGTGAGATTTGTCTGCAGATTCTTCGACCCCGTTCGGATCATGGTTGCGCATTTGCTCCAGCGCGTTTGCTTGCTTCTTTCTCTACGAGTTTCCGCCGCGCTTCCTGAACCCATTCGACACCGAAGTTCTTTTCGTCCCTTCCGGCGCTCCTCCGCGAAGTTTGAGGGTTACCCGGAGCGAGACGTCGGGCTTAGGATTTGACTTTTGTATACAATTGGCACCTGATGATTTCGTGATTGCCTCGATCATTTCCAATTTCTGTAGCCGCTGGGTTTAGTGTTTCTCCTAGTCCTCGTCAGAGGAATGTTGTGTTGAAATTATCGACTTTGCGAGTTTTGATGTGGCGGGTTGTGGTTGGCTTGTGCTGCAAATGCATTAAAAGAATCAAAGTTGGAGCTGATACCCAGAATTTGCTTGAAGCTGTATTGTGTTGATTTATATTGGCAGTGGAACCCTTTTGAGGTTTTTCGCTTCTTTGTTTATTTGTGCTTATTGCTTGAGATTGGGAAGCATCCACAAGGTAGAATGCATGCTGTTGTGGCATCCCAGCGGGCCTTTTGTTCATACGTTTGGTTTTGGCATAACTGACTCCATTGAGTTCCCCACCATAGAACTCTACTTAAAATGAATATGCAGTGGGCTAAAGCTGTCTGTTTGAACATGTAGTATCCTTCAATCTGAGGACATTGAATGTCATTTTCTAATGCTTGCATGCACATCTATCCGTTGTGGGTGGGCATTCTAATGCAAAGTAGTGTTGAACTAACCTATTGAACAATGAAACTGAAGGAATCAAAGACATGGTCAACTATTTTATGCTATTATGCTTTTTTCTCCTTCTATCATGAAGTACTTCAGTGGAATTTAAATTTTGATGATCTCTCCTTTTTTCCTTTCCTTTCTGTGTACTTTTTTCATGTCACTTACTGCCTCCTTTGTTCAGCTCTAGTCTCTCCTAAACATGTCATTGTCAAAGCTTGGTCAGAGTTCTTTTGTCGGCAAACCTCGTTAAGATACCGCATTCACCTCTTGGCTTTCAGTGAGTATATCCTACTGCAGAATTTTGAATGAGTGTACTTTAGCCACTCGTGTGATGAATATTTCAGAACTTTCAATAATTCCTGGATTACAGATTTCCCACCCCTTCCATGAGGAAAGAAAAAAGAGGACTAACTTCAAGACTCTGCTTGTCATCATCATTCTATTCCCTATTGATTGCAAATTGCGATTGTTGTGTAGGTTCAAACATGGGATTCCTGGGCTGGGTTTCTGTTACGCACGATCTGTCTCTGGATATGGCGGACCTTCAGTTAGTGATGTATATTGCTTGTTGCGAAGGTGCAGATTTAGTACCTGGTCACCTAACAAGTCTTATGAGTTTCCAAATGTCTCTGTGTATAGTAGGAAACCCAATTCTATATTCAATACCCATCGCCACTATGCGTCGCATGCTTCTTCCACAGAACAAAAATCTCGAAAAATGCTTCTATACCTGACGGCTCTGGTCATCGCAATGGTGGGATGTAGTTATGCTGCTGTACCTTTGTATAGGAGATTCTGTCAGGCTACAGGGTATGGTGGCACTATTCAACGACGTGGTGAGATTCGAGATTTTTCATTTGTCCATTGGCTGTATGATGTACTCTGTATATATAGTTTATATTTCTTTTGACCACTCTGGCTGATCATGAATTAACTCTGTTATGTTTAGACCGTCGAAGAAAAAATTGCCCGACATGCTAATGATGGAACTGTCGCCACAAGGTATTGGTCTATTGTTGAGTGTTCTGCTTGGTGATTGTGAAAATTGCTTGTACCTCAGGGTGGTTTCTAGTGATCTTTATTGTGTTAGAGAATATCATTTCGTGTGGCATTTCAGTTTCTGATTCTTGCTGGTAGGGTACTTGGCTGGGTTTTAGGAAATCTTTTCTTTAGAAACATGTTATATAAGGCGGTGTGGTTTTATGATCATTTTATGGT